>OZ007522.1:10085409-10472229 GCA_963931895.1 Eupithecia pulchellata
GATGAAATCTGTAAATTGACATTAGTCTTGTAAAAACCCCGGAACTATTTCTGAAAACTATCAGGAACTGTTTTTAGTATCGAAAAGCTTATTCATACCAATTTTTGTGTGGATTCCTGAAAAATGCTCTGCTACGCGAAGTTAGCAGAGCATAATTTCATTTAACTTTTTTCATGTAAAAACGCCAGAACTATTCCTGAAAACTATCAGGAACTATAGAACTCACCTGCATGCGAACAGAACTCTAATTTATTTATGCTCTGCCAGAAGATGCTCTGCTAACTTCACAGACACTAATGCCGCAAGCTAACCGCGTGAGTCACATTCGACCATTTTACTTTCATAGCTTTAGGTCAAGACGAATATTGAGAAATTAATTATAAACAAATAATTCTGGACAATTCACACACCATCACCTAGCCCGAAGCTAAGCCGAGCTTTTGTTTTGGATGACTGATACAACACATAGATCAATAAATTGTATTATACGAAGAAAACGACCAGAACACCCAAAAATCTGCAGATAGTCCTTACTGTTATACCAAGGCGGGAATCGAACCCACAATCTCATGCGTCGCAGACAGATCTTTGGCCACTGCGCCACAAAGGTTATCCTATGTCGAGCTGTGTCTCGTACATATCCGTATACAAGTTGATGATGATGATGACAAATGATTCGTGATGCGTGAATTATACTTTGGTAGTGTATTTTTGGGGCGAATAACCTTCCTAAATAAATTAACTTACCTACTACCCAATACTTTTAAATATTGTAAAAACAACAAATATCGTAATACTAACAAAATTTATTTACGCGATACTTGACCCCACCTTCCTTCCCGAGTCGCTGGGGAAAATTTTAGGATATTATTTAGTTCCATAGAGATACCACGCGTGCAAGGGCTTACACACTAAATAAACAAAAACGTAAAAATTTGTGTTTAGAAAAAAACAAAAATTTTTTAACAGAACGACTTATTAAAAGATAGTTATTTCTCTTTTTTTAGTACATTGGCTTAGCTATGCCCTCTATTTCTATGCACCCAGGAAAGGTTTACTTAAGTACTTACTTTGTCTACTTAAGATAAACATGCATTCCATGTCTGAAGCACACAAACACATCAAAGCGATCGAGTCCCAAACACTACACTGGTGTAGACCTACTAATAATTGGATGCAGTTATGCATAGTTAGTCCAAGCGCCATTTTCAGTTTTTTGAGAAATGACATAAACGCGTTTTTATTTGCAGAAGATTTGTATCTGTATTGTCTGAAAGTAAATCTATGTCCATCGAAACTTCTATTTCTAATTTAACATTCTACATAAAAAAAATATAAAATAAGTATATATTTTGTAAGATATAGCTAAAAATGCACTTGGACTCTCGAAAAATATGATGTTTTCATTTTACAAAATGAGTCCAAGCGACATTTATGACGTTTGGACTCCTGATGCGTAATTCAATTCGAAAGAATAGATTGTTGATAGCACGTGTAAATAGAAGAAAACCTAAGATACCCATTATTTACTCAGCATTTAAAACGAGGGGATGATATAGAGGATTTTGAAATATAAATAAAAACTATACAAATGGCACAAGCAATATATTATGTAATGTCTAAAAAAAATGTAATGTATCAATCAGCTTTCTTAAACAGACGGACAGACACCAACCTCAAAACATGTCGAATAAGATGGACTATTATACAAAATCTACTCTTCTTCGACATGTTCTGGATCAAAATCTAAATGACCATTAAACCCTTCAATATCATCATCAATCGTGCCGTCTGAAATTAAATTTCTGTAAAATGACATCGCATCGTTGGGGATGTATGGGAACAGTGATTTTAAATCTTTTATTTTTTTTTCTGAAACAGGCTTTCCATTAGGCCAAAGCGGTATAACCAAGTCTTTAAAACATGTTTGTCCTTTTTTACCTTTTTTCCTTTCTACATCAATTTTTACGCTTTCTTCCTCTTCATCTACAGTTGTCTTGAAATTTATTTTAAATGGATGATCTTTTGTTACTTTTATTTGCCTTATTTTCAACCAATTGACCTTCTCGCCCATGTTATCTATTTTTCTATTGACAATAGCTTCATCCATTTTTTCAGTGCTAATAAAATCCGTTTTCTCCATTTTTACGGCGCGACGGGAAGAGGAAGGAATCAGTAGTTAACTTCAATTATTGTTATGCATCAGTAGTCTATGCGACAAATGTGTGATATTATTGGTTTGCGTTAGGAATCAAACTAATGTTTATTGTTTTGCAAAACTAGTCCAAGTAACAAAATACTGTCGCGTGGACTACTGATGCATAACACTACGTCGTTTGGGCTTGTAATGTATAAATGGAAATGTGTTTTTCTATTACGTAATTTGGTTATTAGTGTTAAATTGGTTTATGGGCTAGTTTTGCGTATCAAAATATATCGTTTGCTTTAGAAGGCGCTTGGACTGGGTATCAAAAAATACCACTTAGAGTGAAGCTAGCTGCAAGAGTGTTTTTCCTATGGCTAAATTATGCCCTAGTTATTACGAAAATGCAAAAAAATCCAAAAATGAAATTTGGCGCTTGGACTAATTATGCATAACTGTATCCAATTGTACTTCAAGTTTTTAACCCACGACTATCAAAAAAAGTATGAGCTGTCTCTGTATGTTTTCTATTTATTTAGCTTTTACAGTAAGTACTTAATTAATCTATACTAACTTAAACCATGATACGGTTTGTAGAGTTTACGAATTGTTCGATAATAAGACAATGTTAATCCACAAAACTTATGTTATCATATAGCCCCAAAGTAGCCCCATGTAGCCCCAAAGCAGAGCTTGTGTAGTGTAGTAAGTATACTTTGATGTAGGAGGCAGCAGCTAGGTAGTTTTTTTACTCTTCTAAAACACACCCAGAACAAATATCCGTGCTAAGACGAGAATCGAAGCCTCAACCACCTCCCACCACGCCATCTCAGTAATAGTTCTAAACCTCCAAAAGGAATGAAACTTCTTTACGATAAGTCCAGTAGTTGCTTCCTCCGAGGCGCTCTGCTTTGCATATTTATCTCTATAATCGCTGATGTCACGCCATCACGCCACGGTACTGATCAATCCCAATGAACCCTTGTCCACGATCCAAGTGCACTCTACCAAGAGTGTTTATAACGGCCACAGATTAAACGGTCGTTAGTAGATGAAACCTGAAATTTTAAGTCTATGGGCTCTAAAAAGGGCGCGGAGCGCTGGCATGCGCGGATTTATGGTAATAATTCGCTCATGGTCTTTCTAAGAAGATAAAATAATGTGGTCAATGGATATTGGTTTTACAAATAATATCTATTGTATAGCATCGAAACGCCAATCAAATTTTGTAGAGAATCCATCTACTATTTAGTAAGTTGGAAGCAAAATAGTGTGGAGTTTTCCAATATTAAACCCTGCAATGATGTCACTAATCAAATGCTAAACAAACTCAAACTGCTTTATTTTCTATAGACCTAACAGAACTCTAGGACTAGCTAGAACGGACATTCCGTTCTAGCTGTAAGTAAATCATGAACGCTAGACTATATTAAAATGATTTTGGAATATTATTTTACGTTTTCAAGATTATTATTTAGATTCGAGGAATGACTTCTACTTTTAACATGATTTATTTCTGTACATTATTAATTTTTTTCGTGATGCTCCCGTTGCGAGGGCTTTCGCAATATAAAAATAACAAAAACCTATCAATCTGACCGCAAAGAACTCGACCTACAACTCTACCGACATATGTAACTATAGGTATACCGATACAAAATCCTAAAACGTTTCCGCTCAGCCTTCGCATGGCGCCGAAATTACAGGCACTTGAGGCACTTGATCCAAATGGAACTGCCAGAGCTCGTGATTCGAGTCGCGGCTGAATGTATCGATGACACAGGAATATTGCGGCTTGATCTGTTTGACTTTGACGCCATAAAATTTTGATACTAATAAAATTCTGTACCTACACATTTTTTACTTTCAGGATTCATTCTAGTTAATTTTACTATGAAAGTTTGCTTTGCTGGACAGTTCTTATCTATCAGACGTCTGATAAAAATACCCGTCGTTTGAGTGGACTCCGCTATCGATGGCGCTCATAAGGGGAGGCCTATGTCCAGCAGTGGACTATTATAGGCTGGTGATGATGATGATGAGTGGACTCCTGAATTCCGATTTTAACGTATTTTTACTGTCTCGTATATTAAAAGGTACTACTACCTAGTGACAATTCATATGGCAAAATACTTGTATTTTTCACCGCACTAAAAATATTACCTACCGTCCTTTTTTATTCGACAGAGGAATGGTAATTTTTTTACCTTTTTTTAAATATTTTAAAAAGTATAAAATCTACCAAAGTATAAATTTAGTTTAGCTAACAACTGAACAGATGCCATTGTTTAGCTTAATTACTCTGTTGCTAAATCACCAAAACTAGAGCACTTCATAGTATTATAGAGCAGATTGTAAAATTTAATCTCAACGTGCACCTTAATTAAATAACCAAGCACAACAGCGGCTCTATTAAAGTAAAACTTTTGTCCTATATAAACCACTTTTTGATGAGGTGTAGTTTAAACTTTAAACATAAAATAAATAAATAATGCTGGAACACAAAGCATCATCTAGCCCCAAGCTTAGCAGAGGTTAAGTTATAGGTAATATCTAGTACATTAGTACCCATAACGCATTTTAATAAGTATATCAGTAAGGTGACTGACATATATTTGATAGCACTAAAAATATATATATTATTTAAAATTAAAACTTAGAAAGATTTTTAAAACTTAGAAAGATTTTTCGTGGACAAGGAAGAATTTAATGCACCATACCTATTCGTACTTATTGTTTACTAGTTCCTGGTCGTGGCTTCGCACTTATTTTTCCGAGATAAAAATAGGGTTTATGTCCAAGGGTTCAAAAATACATGAACCTACAAATAAATATAAATAAACCAATAATCTATACTAAATTTCATCCCAATCCGTTCAATAGTTTTATTACTTTATTTATTTAATGAAGACACAACAAACAGAATCTTAAAATTAGATCAAATCATTATATTATACACTCGAGAGCAATGAATCCGGGTCACTCAAAGAATCCAAAAAATCTCGGAAAGTAAGAATGCTAGGTTAATGCAATAAATTGTATTTAATAGACAATTTAATACTCCTTAAATGAAAGTTAAAAAAATATGAGTCACCATACATTTTATTTACACAAAATTACATAAAGAAAAAAAACTGCTGATCTCTCCTTAAAACAAAAATAGGAAACATGAAATTTTTGAACTTTATGACGATTTTCTTGAATTTCAATACTTCGTATTACCTTCTCGTGCTTCCATTACTGCGTTTACGCGGTTTGGCATGCTGTACACCAAGTTCCTTATACGATTTTGGGGAATATTCTCCCATTCCTCTGTGAGAGCAATTTTGAGCTCAGGAAGCGTGATTGGGGGAGGGTTTCGTTGTTTTACGCATCTCCCTAGCTCGTCCCAAGCATGCTCGATCGGGTTGATATCCGGGCTGCGCGCTGGCCACTCCATACAAGTAATGTTCATCTCTTGAAGGTAGTCATTCACAATCCTACCTGTATGAGGTCGGGCATTGTCATGCATAAATATAGCATCCTCACCCAAATTGACCATAAATGGACCAACGTGTTCGTTGAGGATTTCTTCCACATATCTTACGCTAGTTAAAGAGCCGTTTTCTATGATCACCAGCTCTGTGCGACTTTCAGAGGAAATTCCGGCCCACACAAGTACAGACCCACCACCGTAGGCTACTTTTTCTTCGATGCATGCTTGCTTGAATCTTTCCCCTGGTCTTCTATACACTCTGTGTCTTCCATCGTGCTTGTAGAGCATAAATTTTGATTCGTCGGAGAACAATTTATTGCATTAACCTAGCATTCTTACTTTCCGAGATTTTTTGGATTCTTTGAGTGACCCGGATACATTGCTCTCGAGGTTAGGTATTTTCAAAATATAGCATGCTACGTTGTAATCATATTATGTTAAAAGTCTTATCAATAAACAACATACCAACCAAACCTCGATTTATTTCCATGTTCACATAATAGAACCGCCATAATAAATATTATAAAAAAATTCTTAAAATAAATAAGAATAAAAAAATAACGCTTCAAGTAGTTGACTCAACAATACAACTAATTAATATAAAAAGAAACATAATTAGGAAGTAAAAATTTATAACAATCGGACAACAGAGGTAGATACAATAGAAAAGGTAAATAAGAAAGAATATTTGGTCAACTTTTCACGCCAAGAGTAACTCTTTTAAAATTTTCTGTCATCACCTCTGCTGTCGTATTGTTATTAATTTTGAGTTGTTCCGGTCAGATCCCCCTTGTTCTGATCCACCTTTCATGATTATTATTAACAATTTCCAGACTGATCCACCTATTATTTTGTTCGTCCGAACGGATCCACCTAAATTTCGCTAAGAAAGTATGCATATTACAACAATCAAATATTTGACTAAGTTAAAATCAGTTCTAATAGTCCCTTGTATCAAAAATATAAATAATATTTATATTAAGAACTAGCAACACATTATAATCTTATAATCTCTACTATAGGTTTCATAAATATCTAAATAGGTTTAACAAAATAACTAAAATTTAAAACAAAAACTGTTGAACCGAGTTATACTGATATTAGGAAATAAAATACAAAACTATAATTTTGAAAACTTAAAATCAAAAATGGCGAAATATTTAGGAGCCAAAATAATTTATAGCTTTAGCTTTTCCAAGCAGTGACCAACTGTAATTTTTCCGGACAATAGTTGATTAGTTACATGTTCAAACCAATTATCTGTAACTATCGCTTCGGTTAGGCGTCGTTTAAAATTTGGTAACTCAAAATTATACTGTTTAATGTTAACTTTTCGTAAATCTATATCGTCTTTGAGAGCTTTTAAAAGTTGGAACAAATTTGGTCGCTTCGGCACAGTACTATTTAGTTTTTTGTGCCAAGATTCCACAGCATTGGTTGTGCGATGACGTTGATTATATGCACACCAAATGTCGACGAAACTTTCGTCATCTAGCCACTGCGTCACCATATAATCATTGAATTCTTGAATATCTTAAGATTCAGGACTGTCTTCCATTACGTAGCACCACCCGTCTGAGATGAAGTTTCTAGGTAGTAAAGGCAGCAGAGCTGAGAGCGCTACATGTTTTCGAAGTCTCTTATCTTTGGTTAGATTTAGCGCTTTCGCTTTCTTCCACACATTGTGTGAAAAATGGAAGTAACATCCTTTTACTTCCACTAAGGGGAAAACTGTTGAAATAGCATTCATGGCCGCTTTTTCATAATCTGTGACATATTTCATATATAATATTAAAACCACAAGGGGGATCAGACCGGAATAAAAAATAATTTAAAATATGTGATCCCTCTTATGCGTCACCACAAGGGGGATCAGACCGGAATAAAAAATAATTTTAAATAATGACGATCCCCCTGGTGGATCACAACAAGGGGTATCAGACCGGAACAACTCTTAATTTTTAGTATAAATTTATGTTTGTTTTTATATAAATTAGTTTTACTGTAGAGCCAGCTTTATTTATTTTTCGTATTTATTTTAAGGACTCTGGAAGGATCCAGACTAACGCATTCATAATAACACAGGGTGTTGAAATTAGTTCACACAGGAATCCTGTGGGTGGCCCTCAAGCATCCCACTCTAATAACTCAAACGAAACTCACTCTAAAGAAAAGCAAGTTCTAAATACTCAATTATTCATAATGGAAACATACACAATTAATTTTAGACGCAAACGATTGTTTTCTTAAATAGGTATACGCTGCTCTGTTTATGTTCCAAATTATTCTGTGAATCTAAGATAATATTCGTAACTAGGTACTTAATAATTCCAAACAGTAATTTAGGGATTGTAGAATGTGCCCGGTCAATAACACTGCATGAATGAATCAAATAACAAATAAATAGCTACACCACAATGGCGCCCAATGAAGAAACATAAAAAGCTAAATAGAATTGAGAACCATTTAGGTCATTGAATCTTGTGACTTTAGTTCATTGACTTTAGAACAACGTACCAACCTACGATGTACGCTGTACAGCATAACTAAATATTAGGTTGCTGCAACGATATACTCGGTTCTAGCATCCAAAATGTTTTATGTTAACAAAAACTGATAATATGAACTGTAAATAACAAAGTAACAGCAAAGTCATCAAGCGAAGCGAAAAATCTGCTAATCGTAAGTATTCGAAAATAAGAGACGAATGGAATGATGAATGAATCAAAACTAAAAATTGTTTCGACCTTCTGCGGTTTTCCAACAAAACGAGTTTATTAATGTAACTTTAAAAAATATATACCTATAGGTATACAATTATTGTGATTTGCTCCGATGGTATCGTAAAATATTTTCCACCATTAAGTTTGTAAGTAAGTGGATTTGGGTTTCTAAACCGTTGTTTACAAAAATAATCTTGGATTCGAAAACTGATTTTGTACCTACTCAAAACCTTCATTTATCTGTGGTTAATATGAATTTCACGATGCTTAGAATTAGTTAGAGACAATATGCATATATTTTGAAACAATAAAAGCTTTGAACTTAGAATATGATGTTGCACAAGCAAAACGTGAAATTGAAAAACTTTATCCGTCACAGTGCAATGGTATTAACCACTAAGCAGTGGGTATTATTAAGTTTTAGCGGGAATTTTCTGTAGCATCCAATTTTAAAATTCCATTTCGTAGTCTGCATAAACTTGAATTAATTTCGCGAACGCTTGGATTTAAATATAGCTTCTAGAAATAATTAATCAGACTAGTAATTTTTATACTTCGTAACTATTTATCGACGTTGAAATCAGGTGCTTTTGACGAAGCGATCAAAGCTCTTGCTGGTATTCATGTTGATACGATCTTCGATCTTATATTATACGATGTAAGAATCACTGTTCTGTATCAAGGCTTCTTGGGATTTTACCGATTATTTGCTAAGCCTTCACACCCGGGAGGCTTTGTATAGTTTGCCTAATTTAGCTACAAATCAAATACAAAACAAGTTAAGTGAATTATATGTCGAACGAGAAACGTCTGTTCAAGAGGACGATAGCTTTCGAATGAATAGAGCTGAGTCTCACGCAGTTTTTTTTTTTTTTTTTTATTGTTTGTTCCGCCTTTTTTCCTCCGATATGGATCGGAGACATTGTTAGGCTAACATTTTGCTTAGGTCGGCTGTTTAATTTTATATATGTAAGCGATCAGTGCAAATAAACATCTGGTCGTGGAATTATTATTAGGTAGGTACATATACATTTATGATTAAGATATTAATATGATACATTATTAGTTACATCGATATATATATATATAATTTCTTTTCTTTTCTTTTTTTTTTTCTTCTTTTGTTATTTTTTTTTTTTTTTCTTAATTCTTTTTTTTTTCGTTTTTTTTTTTTTTTTTTTATATATAGGTATATATATATTTTTTTTGTTTTCTTTTTTTTTTTTTTACATTTTTTAATTTAAGCATACCTAACTTAGTATATTATTTACATTGGTATTTTTATTTTCATGCACACAAATATTATTATAAATATATTGCGCTCATGGTGTCTTATGTTAATTTATTAATTACCTATTGTTGGATTCCCTCCCGGGTTTTTTAACTTTTAGATTACTTATCCTATATATATGAAATATATTCAATAATATATTATATAATAGGTTTCTTATTCTTGTACGTTTTAACATATTCATTTTTTATTTTATAATATTCTATGACTTTTTAACAATAAACTATCAAAGTCCCTATTCTCTATCTATCCTATCTAATTCTAGCATTCAAATTACTAAACATATATAATATAATTACATAAAAGAACAAGCAAATTTTAAAGGAATTCTACTTGTTTCTTTCAATAGCGTCCTCCACGATACAGATGCAAAATTCCAAAAAAATCGTTCTTGTGCTTTTATCCTCTAATATTTCATGTATTATATCTTTTTTGAGTTCTCTGTCTATTTTCATCTCAAGTTCATATCTACGTAAACAAAACCTTGGGCAGTCTAGTATGAGGTGTATTATTGTTTCGTTTACTTCAGGATCGCACACACATCCGGCTGGTATGAACGACCCGGAAGCATATTTACATTTAAACCTGTTTAGGTAATGTGCGAAGCCTCCATGACCTGTCAAAAGTTGAGTTATTTTATAGTTTAATTTAATTTTCTTTAACGTATTATGAGCTTTAGCTAAATTAGGGAAAAAAATTTTCGTTATTTCTGCTGTATTGCTAAGATTGTATCGTCTTTGAAGTTCTTCAATACTTTCTTTTCTTAGATATCTTTTGACATACGACACTGGACATTTATCATAGTCTGCTCGTGTCCTCTTTTTTAGTGCCGCATCTTTTGCTAACTCATCTGCCCTTTCATTGCCTTCTATACCTACGTGTGCTTTAACCCAGAATAATCTTACGTCTTTTCCTTTATTTATTACTTCTTTGATTTCTTTTCTAATCGAAAACGCTAAGGGATGAAATGTTGCTCTATTTTTGACAAGGTCTAAGGATGATCTGGAGTCACTCAGTACTGTAAATTTGTTACTTTTATTATACGTTTTAATTCACTGTATAGCTCTATGTAGCGAGTACATTTCTGCCTGAAATACTGTACACATATTTTCCAGCTTGAATTTTATACATTTAATTTCATCTTGCTTTTCCCAGCATGAGATTGCAGCTCCCACCTTTCCTTGTATTTTACTTCCATCAGTAAATATTTTAATTTCTTCATCAGTTATTTCATTTTCTCGTAATGTTTCCCTATTCATATTTTCTAAGCATTTGTAATCTATTTCTATATCATTTGCAGGATGCGGTGCTTCTAAAAAACATACGTATTCTTCCATTTCTCTGTCCATCAAGATTTCTTCCATTGGTTTACCTCTTTTAGCTTCGTACAATTTGGTTACTTCATTGATGCGTAAGTCAAGTGGCAAGAGTCCTGATAGGACCAGGGCTGCGTTTAATGATACTGTTCTGTACGATTTACATATCTTTTGTGCAAATCCCCTAGTGAGGGTATTAAGCCTTTTCTGAATACTAATTTTTTTAGCTGCTGGTGCCCAAACACTTGCCGCATACAAAACAGCTGGCTCTATTACTGCCCCGTATATCGTTTTGGTTACTTCAGGACTTAGCCCCCACGTTGTTTTAGCCATTCTCGCTAATTGTTTGTATATATTTGTTGCTTTCTTACTAATATGTATTACGTGAGCGTTAAAAGTTAATTTCTTATCTATTATTAGACCTAATATTTTCGTTTCGTTGACTAATTTAATAGGTTGGTTTCCCATTTTTAATTCTGGGGTTTCATATTTCTTTTTATTAGTTATAATCATACCGTTAGTCTTATGTGGCGCAAATTTTAATTTATTTAATCTTCCCCATTCATAAACTTCTTTAAGTATTTCATTAGCTTGTAGTTCTAGTGTTTGCATGTTGTGTCCCGAGAAAACCAAAACGATATCGTCGGCAAATGCTTGCACGTAAATGCCCGTTTCCTCCAGTCTATCAATTAGTGGATTCAGCAGAATATTCCAGAATGTAGGGCCTCCTATAGATCCCTGCACACACCCCTTATCCGTTGTTCGTTTGCATTCTTGTCCTGCGTATCGTACGTGAACGCTTCTTCCTTCGAAGTAGCTATTTACTATTCTTCTTAAGTTCCATGGGCATTTCTTTTGTTTTAATTGGTATTTTATAGCAGGCCACCAAGCACTGTCAAATGCCCCCTCAATATCTAGTGAGATCATTAATACCAGCTCCTTACATTTTACGTGTTCTCGGATGTAAGTAAGTAGATCGTAAAGGGCGTCTTCAGTGCTCCTTTGGGGCACGAACCCATACTGCCGCGGATTTAACAGAGGTAGCATATGATGCCTGATGCGGTTTATCATTAACTTTTCTAGCACTTTCCCAAGGACCGATAACAGTCCAATTGGTCTATAGGATTTAGGAGCTGTATAATCTTCTTTACCGGGCTTGCGCAGTACTAGAACAGCGGCTTCTTTCCATACTGCGGGGAAGCAGGCTAGCTCTAAGCATTTATTTAATAAGTTAAGGAGAAGGTGTTCATTAGATTGAAATGCCTGCAAGCATATATCAGCAGTTAATCCATCCGAGCCTGGAGCTTTTTTAGGATTAAAACAGTTTACTACAAATTTAAGTTCCGCCATGGTGAACGGTGGATCGCTCGTCTCTTCAGGGTGTGGGGTGTTGTTTACTCTTGATTGTTCTCTTATGTTTTTATGTGCCGTGTCTTCAATTTCTTGTGAGTCCTTTGGGAAAAAGGTATCTGCCAACAACTTAACTGAGCCCTCCGGTGATAGGATTTTACCATCTTGTATAAGCAGCTTATCTTCTTGTCTATTTGTGGTGTTTCTTATTACCCTATAAATTCCATCCCAAAGGCTCTCCTTATCTTGCTTTGTACAGAATGTTTTCCAACTTTCGGTGTGTATTCTCTGAGCCTCTGTCTCGTATTTATTTTTAGCTTCTAAATATTCATCAACTACGTATCTTCTCCTTCTTAGTGCTGCATAGGATATTCTTCTTCTTTTTCTAACCATTTCTCTTTTTAAATTCTCGAGTTCTTCCGTCCACCAAGACAGTTTATTTTTGATGTTAGTCTTAGTTTTCTTTAATGTTTTATCGCAAACATTTTTGACTGTGTCTGTATATTTTAATACCATATCCTCTAAATCTTTGATTTCATTTATTGCAGTTATATTTTCGTTTGTTATGTGTTTTTCTTGTAAATCATTTTTTATTGTGTTTCTAAACAAGTTCCAATCAGTGTTTTTAGTTTTGTATATTCTAGTGCTATTTTTAGTTGTATTAATATTTGGTTTCCCTAATAACAGAGAGAACGTTAAGGCGTTGTGGTCTGAACTCGATATAGATCTATCAACTGTCCAGTTGTCCACCCTATCCAGGATCCCTATAGAGCAGACTGTGACATCTACTCGGCTTCTAAATAATTTTCCACCTCTAATCGTTTCAAACGTTGGAACATCCCCCACGTTTAAAATTTGCAGTTCTTTTTCCTCGAAGTATCCAGACATGACAGCTCCCCTCAGATTTTCCGTTCTGCTTCCCCACCATTGGCTCCATGCGTTTATGTCTCCTCCTATTAATATATTCGGTAATTCTAACTTTGTTATTATTACACTTAGATGATTCAGGTAAGGCTCAAGAGGTTGGTCTCCCTCAAAGTACACTGATACGAGTCCTATTTCCCATTTTTTTGTTCTTATTTTCGCTACTGCTATATTTTCTGTTGTCATCGATGGGTCATCAAAAACTTCTATATTATTATCAAAAACTATGATTGCGGATTTTACTGGTTTTTTTCTATTTTGTGTTTTTTGTATGACTCTATTTCCTGGATACTGTGTTAACTCGCCTTTTGCTCCTACGTAAGGTTCTTGAACCAGTGCTAAACCTGTTTTCCTATTTGCCGCCTCTATGAAAAGTTCCTGAGTGGCCAGCTTCTTATGTTGTAGGTTTACTTGTATCACTGAATACACCTGAGAGTCTCTTAGCTGTTTCGTGTCTAGATTCCTTGTGCTAGTGTTAGTAGTGGAGCCCATTTCTTTAGCAGTATGCAACACTAGATCTAGCCAATAAGTCCCATCTTTTACGGACTGGGCATGTTATATCGAAAGCGCTATGGTCTTGCCTATCCAACCTGGCCAGACAGCAGTTGCGGCATGAAGGGATATCACCAACTGTCCAAACCGGACAGTCCTTCTTCAGATGTGGACCTGAGCAGTGACTGCAGAGGTCCAGTGCCTCTTTACACAGCTTACGTCCATGACCGTAACCTAGGCACTTAGTGCACTGGATCAGCGGAGACTGGTCGTATACATGCCTTTTTTGTAGATCTATGTGTACATGCCCCCATGTGGTCATTCTCTGCCAGATTTGTGGAGACACTTGCAGCACAACATGATTCTCATGTGGGTTTCTTGCTCTTTTGCGGTACTTAACCACAGCCCTGAAATCTTCTTGGGGGACATCACCTAGCACACTATTGTTTTGTGTCTTTAGAGAAGCAATTATATCCTCATCTGTATTGTAAGACAGAACATCTTTTATTATTACCAATGGATCTTTATTTTTCGCGGTTTCGACACTCAGTTTTCCTATTCTTGTTAATTTTTCTTTGACTTTGGTTAGTTCTTCTTGTGTACTACAGCTTATAACTACTTTTTGGTTTTTAGTTTTCCTAATCCGGTCTATCTGGGCTCCTGTCTGGTTTGCTTCTACAGCTTTGCGAACTTCACTAAGTACGTCCTCACTTGTATCTTTATCTAATGACGAGGAGACGATTATAGAATGTGATGTTTTGCTAGGTGTTGCCGTCATTTCCGCATACGTCTTTCGAGTTTCCGTGTTTTTGATAAGGTTTTTAATTTCACTCATAGAGTTCTCCGTTGATTCCTTGAGTTGAGCCAACTCATTGCAAAGTTGTGTAGTGTCAGGCTTTGTTGCATGCTCTCGTGAAGTAGGGTTGTTCTGGCTTTCTACCAGCTCAAATACTACGATTTGTCTTAGAGACTTTACTTCCGCCAATATCTCACCTATGGGAGATCGGACATCCGCTTCTTTGACAGATTCAGCTAGTTGTCCCAGCTTTCGAGCATGCTCCTTTTCCCGAATGTACAGTTCTTCTTTCGTCTGCGATCGAGCTTTCTCTAGTTGGAGTTGAAGGGTTTGTCGCGATTCACTCAGACGAAGCACGATTTCGTACATACCTGATAAATCAGCGAGAACGTTTTCCTTCAAGCTAGTCTCAATGTTAATTGCTTGCTCAATTTGTTCCTTTGCGCTTTGGTATAGTTTGTTTGCTGCCGTTGGTAAAGTCGAAAGGACTGGTAAACATGGAGTTCCCGATTCGCCCGTAGATGATCTTGATTTATACGAGGAGGCTGGTGATTGCTCCCTTGATGGGGTTGCAGGCATTTGCCCCGAGGATGAGCCAGCTCCAGCCCTTCCGGCGCTTCTTATGATAGCCTCCTTTCTAATTTGTTCCTCAGAATTGGCTCGAGTCGAAACACCACTGCTCTTAGAAGCTTCTGACGGCGGACTTTTACGGTCCAATTTGCTGGATTTAGCTTTTGCTGACATTGCAGTGGTTCGTTTTCTCATTATTTTACTGTACTTAATTTCTCCAGGTTCCTCCTCTAGAGCTACTACCGTTCCTGGCCTCTTATCTTTACTTCGTCACTCTAGTACCCCAGTCTACCGATTAACCTCAGAAAATAATTATTAACTCTCAAATAATAATTACCCGCGCAGCTATAAATAAATTAGGCAATGGGCAAATGATCAAACCAATGAATAAGTGAAGTGACCTCTATCTAAAAACTATATGTCTATCCGTAAGCTTAATTTTGTTGAATGCAACCAAGAGCTTCCCTTTCAAATTTAACTTCCTACAATCTTCGAAAATCACATACAGAAAGAACAAAATTATAACACCCCGTAGTTAGTTTGTTTGCCAGGTAAGCGATCTTATGTGTATTTATAAACAAACAAGACAATGCTCGCTACGCCTACTTAACAATCACAGTAGACACCCAACCCATGCGACTCAGTCAGACCAATCTAGCGGCTAGCCTATAAGATTTAATTTACATAATTTAATAAAGAAAGTTGGAAATGAACCACTTTACAAATATATAACACATTAGATTTTTTGTCTTGGAAGGCACGTACGCAAATAAAGCCTGACGGTGCCTATTTATAAAATTACACAATACCTATTAATATAGGTACCAATACAATTTTCACAGCGGCACCGTCCCTACACAATGCGCATAGATCCTAGATGCGACGGCTTATTTTTGATTGTCTGTTCTTGTAGGTTCGTCGGTATTCTGTAGTGAATCCAATTCCGTAGGCAAGTAAGTAAGCAGCTAAAAGTAAGGCAATCAGCCGCCAAATGAAGCTAACTGCTATCAATGATATGGATGAACTGTTTAGGTAGGTATTATTGTTTTAATGGTGGTCGTAGGTATTCCACCAGTTGTCGCCAATCACTTGTGATTAGGGTTGCCAGATGTAAATTTGATAAAGGAGGGCAGATGGGTCTAAAAAGGAGGATTTTCTGTAAAAAAGGAGGACATTTACAATGAAACAAGTTTTTTTTCATATAACTTGGTTTATTTTAATCATACCTATCGGAGCTGCCAACTTTAGAAAGGAGTTCTTGGTTTTTAATCAAATAAATATAAACATCTTCACATGTAATGTTTTTTAAATAGTATTGTGTGAGAATCGAAGATTTTACTGACTCTACACTTAATCGGTTCCTTTCTTGGCTCCACTGAGTATTTATTAGTGAAAACACCCTTACAACATTCGCGTTATGTGCGCTTATACAAAAATAGAACTCGCAGATCTTGAGTAGCTCTGAGAAGCATTCGTGGTTTTTAACTGTTTTGAAGTAGATTTTCCACTGTTCATGAAACTTCAAATCATAAAAGACTTCATTATGATCATCATCGGATTTCGATTTCAGAAAAGAAATCAGGTTACTAAATTGATCATGTAGCTTAACATAGTCAATCTCTACCCCTCTAATTCTCAGGAACTCAATGCATGAAACTAAATCATCACATTTTAGATTTTCGTACGGCGCACGACATTTTCAGCGAGAGAGAAACGTCTAGCAAAAGGAGGACATACAGTAGGTAAGGGAGGACGGGAGGACATTATATGGAAAAGGAGGACTTGTCCTCCTTTTGGATACCATCTGGCAACCCTACTTGTGATTCACTTCTATGCTGCGTGTAGGTAATGTTGTGGAATGCAGCTCTGCTCCGCCGGACGGCAAAACAGCGCTTGCGCCACGAAACGACGCTAAGCACGTAGTTCGTCTATTGTTTTAGGTTATGTTTTGTTAAACTCGCTAAATTCACTGATGATTATAGTCACAACTTATTGGAAATGTTTCTAATCCGTTTATAAGACACTTGTTTACTATAAACTGGTAATAGAACGCTATAAATTTGATTTTAGATTTATTTCGCACTGAACGCTTTGTAGCACCGTCGTACCGTGTTGGTGGTTGAAACGGAACGTCTCACGCAGTTTATGCTGAGTATTAAATTTATGTAGGCCTTTACAGCCTACTGCAAGTTATTTCTTGGTACCTATACATCTAGAATGTTAAGGGACTAGGTATACCCAGTCTTGTGTCGTAATCGGAGGTAGGAATCGTGATGGATGGATGGGATCGGCGAATGTGTGGAATAGAATTGAGTAGAATAGAAAAAAAATATTTTCTTAAGTATACTACTTACAATGACTTGCGATTTACGTATAAACTTAAATTAAAATAAAAAAATCTGATCGTCTGGTCGAAGCGACGTGTGAACCGAGAGCTGATCAATATCTGGCGCAGCGCATCAGCATTGCCATACAACGTGGCAATGCAGCTAGCATCTTGGGTACACTTCCAACTGGTATTGATATGGATCAGTTGAGCTATCTGTAGTTTGTTCGAAACAGTCTGCAGTTAGCTCAATTGTTTCAATTGTAAATACTAGTTTTTACTTAGGTAAATTATTGTTATTTTATTAATTAAAATTAAAACACTTTTGTTTTGAGCAAGTTCAGCTTTTGCTGCATGCAACTAAAATGCATGCAGCGCTGTTTTTCAATTTACTACTCTCGGGTAGCTGGTCACCGAGAAGTCTAAGTGAAAGCGAGATAAGATATTATAATATTAATAACAAAAAAATTATGAACAACCAGATCATCTGCCGTGGAATGGTGGGTTCGCCAGCCATGTACCTACATATATGTAAGGAAGAAGGGACGCCAGTCGGGCCGCGGTAGTTTTTATGTTCCCGTGGTTCGGCAAAAATTGGCGAGAGAGGGTCACCGGGGTAGCATAATTTTTAGTAGGTATTAAGTCCTCAGGGCGTCGAGTCCCACATATTTCTGCTACCCCCGGAATAGTTTATTCGTAAAAGAATATCAGCGCCGAATAAAATAAAAATAAGTATACGTAGTCTGTGTAAAGTAACTTTCTAGAAGTCTGACGGTTAAAGGAATGACCAACGTTTTGATGGGCGAGGCGGTCGTTAAGTTGGCAGCTTTTAGAAGAGTGCTTCCGTAATTTAGAGGGTTGTCTATTTCAGGTTTAAAAATATTCCACTAGTTGACCGGTTTGGCTATTTCTGTCGTAGAGTTTAAAGTATATACAGGAAAGGAAATTTTGTTACCGACTCTGCATAAACATTAGGAAGACCTCTGAAGAACCAAGTTTATCTAATTTAGAATATTGCAACAAAAGTCGGGGATTTGTTATATCTATAATATGTATGTATGTTGGTGCACTGCATTTGTCCTACTAACACTTCACTATTTCTAAGAAATGTAATAATATCCTATGTAGATAAAATAAAGGTTTCTGATCTTTATTTGTTAATTATTCCTGTTTTTTTTTTGTTTCATTGTTATTTGTATTATTTTTATCTAAGAACGTTTATCTTGTAAAAATATTTTAAGTAGTACATTGTCATAGTATACGCCACCGTCAGTTTTAATACGTACAAATCCAATCCATCCAGAGGTTGCCTGGATGAGTTCGCTATTAGCGAAGGCCGTCGATTGTGCAACACTAAATATAGGTAGAGTTAAGATCTTATTAAATAATTAGATCTTATTAAATAATTACTAATTATACATTGATGGTGCAATACACCAATATTCTGTTCCATTCTTAAGTAATGTGCAGATTTTTACCACAGATGGAATAACGTTAGGAGAGTCGATGGCCATTATCCAGTACCTCGAAGAAACAAGACCCGACCCACCCTTGATGCCGTCCGAACCTATCGCACGTGCCAAGATGAGGGAGATCTGTGAGGTGAGGGCTCTATTAATAAACGTGGTTTAAAATAACGAACATTGACAATATCAATAGCTCTATCAATAGCTTAGATCCGCGAGTCCCCCTGATTTCTGTCCTGTCCAAAGTACCATGATATACCAAAACCAGATTTACTTTGAAAAACCACCTTCTACGAGTATAATTTTTACCTATTATAATAATAACTTCCTGTATGTTATTCTGTTTGTTTATTTTATACTTTTTTGGTTTATTAAATGCATTTCTATTCTCTTCCATTACATTCCATTCTATTCTATTTGTCGCGCCCGCAGCGCCTTACGGTAAGGTTTGTCATTTCGTGTGATCGATGTATTAGTCAACTTTGTTCGTCTTTCAAAGTAGACAACCAGAACTTTATGAGTGACTAGCGGTCCGTCCCGGCTTCGCACGGGTATTAAACAAAAAAATATTTTTTCATAAAGAACCCAATTTTTTTAAAAAAAATTGTATAGCCTTTGTCCACAAATCTTAAATCACACAAAATTTTGGATTCTTATGGTGAAAGAATTTTTCAAATCTGTCTGTTTCGCCTCTTCAATTCAAACAAACAATCAAATCTTTCATCTTTATAATATTAGTATAGATTATAATATACATACTTTATAAAGTAAATAAATTCTCGTCCTTTTTTGATCTAATAATAGAACAGATTAAAATAATAAGGTACCACTCGATAAATAACCAATACCTACCTAAATAGTTATTAAGTTGGGTACTTCCGCCTCGCTCTAAGAATGCGTTCCACCCAGCAAGCTATGTTATCAAATCGCAAAAATTTTAAAGGTTTTTACATTTATATTTTTATCAAATGAAGCTGAGCTATGAATTCACTGATTTATAGCAGAGCTAGTAAGCCTATTTGAAAAGCCATTCTATCGAAGCTTGCATCTCGGACTATTGACTTTATTAATATCGGTACAGTCTTCTGAACAATTACCTAACTCTAAATTAAAGAGAAATTACGGTTTTCTAGGAAGCTATTAGAAAAATACAAGTTATGTACTCAGTATTCTGTACTTAACTAGGTCAATTTATATCAGTAGCAATTAAACTTATGATTAAATAATACCGGACAATCCACACAGCATCATCTAGCCCCAAGTCAAGCAGAGCTTGTGTTATGTTATGAGTAGGTACTAGATGACTGATATTATAGTTATATAATACAATATTATTTACTTATGCAGATATTTTTTATTATTCGTAGGATGGAACGAACAGAACACTCTTAACAAATATCTGCAGATCTTAAAAATATTTGTACCGAGGCGGAAATCGAACCCACAACCTCCTGCTTCGCAGGTGGACCTTCGCCCACCGCACCACAGAGGTCGGCAAATAAAGCAATAGTTCTGTGTTTCAAAAACATAATTGGTGCCTGTGTTCCACACTATTCACAAAAGACATAGACATAGACATATCATTTATTTGCCACTACATACACAATTAATAATAATAATAATAATACCGGACAATCCACACAGCATCATCTAGCCCCAAGCTAAGCAGAGCTTGTGTTATGGGTACTAGATGACTGATATCATAATACAATATAATTACATAGATAGATATTTTATACAATACTTAATAAATATTTACAGATTAAGGAACACAGATACAATAAATTCTAAAAAGTAATCAAAACAGGTAAATCTTTATAAAATACAGTAGGTTGTTGTGACAGTAGGCTCGACACGGGAAAATAGAATAATCATTGCTTTAATCGTGGACTGTACTAGAATGCTAAACTGATAAATAAACCGAGTTACGCCAGTCAGCAAATATCAGAGGGAAAGTTCTACGGATACTCGGTATGTATGGATGAAAGGTCAAGCGGCTTAGTCACTGATGTTAAATGTGTCTTTCTCGCGATTTCCGTCATCCCATTATACTCCCACGCCGCAAGGTCCACAGTGGTATTAATATTATTATGGGATGTTGGTTTTCCTATAATTAGTTTTTATGCGGGGTATGTTCTTAGAGATATGTCGCCGACCTTTGTACTGAAATTACCTCTACATTTAGAAAGGGCAACCGCTCTTTTAGCACGGGGATTGATTTCTAGGGTAAAATCACTGCATAGTATAAAATAAAGTCACTTCCCGCTCTCGGTCTGTTTGTCTCTTTGTATGCTTAGATGAAGCAGCAATGCACCCTTTATAATAACCCCCAAATAATGATGCCATCTATGGCGCTCATTAGGGGAGGCCTATGTCCAGCAGTGGACTATTATAGGCTGGTGATGATGATGATGATGATGAATGCACCCTTGCGAAGCCGGAGCGGGTCGCTATTTTTGATATAAGAGAATGTATGTTAATGAAAGTGTATTGCCGTGAAGCTTTGTCACGAACTGTTTAGCGAATGTTTTATTTTCGTTTCACCGCGTATTACTCATGGGATTTGTTCCATACTATACCCACCTAGGACCCTTGTGTTCTACGTGGCTATATTATTAGCTGATATATTGCCTATATAGGCAATAAAGGTAACGTACGAGTTAATACTATTATCCTCAAAAGATCCATTGCCAAATGTTGATCAGTCCTTCATTATTTACAAAAAAATTTGAGATCCTTATGAAAACTTCAATAATGTAATCTAACGTGTACTTGTGTAAAACTTTATAAGTTTTGAATTTTTGTTAGAATGGTAATTTTTTTGACCTTTTTGAAAATATTTTAAAAAGTATAAAATCTATCAAAATTTATAAAACAATTTTGGCATCTACAAACCAATACCTTGCATTTGACATTACTTTAGACTCTGTAGGTCCCATTTAAAATTTCGATTTCAAAATTTGTCAAATCGCAAATCTTCATTTTGATTTTTCATTTATTTTTCTATAAATCTGTACGGGCGCACAAAATGCATTATTATTTCAAATTTCAAGTCAATAGCTGCAGTAGTTTCTGAGTTATTAAGGATTCAAAACAGACACAAAGCGATCCCATTTAAGGGTTTTGAAACCGATGTCAAACCCCTAACAATTACATTTATAATTTCGTTGAGTAGTAAAACTTTAAATATTAAAACATGGATATGAGTGCCGTAAAGCCTATGTAAGGTTGAACTATACACAGAGTTCTCACCTGGTTCAATAAGAGCTACCAGACAGACAACTACTTAGACAGATTGTAAGATCAAATACTAATCTAGTAGGTTGAGAAAGTATTAATGCATTCAAGAGAATTCTTATTCAAAACTTGGTTGAGAAAAAAATTAAACGATTCAATCAAAGAACTCATTCATCTGTTTAGACCAACTTTTGATATAAATACATTTTATTTTATTCGACGGATAATTTTAAATTAACAATAGACTTTAATTACTGAGAGTGTAAACTCTTAACCATTTTTGCGTCCTCGCACGTGGATGCTAAAAAACGAAAAATGAAGAAACTCATTAAAAAAATTAAAAAACAACCACCTAATACAACTAGCTAATTTATAGATATAATTATTATTTAGATATAGAATAAAATCTATGTATTGCATTTTGTTGGAAAATAGTTTAGTTACACAGTTGTTGACCGTGGCAAACGCAAGACATTCTAAAAAAGTCTGAAAAGGTTTATTTTCACATTTTGTGAAAGGAAATAAATAATGCAACACAGTTGCGCGAAAAAAATTATATGGAGAAACATATCCTGCGCTTTTCCCACAGGGCATGACATTTCGGTTTGCTGGGGGGTGTGGGTTCGAATGACAGCTTCTCCATGCTTACCTGTTAGAATAACTTACGAAGTTAGAAGAAGACTGAATCATTGCTGCTATTGCATAAATTTTGTTTCAGACAATCGTATCAGGCATCCAGCCTCTGCAAAATATTGGGCTGAAAGCGCACTTCGCCTCTGAAAAGGACTTTACGGAATTCGCCCAGTTTTGGACCAAGAGAGGACTGCAGTCTTTAGAAGACTTGCTGAGCAAAACCGCGGGCCGATGCTGTGTTGGAGACCAGATCACCGTGGCAGATATTTGCTTAGTACCCCAGATATATAATGCAATTTCAAGGTATGATTATTTTGTTCAGAAATAATTTTTAATGATCTAATAGTTAAAAAAATCCGAATATTAGAGGTTAATCATATCTGCTACTCTTACAAGCTTGTAAAAAGTTGGTTGGGTTAGTAACCAACTATTAGTTGGTTCAATAAAATTTAATAAATATTTCGCCTAAACCTCTTTTTACAATAAAATATATTGATGCTTTGTCATGTTTTGTAAGACCTTTAGATATTGCGGGTGCTCTAGGACCTCAAAGACGTAGGATTTCCACCCAAAACGATACCTGATTTAATATAAAAAAAAATAATGTAACCTAATCAGACTAAACTAGACTGCAACCTGCGGGGTTAATATTTATGTGTTGCATTGTGCCTAACGACATGAAAATGAATACCTTAATGGTTTTCAGATATGACAACAAGAATCGTCCCAGCGAAATAGAAAATGCCCTGCACCTTGATGGGTCAGCAAAGTTACGAAGATTGAAGCTGAAACGAACCTGGCGGTAATTATCAGTTAAAATTCTCTCGAAAGTTACCTATGTGTTTTTATAAATAAATATATAATGCTGTACAATCCACACAACAACATCTAGCCCCAAGCTAAGCAAAGCTTGTGTTATAGGTACTGGATAACTGATATAGGTACATAATACAATATATTACATAGATAGATGTATCACGCCACAGAGCTCGTCTGTGTTTGTGCACCAAGGAACTCCCAAGTTCTGTATGCACATTTGCCCACTGTGGAAAAAGGTGACATAGTGTGACGTGTGTGTGACTGTATTAGGAATCGTCCTAGGAAATCGGATTTACCCTTATTTATTAAGTTGGAAAGATTATTTAGAATGTTTTTAGCTTTTCGATGAAAATTAGTACAGCCATTTAAATTTTATGTTGGTTGGAGGATTTAATTTTTGGAGGATTATTCGTCAAAGATTACTTTTATATTTAAATATACTGTTTCTATAGTTTACAACCTCTATTTTCTGTTTCAGTGATATGATAATAAAAGATTACCCAACCTTAAACAACGTTTACGCGAACATGCTGAAAGAAGACTTGTTCCACAATACACACCCGAAAGTGGTCAGAAAAAGTTATAGAAGTGAAATTGAATAATTTAAACTAGTTTGTGTAAATCCAAGCCAGCGAAAATGATTTATGTACAAACTTCAAGCGTTTCATACAACTGTGATTGGGAATATAAACTAACGCAAATAAACTTTGGATATTGACGAGTTTATTTTCGTCCCGACCTCCAAAACCTGGTACTTATAACAGGAGACGTGCAGGGAAAGGTGAACTATCGGAATTATATTCTGCTTTGATGGTGTGTCTGGAGGCCTAATACGAACTTTTTACTAACCACCCAAGTTCCAGGCAGTTCAGTTCACGGCCTAATACTGCCTTGTTCTTTTTTGTATTATGAGGTACCTCAATCTGGCCGGATTCAAGCTGGCTGGCTACGGATACGTTGTCTATGGCCGGTTTTTAAGTTTCGTCTGCATCGTTCAGAAATGCAGCTGAATATTTTTCGGAATGTTACGGTTTTATTTTCTATCAATTTTAGTGAGAAAAATAATTCATTTTAATAAAAAGTTGGTACAATCTGTGTCAATGAACGTTGATTTAGGATTTCCATTATCTTCAGTATGTAACAAAGTACTTAAATAAGGTTCTTTTTTAGTATTTCAAAGTGAACGTACTAGGTTTCCGAACAGAACGATGTCGTCGATGTTGTTGATGCATAGCGCCATCTATGTACGATGGCGGGAAAGTTCCTCGTTTTTAAATTTTGTTCTATTGTAAATCTAAGTGCAAGGAGAAGGTGCCGTGAAAAATTGGAAGGGATGGTTCTGCGTATGTAGGTATATTTTATTAATTCCTACCTTTGTTGTGCTCGTTAGAGAAAGACTCCGAGACTCGAATTGGTGATAAGTTTGAGCAACTTCTTAATACTGACTTTGGAAAGAATTGCAAATACACTTGACAGATATGTACGTAGGTAGGTACTTACCTAACTTTTCATAACCAAATCAAATACACATAATCTAGAATAAAAAAACAACAATGTACAAACATTATATATTTAGTTTAAAGGATTACGGGAGGCCCACATCCGAGAGATGACGGTGCGCCTGATAGCTAGGCCTTCATTTAACTCTCTGTTGTTGCTATAGTTCGACCGAAACCGCTGTACCGCTCCCTAAGAAAGTGCGGCGAAGTGGGGGCCGAGGAAAAAAGAGCAAGAATACACATGAGATCGATATTGTCGGATATATCTTACGATATCGTACCAATATAAACAATATTTTTGTTTTATATATTATATCGATATGTTTATATTTTTTTATAACTAAATTATCTACAGATATTCTGACAGAGCTTCTGCTTCAACTTCATCTTCCGTTTCGCCATCGGAATTTGAATCAGAGTCGTTCTGCAAATTTATAATTAATGGATCGATAATAATATCAAATCTACTATCGCGATCCCAGTAATTGTTTTCATTTTTTTGGACATGATCATCACATTTCTGCCATTTTTCCGCCGTGAACTCCGAAAACAATGTATTCAATAAGTTTATCTTTTCATCTAGAGAAGAGTTAATATGGTTATGAGCTATATTGTTTTTAATATCAGCCCAGACTAACTCTATGGGATTCAAATCCGGATGGTATGGCGGTAATCGTAGAACAGTATGTCCATTGGCTTTCAGGAGTTCATCAATTCTGTACACGGGCTCTTTTTGTGTATTATCGATAAGAAGTTGCAGTTGAGATTTTGTCATAGCTTCCGAAAATTCAACATTGTGGCGCCGTAACCAGTTCTGCATTTCGGTTTTGAGGCTTGCTATGGTTGGCTTCTTGTCAACCTGAACGCTGTGGTAAGACGCGTTGTCCAAGACAACCACAGAATTCGGAAGCAATTTATCTTTTAACTTTTCATCTACCCACTTATAAAAAGTAGGCCCGTTCATGTCTCCATGATAGTCGCCGGTCTTAGCATCTGATTTGAATATCGTCAATGCACCATCAACCAAGCCATTTCGACATCCAGCGTGAAGAATTACCAAACGCCGTCCTTTTCCAATATCAGCATGAATTCCAGGTTCGGACGATGATTGCCAACATTTGCTTACATGGTGACTGGCGTTAATGTATGTTTCATCAAGGAAATATATGTTGCGGTTTTGCGTTCTGTAATTTCTGATTTGTGTTAAGTATTTTTTCCGCCACACTACAATATTAGGCTGCTCTATAAGGAGATGTCTCTTCGATTTGCATTTTTTGAAACAGTAACCTATTGTGTGTAAGAGGCTCCTTAGAAATTCTCGTCCACAATTTAATATGCCATCTTGTTTCAAACTTGAAAGTAACTTACGGACACTTGGCACTCTTTTTTCAAATTCATAAAACTGATGAATTTTTCTTCTGATAACTCCTAAATCAAAATCATCAACAACATGTTTTTTCTTTATAGTTTTTGGTTGTTTTGGCGAATTAAATTTCAATCGGCCCAAATTTTCAGTTGATGAATTGCCCTCTTTTATCACATTTCTTGCGGTTTTTTCGCAGTACCCCGTAGCGTCTGCCACGATTTTGGCAATATTTGCATCACTTTTATATTCAAAGCTCTCTCTGTCTGCTTTTCTTTTCTTAAAATATTCGGCCACTTTAAAAATTATGGCCTTGACATCACGAGATAGCGCTCGGCCCATCTTTGGATATTTATCTCATGTGTATCTGACATAGACCGTCCGGTACAAAGGCGACCTACTGCCGTGAGCGTCGACGGCAGACTGATGGATCGGAGCGGCCGATACTTCCCCCCCGTCTCGCCGCGCGCATACCTCAGGAGCGGTACAGCGGTTTCGGTTGAACTATAGTTGATGGTTCATTGACACTGCATCTTCATTCTGTTGTAATTTTTCCTGCAAAGCTTCTTCATAATTGGGAGTACTTCTTCCAAAAGTTCAAGAAACAATTCTTTCCGATACCGATTGATAAATTGAGCGTCGCTCAAAGAAAACTCTCATGTCGGAGCCGTTTTCTCTGTAATTTCATATAATGTAGTCTCCTGCGTAGAATCACTCTCCAAGAATTCAATTTTTTCTAACTCTTCACTCATTTTTATGGAGGCGTAGTTGGTATTAAGTTCTGATTTTATGGAGGTATATATGTAATTAATTGATGACCGAAAACAATATTTTTTCAACTAAACATTCAAAACAATTCACAAAAAGCTCAATTGTCGTAGCGTAAACAAAATTGTTTGATTTGACAGATAAAACATGGATAGGAATGTCAAATGATCACTCGTAATACGGTATTTCCATCCAGTTTTCGTTCAGAAGGCGGCCAAGTGTCACGTGACTGCTGACTGGCTGGCATTACAAGTTCATAGTACAAAAATGCCGGGCAGTTCAGTTTACGGCGTATATTGCCTGGAATTAAGAGTTCATAATAGGCCCCCTGGTCCGACTTTGAGCCGTCTTTGAGATTTTAGAAAAACTAAGTTTGAGAAATACTTTTTGAATTTAGTTGAACTTGAGACATTCATGTTATTTTAGACCCTATTTATTGTCTATTTAATTTCTTTATCCTTACTTACCCGATTTAATTCCGAAAGCAATCTTAAAGTTGTTTCCCGTATCTTATGTTTTGTGTGGCCATGAAAGCAAAATGTTTGGCAAGAATCAAAATTTTCATTGACACGTACTTTATAGCAAGTCAAAGATAAAATAGACACAATTTTCTATTCGTTAAATTGTTCTTAGATGTTCTGGAAATTTCTTGAAAATCGCATTTATGAACAACTCACCTAAGCAATAATTACAGACTCATTCACGTAAATCAGCCAAGAAATCACTTTCACGTTAACTCATTCTTCTCTTATTTATCTGTGTTATTTTATGATGTGCCTTTTTGTTTTGTGACCTTTGTAACATGTGTTGTCAAATAAATGTATTATCTATCTATTTCAAGCTCACTGATTAAACCGAAAATATTTGAATGGAGGAAACACGCGTGAGCGTGAATAAATATTTTGCCAAATTACTATTCATGAAACTTGTGCTGCGAAGTTCTCAGGTTGTATTGTCTTATGGGCTCTTGTTCTAAGTTCTGAAGCCATATTAATAAGCCAACGAGGATTGACAGCGCAAGAACAACTAAAATACCGTCACGTCTCTACTTCAAACAGGGATTTAAGTTAAGGTGCTTTTCATATACGTCCTGGAATTTTGCGTAGGTACTGGTAAGATTTTATAGACGGCTCTGCCTACCTCAAAAATAGATTTAAGTTAAGGTAATTTTAATAAAGGTCTCGGGATTTTACGTAGGTACTGTTAAGATTTTTTAGGATAAATAAACAAAATAATCTAATCCTTAAATTATTTCTAATGGAAATTATTTCTAATTTCCTAACATGCTGATTTCCACCCAAAACTTGTAACTGCTCTAGCCAAGCACAGGAAAAGTGCCTAAGACACTTAAACAGATGACGTGGCAAAAATGAAGGAAAAATAAACTCAATTTATTTACCAGATTTTCGTAAATTGATGAGAAAATGAATTGCTCTACAAAACATTTTAAAGTTTGCTTTATAACTTTACTTTTTGGATAGGACACATAGGAGTATGTAATTAGCTGTTATGTTTTTAGTGTATTTCTTTGTCGCTTTCGTTCTGTACTGTTATGTTAATGTAAATAATTAAAAATAAAATAAATAAATAAATACTATTAAAGACGACATTCAAATAAATGCCTTAAAATATTTAATGTCCCACTTTTGGGCAAAGGCGTCCTGTATCCATAGTTACCTCTCGCTATTTCCAGCCGTTTTTGTGTCCAGCAAGTCATCCCACCTGCTGGAAGCTTAAAAAAAGATGGTGCAAACGTCTCAAAACGTTTTCTATGTCGGCGGGACAAACGTTAACCTTAATTTTACCTGATATGACACCAGTTTACCTGTACGTACGTATTATAGGTAGGGCAAAGTTATTTTACACAATAATTTTCTCTGAACGTATGCATAAACTTCGTCAACACAATACCAAGGTCAAGATATCTGCATAAAGGTAGGCGTAGGTTTGATTTCGGTGAATTCCAGTCTAATTAGAAAGTTGAGGTCTTGTATTTATCGCTTACGATCATATTTGAGTTGGCAAAGGTAAAAAAACCATGTATTTCCGGTTACGTTTAAAGTCGATTTCTATGAATACAGAGCTATTTTAAAAGTCGAATCTTTCGCTAAAATTAAGATGGCAAGCCATTTAATATTTATTTTATATAAAAAAATAATAATATAACGCGACTTGAGAGCCGTGAGCTGGTCAGTATCTGGCGCAGCGCATAAGCCTGGGCTGCGTTCACAACCTACGCTCGAGCGCGCTCGGAGTGCAACTAGGTCGTTCATAACCTCAGGAGAAACGCTCGGTTGTTATTAACTAGAGCGTTCACAACCTCCGACGGTTGCAACTTTTTACCGGTGTAATTCGATCGACGAAAAACACTCTGACATTGACAGCTGTCATATTTTCCGTTGTCATAGTTTGTTATCTACCTACATATCAAGATTTCTACAGTAAATTTTAAAATTTTCAGTATTTATCAGTTATCGATCGTAGTTACAGTCAGTAGATACAATTTACCTAAAAGTAACCGCAAAACAAAAACAAAACAAACGAACGTCCGGCAACTGTAACGTCAGTTTTGTCATGATAATGTCAACTTTGACGTATAACAACCGACTCGTTCTGAACCTTTGGGTAAGTTAAAATTTACACCAAACAACCGCACCCTGAGCCTCTGAACGCACCCCAGCGAGGCAATGCAGCCAGCTACTTGGGATCGCTTCCGACTGGTATTGATATGGATCAGTTGAGCTACCTATAGATTGCAGCCACAGTCTGCAGTTTGCTCAATTGTAAATACTAGTCCTTATTTGTTATTTAGTTGTAATTACCTATGTTAATATATACAATACATTTTACTGCACACCAAAGAAGAAAAATATACAAAAAGCGGAAAATAAAACTTTACAAAGTTTTGCAATGGGCGGTCTTATCGCTGAGAGCGATCTTTATATATAAATTTATATAAATATGCTTGATTTAAAACCAAAATTAATATGATTACTAGACTTGGAACCTGCGACACATGCAATTTCGTAATCGTGTGCGCTAAATCCTTTAGCTAACTGAAAGTTGCCTTGAAAGTTTTGAATCGCTAACAATTCGCGAGTTTGTAGGTTCTGGCGGTATACTTAAGTGGTATTTAGTAGGTATTTTACCTACCTATCTTCGTGTAGCTGAGCCGGTGGGTTGGAAAGCTTGCATTGTTAGGAACCGACTGAAAAATATGCGTCCGTATTAAAATGTTGAGAAAAGGCGATCAAAAACATCGGGAAATTATAAAAACAGCTGTAGGCAGTAGGTTCCTATTGTTTAGCGTGCTAAAATAATGTCAAAATCAAGCTGAACTTGCGTTGGATGTTTGGCTTGCTTACGCCAAAAATTAAATAATAATTAAATAGAAATTTTCGTAAGTCCAGCTGCCGTTGAAATGTTTGTTGTCTGACTAGCAAGAGTTTTAAATTTCGATTTATTATTTCGTAATGTAGGTGTCCCTTTTAACTTTTAACTTCAAATTCTGTAGGAAGATTGTTTTAGAATTTAAGGGTATGAAAACCCAGACCGCAAACCGCATCAATGGACAAAACACAACACAAAAACAAAATTTTAGCCGAGTTAGGCAATAGCAAGCGTAACATCGCTACCATGACCTACATAATTCCGACATTTTCATGTCGAGGTAATTCTACCCTACTTTTTATAACTCTACGCCTTATTGCTTTGTAATAGAGGCGAGAAGCGAACTAGTCGTTATCTTTCATGAGGCAACTCATGAATAGGTATGGAGGGAAAGCTCTCATAGTAGTTTCATGGGATGATAAATGTTCATTATGATTGTGTTAAATACCCACAAATATGACCATTTATTAAGTAGATTATAATCTTCTGATTAATTAGGTGAGTTATTTAACTATTTGAACGAAATCTACCAGTCATGTTTATAGAAACTTTAACCTCGAAACTTTTCGCTAACACACGAATTGTGTTGGTTGGACAAAACAACACTATAGGACCTTCATCGAACTTTGTTTTCGTAGAATCATGTGATTTATCGCAGAAATGAAAGGAAAACAGATATGTTTACAGAAAATATTTTATGGGATATTAGACCACTTTCTGACACCTGCCCGAAAACATATTATCGCTCAAAAAACAACAAAAATTTTATCCGTATTGCTGAAAATAGATTGATAAAATAATCTCAGATTGTTTCGGATTTTTTTGTAGACCACGGTTATTGTCTACCGTAGAATAGAAAAAATTAAGTAATTTTGTCGTCGAATGCGTAAATTATATCTAATGTACGTGTACGCAAAGTATGACGAAGTGATATTATTATTTTTTATAATAATTAACTGTATAAAATTTGACTTGTCTAAGTGCTTATTTTGTAAGCCTAAAGAAATAAAGTTATTGAATCTGAATCTGAATCTATTGTCCAATTTACCCCCAGAGAACAATTCCAGGGGGCAGTCCTTCAGGACCAGTCAATGTGGTGATCCTTGGGGTCGTTTTCGTCTGGGGGTCTGTCAAGTCCAACATCGGACGTTTACTGCTTCGCTGAGATGATATGATAATATTATACATAGTATATTACTATACGCGAGGACCCATAAATGGTTAACAGTTAGTATTTAAGTTAGGTAAGCGTGTAAAACTTTTGTTTTCCAAATAAAGTAAAATAAAAAAGAAAATGCATGCAATGTATTTTAATATACTTTTACATTCGTAATATAGGTATATCTACGTTTATGTATTGCCTATATATGTCGTAATATAGGTATATCTGCGTTTATGTATAGGTAAGTCGTCATCGTGCAGCTGTGTGGCCTATATTGGTTAAGGAGAATCTTATACAACGATTAATGACGCGAATAACAGTTGCCGGCTAGTTATACGTTCTTGGAAACGGCACAGTTGTAACTATAGTTTGTATGAGATAGGAAATGATAGAAGTGAAACTCGTAAAAATTATGTTATGTTTTGTGTTATGCTACTAGCTAGCTAAGTTGCATAACACAAAAAAACTCTGAAAGAAAAGCGCTGAATGTTGAATGAAAAACTTACTTAACTTTAAGAATTAGGACACAATAATGTTATTTGTTTTTATACTACACGATAAACATACTCTTATCACACTTTACTCGTAATCGTACTAGTTTTAATTCAATATAAATTTGTTTTTTTCCTTATATTTTAAAATAGCTTTCTATTTTCATTCTACCCAAAGATTCTACTTTGGTTTTACTTGACTTAAACGTAAAATGGGGGTACGCCGAATGACACCATTGTTTCTTTATACATTGAGTGCCCACCACGTAGGTACCTACATACCAGCATAATTCAATAGGTACTAACCTAGCTGTCATTCAAATAATTGTCCTTTAGTCGTTCTGATTGAATAAATGAATAAATAAATGTGCAAGTTAAAGAAAATGTAGAGTAGTAGGTTCACTTAAAAAATTGGAAGGAGTTGCGTTTCTAAAGCTTTTACTAATTGAAGCCATATGCCATAGCTACAGCTCAATGAATTGGTTCGTCGATAATGAAATTATATCTCTGGATGTCCCTAATGATCTTGCAGTATCTCTGCTAATAGCTGGTAATAGGCTCCATTGTTTCGGGTCATGGTAACTTAGTTAGGCGATTGCCCCGGGCTGGTACGAATGTCTAAGTAATTTGGATGAAATTAAAAATACTCGCTGAAGACCGTCAGGGTCAAAGTAGTCAGGGTGACCTCTGACATTGTAATGGTTACGGCGCGGTAAGAATACATTGACGAAGAATGTATAGAGAGGTACATTGACGTTAAGATACATAAATAGTGCTGGATATCACTGCAATCTAGCCCCAAGCTAAGCAGAGCTTGTGTTATAGGTATTAGATGTGTGATAAACTGTAACCTATAAAATAGATCAATATTTTTTTTTTATCATACATCCGACCAGAATGCCCAATAAATAATAACAATACAATCATAAACAAATACATATTATTGGTGGCTGCTTCTTTATTAGGCTGTCAGGATTATTCATACGCTATGGTATTTTACCCAAATTAGCTACAAATGTGATTGCACTGATAATTTTCATAAAAAAGGGTATATATGAGTTTAAAATGAGTAAAAGTAATATTTCAAGCACAAAGTAGATGCAAGACAAGTGCCCAAGTTTTACATCAAAGAGCAGCCAAAATATTTGAACCCACAAACTGATTGAAGTGAAGATGTGGATATGCTCCATGGGATACAAAGGCCCTTCTCTCGTCTTAATTTGAGTGTGTCCAACAGAATGGAAAGTAAACCTTCGGTGTAACAGTTACTTATAAAGCAGCTTAAATCGAGGTCTATGTAAAACGGTCGTAAGTTTAAGTAAGTAGCTAGGCAACAAAAGAATAAAATATTTTTTATAGGGCAATGAATACGCATCTACAATAAAAGTCCGTATTTACATATATCTACGTAACATTCCAGACTAGCGCTGCCCCCCTTCTTCCTGTGCTTCCTGAGCGTCAGCACTTAAGTGAGTGAAAATCAAAATTTTATGTGTATATTTTTTCCTACATAAAATATGTTCCAATACATTACAAAATATCAGATCTCTAGAAGATAAAAAGGTTTGGGACGAGTTTTGCTCCAACTCGAAAACTAAGAACCAAGGTAAAGGGAAAAAAGACCTATAAAAGATTGAAGTGATAAAAAATCAAGTGATCACTTTATTTCCCAGTTTTACATGTAATTTGTACATTGTGACGTGCCCAAGAGTGCCGAGGCCTTATTATCTATAGGAAATTCTTATTCACTATTACCAATCTAAACATGTTACATAGATGAGACAAGAATACGGCGTTGAATTGGACAGAAGCATTTTAATACGATCTGAGGTCACGCAGTTTGGACAAGGACGATCCCGGTATCGGTGGATAAAACTTGGCGGTATCAGTGGCCAATTAAATCTGATCCCGGGATCCGTGGACACAAACCCGGAATTTCATGTGTCGTATGAGAATTTCCTATGACATAGAGAATAAGGCCACAGATGACGAGCAGCAGCTTCAGTTTATTATCCAACACCTCCATTACGATCATTAATCCGCCTGTCAAGTGTGGTCATTATTCATTTATTAATTTATTTATGGCAAACTCCCGTTCGGGGTAAGCTGTGGGCGTAATCGTAATACTAATAATGTAAATATGTTTCGCGAGGTTAAACGGATTCAGAGAGCTTATTTAGTGGTATTAGAACAGAAATCTCTGTTTAAAGAACTTAAGACATGCAGAACAAAATAAAATAATTTATTCAAATCAAAAGGATGATAAAGAAGTCCATAACCTTAATTTCGATGGGATTAAACAATGCGGTGCCTAGGACATTGTTTAATACTTTAATGCCTGAGTTATGAAAAACCAGTTCTTCAGGCAAAAAGAGTACCTAACACTTAAAATAATCATTATAGCTACAATACTTAAAATAATTACTATTGATTTTTTGATTGTATTAAAGTATGTCAATATTTGTAAGCACCTTTATCACTAAAACTAGTATAATAAGTAATTATTTTAAATATAGGCTTCTTAATTGGCTTTCATACATTTTACAATAAATAAAATGGCTGACCGCAACCATTAAGCGAGTGGTCTGCGCTATCTGTTGATGGCGTTAATAAACGTCTGATTGGGTTCTGTTTTAACCCTTCGGTTAACCTGAAATGCATTTAAATATTACACATTAAAATCCATAATTGAATGCACATTTTAGTGCCAGTGACACAGTGATCTACGTTAACCTTAACTGTCGAAAGTTCACCCGGATCACAGATAACATAATACTAGCCCGGATTGACTTTTTTATTGGTAACCAGGTATGTTGTTCGATGAGGCATGCCGATGCCGCCCGCGACCTTTAAAACTCCCTTACGTCTGAAAAACCACTTCTGACCTTCATTTAGTGTTCTCAGGGTTCAAAGACATTTAAATTTTTCAATTTCATACAAATATTGTTGAACATGACCCCCCACCCTCTATCATTGAGGTGTAAAAATGAGGCATGAGTTCTGTATCTCTCTTCTAATGTATTGAATACTAGATATCGACTCTACGAGGCTCTACATAGATTTCAGATTTCAATAAGTTTTATCTTTTGACTTACAAAAGAATTTGTAAGTATTTTATACCAAACTAGCGACCCGCTCAGGCTTCGCACGGGTGCAATATACAAAATATTATTATATGCAAAATACAAATGCTTGTTACTACAAACCTTATTCTTGAATCACTCTATTAAAAAATCCGCATCTTACTCTACTGACTACGCAGTCGCGTAGTCAGTAGAGTAAGATCTAAGTACAGATACATGGGGACAGATAGACAACGGGAAGCGACTTTGTTTTATAATATGTAGTGATAAAAATAAGGTGTTATTACATTGAAGTACTGAATATTTTTAAACTTAAGCGATCTGAACACTATTTACTATTTAAAAAAAAATATAATATATATCAATACCCTTTAAAATTAGTACTTATCATTATTGAAGTTCTATTACTAGCGTACACTGCTAAAAACGATAAAACTCAATAGGTACGGTTAGTGAAAAAAGGTTTACAATGTATAGGTTTATAAACGGCGAAGGTCCGCCTGCAACGCAGGAGGTAGCGGGTTCGATTCCCGCCTCGGGACAAATATTTGTGCAATCTGCAGATTCACAGTTCAGGGTGTTCCGGTCGTTTTCTCTATATAATATAAAGGGTTATTCCCATCTGATCATATGATCAGATTGTAGTTGCATCTGATCAAATAAAAAGTTCCCGATGGATCATTGATCAGATGCAACTACTTTTTTGAATTAAATTTTGTGCCAACGGATCATAATTATATTTTTGGCGTGTAATATTACTATGTAACTAACAACCTTTTTCTGTACCTACGACTTCTTTGTATTTATTAACTATCTATTTTTATAGTTCCTGTTGGGTAGAGAAAAATAAAAAAAAACATAAATTATTTTGATTAAAAAATCAGTCTTATAATTTCAAAAGTAATTAAAACTTTAGGTAAACAAAATCTATAGTAAATAATTCGTAAAACAGATGAAATACACAGAACAATCTTAAATAAATATAACACAACAAGTACTTAAAACTTTAAAACAATCTATGTATGTAATATTATAGTAGTTATTAAGTTTCTCCATCATCTAGTACCCATAACACAAGCTCTGCTTAGCTTTACTGCTTAGATTGTCCAGCATTATTTATTTATCTTCTCGAAAGAACGCACTTTACTAAGCTTTCAAAAAATTAAATGTACTAGAAAATCAAAGTGGTCTCTTTATTTCCCAGTTTTATATAATTTTTATGTACTATTAGACTCGTCACAGACTCTAATAGTCCAGTCATGTCTAACTCTAAAGGAAATAAAGCACTTTGCACCCTTTTTTTCATATTTGAAAGTAATCAATATCACTATAGACCCTGTTGGGCACACAATATGAATGGAGAGAGAGAGGAGGTCATTGTAACTAAATACATATAAATATATATTTAAAAAAATCTCCTCACTACGTAGCACAAAACTAAGTCTCACTAAGTGTAACTTCGCGCTGTCAGTCTGTCCCTATGTATGCTTAGATCTTTAAAACTGCGCAATTAAGGCCCTGTATAAAGACAATATTTAGGTATTAGTAGTATTATTTAGTAGTTCGTAGCGCTTGACAAATAAAGTTGAAAATGGTGATGCGTTTGATTTAGTTGAATCTCTTGTTCGACAATGTCAACATTATTTATTGGTTTTAGTTTATTTTAAAAGTAAATACACCAGTTAATTTAAATCTTTATACATATTTCTCTAGGTGATAAAATTACCTTTCTTACAGTAACAAAATTATAAAATGTTATCACTCAAAATATTGAGCATTTCGGGTAGGTCCCATTTGTTCTATGGAACATGACGTAATAGAACAATTTGAGAAAATATTGTCCCTATTTGTACTATAGAACAGTTTGTAATTTTTGTCTCAAATTGTTCCATAGAACAAACTAAGTACATAGGTATATAAACTTCTTGAAGTTGATATGTAAACTGGCCACTCGAGAATGATTTGCTACCACTTGTCTTAGTAACATTTTTGATTAGATGGTTACTCACTAACAAAAATTATAATGCGATTAATGTCATTCACGTCTTATACAGGGTGTTTGGTGGAGGGTTAGACAAACTCGGTGGGTGTGTATGTGGACCTATTTGTGAAATACAAATTGAAGGAAAAGACCCTAACTGTTTACAATTTTTCACCCACCGAGTTTGTCTACCTTCCACCAAACACCCTGTATATCTCATCATGGAAGGTTTTGGGAAAAACTGATTCTCATTTTGTTCTATGACATGAAACTCGGGTGAAAAGGTAGTATGTAGTTCCATGGAAAAAATAGGGACGAAAATGTGTCATTTTGTACTATGACGTCATGTTCCATAGAACAAATGGGACCTACCCAGCATTTCGAGACGAAAAAGTATTTTCGTGTTCTTTCTTGCGATATTTTTTTCAAGTTCCTAGATGGTTTTTATGAAATATTTTTGTATAAGTCTTTTTCCATACACTTGACTATAAACTGTATTTTTTTTGGGCTTGTAATTATGTCGCAGTAAGCCTTACTGTGCGACGAAAAAGTGGTCGTTTTACGATGTCTGTCGTTGGGCAGCGCCTTAAACAGATAAAGTGATTCAAGAGGAAGATTTGTATATTAGACAACCCCTGTGGCGCGGTGGGCGAAGGTCCGCCTGCGACACAGGAGGTTGCGGGTTCGATTCCGAGGAATATTTGTACGATCTGCAGATTTTGTTCAGGGTGTTCTGGTCGTTTTCTATGTATAAGTAATAAAAAATATCTATCTATGTAATAAAATAATATTGTATTATGTTTATCAGTCATCTAGTACCCATAACACAAGCTCTGCTTAGTTTGGGGCTAGATGATGCTGTGTGGATTGTCTGGCATTATTTATTTATTATTATAACTTGCACAAGTGCGATGCCGGGTTAATCGTTAGTATTTCCTAAAGAGTTTTAAACCGGAACCGAATTAATTACTAACGATCGATTTTCTACGCCCACATCCACGATAATTTAATGCAGAGCCATTATTTTAAAAAGCCTGAAAACTACTATTCAATGGAATGGTTGGTACCTTATACCTACTAAGCTAGAGAATTTAGCCCTGGATTCTCAAAAAATGTGTTCATATTTTACTACAAAAAAAATCGGTGTTTCCGCGAACTCATTAACAATGTTAGCGGGTTAGTTAACTAAGAACCTAATTTGTATTGCAAGAACGCCAATATTTCATCCCTTATAAACAATTAGTAATAATAATTCATTTATTTTAGGTAACATTAGTCTAGTACAGGATGCAAAATACTTAAAAACTAAGGCCCATTTAAAATAACCTTAATCTAACATACATAAAATAACATAATAATCCCGCATCCCTTGTGTTCGTATGGATTGTGATAATGATGGGCAGAATCTGCAGTTGATGCAGTATCAGTAAATTACCAAGAACCCTGCCCAGATGTAATTTTTTTCTTTTCCATAAGTCTGGTAATTGGTCCTCAAAGTACAATCCCTAGCACAGGTATTGTTATCTAGGGTAGATATACAATATTGTAAATTGTTGAGGTTGCAATTTTTCTCTATTCTACCAGGACTACAATACCCGTAGCTATGTAAGGGGGAGCAATAAACAAAGCAACGCATTTAAAAAGTACCTATACCTTCAATAAAGTAACAGCAAATTTTGTAAAACCTTACGGAATTGAATTGTTTCGAGAATTTGCTAGAGCGAAGGAATTTATGCTACCAAGAACACCCAATTTTCTGTACAATTAGTAGGCAAATAACAAGGTAGGTACAGACAATCAAACAAATATCTATACAATTTGTTAGGCAAATAACGCAAGGTACAGACAATCAAACAAACAGCTGGAACGACTGCTACGTTTTAGCTGGGGTCGTAACAAGGTCTTATGAGCCGTAAAATATGGTTCATGTGAACTTTTACGCTCCTAACTTTATTAAAAACTGGCTTCTGCAGGCGATTTTGGTTCCCGGATAAAAGTGAACTGTCAAGGTTATGTATCTGTTTTTAAAATCCATATACAGGGCTATAGGTAGATGATCAAATTACCTCGTAACTTTAGTAGATCAACTTTAGCTGTCTGTTTTTGCTAAATCGTAATACAACGCAGGTTTCTTTCTGCGCTAGATATCGATACTACCTACCTATAACGTTGTATATACTAAAAAGCTTAACCCGTTTGACGTAAACGTAAGAAAACGTACCTATGTAAGTAAGATTGGATCGGATTGTTTGTTAGGACAATATCATAAGTGATTCAATCCTTGGTGCAAATGTTTCTTTAGTGTAAGCACAGATAACATAATGCTAGTGTAAGTAACTAAAGTGCTGGGATTCCTAAAATAATATATAAAAGTTGCAAAAACGCTGAGGAGGCAGCTCTCAGAATATAAAAAGTACTTTGTGATCCAGTCTCGAGTGACGTTCGTTGGTAGAAATGGTTTTAAATAAGCATCATCTAGCCCCAAGTTAAGCGGAGCTTGTGTTATGGGTACTAGATGACTGCTAAACATAATACAATATTATTACATAGGTACTTATATAGATATTTTTTGTTGACGAAATTGAAGAACACCCTGAACAAATATTTGCTGATCGTACAAATATTTGTCCCGAGGTGGGATTCGAACCTTTCTCGTTTATATTATTTTGTATCGTAATATGAAACACGACCGGAAGGAAGCATAAATAGCTTGGCACTATAAGAAAGCTCTATAACAGAGCATTACGAATTTTAAGACCTGAATTACAGCCCTGGACGTATCGAAGCAATTCTAGCGACAAACCTATCCATTACATCAGGCGGGAATAAACGAGGCAGGTACAGTCAACATTTTACAGAAATGTTTTCACGACAATAAACGAATTGCACGTACCTAGGGATAATGTAAAACAGTAACGTGATATTTCGAATTAAAACCTTCTTAGGTATCATCTTCTGTTTTATACTAAAGCTATCGTAGGCTATCAGAAAGCTCGTGATCTGATAAAGACTGTTCGTGATAACTTTACTCTGACTTTCAGGAAGGTTAATTATATTTAAGTACCTAATACAAGAAAAGATCGATAAGAACTCAGAAAGAATTTAATCTTGTCAGATGCGATCCAAATTCCTCCGCTGATCACCCCTGAAATTTTATTGACGATTATTATTTCGACACCAATACAATTATTAATGAAAGTGATGTGTACGATACGCGTCCAGATAAGGCAGTAGCGTTCGTGCCTTGTGGGTGGAGGGACATGAGCTGCCGTCCACCTCAGGCAGGCCTCCCCATACATCGGGATGGGCCCTAGAACATCACCTAAAACATATTTACCGCCGAAATGGCTCCGAAGCCGATAGGACTGCTTTTATTGTTTTCCATCATCGGAGGGCACGCAGAGGGTGAGTTAAGTAAACACCGTTTTCTTTTTCACGCGTGTCTCCGCATATTTTGAGGAGATATGTCTTTCGAATGTTATTCTAATTATGTTCGTACGGACTAAAACGTCAACTCAAAGGGAATGAAATATCTTTAAGACTGTGAAGCGCTCACGTGGCAAAGCAATTTATTATGAATTGGAATAAGAGCCTTGACAGGTTCAATATTCAGTAAACACGTAAAGGGATTCAGGATTTTTTGTTGTTTAAAGAGCGCGTATCTGCCCATTTAAGTGTCATTGAGATAGAGTGCTGTAATGTCTTGTCATGAGAAAAGATATGAAAAAACATTCTCAGATCTTTTCTCGTCATCTCTCTATTTTTATCTATACCAATATTATAAAGAGGAAAGATTTGGTTGTTTGTTTGGATTGAATAGGCTCCGATACTAAAAAACTTATCAAATTCATTAACAAGTAGAATCCTACATTATCCCTGCAGCATAGGCTATAGAATAATTTCAAAAAAGTTAAGGATTCCTATGAAATTTCAATAACGTAAACCAACGTGTAGGTGTATTCTATGTGTATCGAAATTATATTTTTGATAAATACACGAGTGATTTCGGAGCGGACCGCTAGTCCTTACTATTTTTAGACGCTTGGGGTGCTTTTACGTGCTTTCATTTTGGCTGTAAATGTTATTTTTGATATCATAAGAGGTTCTCGTTGTTGTTTCATTTAGTTGTCTATTCAACTATTCCGCTAGTCCTTATTATTTTTAGACGCTTGAGAGTTATTTTGCGTGTTTTAATTTTGGCTATAACTGTTATTTTTAGATGCATTAGAAATTTTCGACGTTCTGTCCGTGGTGCGAGATGGTGAACTTCCGGGGGGAGTCTCCAAGATCCCCGGCCGATGCCAATCCCCCGCCGTGCCTGAAGAGGACTACTCCTCATACCGCCTCAACGAGAACGCCACCTTGCATCAGCTGGCTGCTGGGATGTTCTACAATACCTTTCCTGAAGACTTCTCAGTCTTGGCTGTGGTTAGACTGCCAGGTTAGTCTGGAAGATCTTTTCTTTGTATTAGGTAGGGTAGGTACTAGATATTTACTTGTTGACGCTGTAAGAACTGGTAATATACTCGTAATATAACTATGAAGATATCTCCCAAAACTATCTAAGCTCTATATTTGCGAGTGGGTCCCATCTAGGTATGCATAGAAAAACGGGAAATAGTCAATTGAAAAAAAAAATGTTTATTTATGTAAAAATTAATAGAAATTCTCAGAATCTAAAATTTTTAAAATTCATGCATTCTTTCTATAAAAATTTAATTTTAAATTAGTATCTTAAAAAATTGTCAGATCTTAAAATAAATATATAAAATTCATTCCGCTGCTGTTCTAACTCCATACCTACTTTATAACTTATTTTAAGATTTTAGCCTAAAAAATCTCGTTTATAATTAGTATCTTTAGAAATTCTCTAAGAAATTACTGGGGTAAAAATAGCATTATGCCGCTTCAAGCGACAGCTAGAATAATGCCATCTATGCCGCTCATTAGGGGAGGCCTATGTCCAGCTGTGTACCTACTATTATACTCTGGTGATGTGATGTGAAGCGAAAGCTAGTAGCTACGCTGGTTTTCAGACAAATTTAGCTAGACAATTCATTATCTTTTGAGAAGCATATTTTGAAGAATTCTCAAAAAACCTTCTTTCACAGTAACAGAGGAAGAGGTCCAAAACCCCATATTCGTACTTTACTCGGATGCCGGCGACGAGCAACTCCAGCTGGTCCTCGGCAAGATGGTAGAGCTGTACTACGAAGACACGAGAGGCGACCCCCCTGATAATGAGATGCTGACGTACCGCGCCGATATTGCTGATGGAAGGTGAGATTTAAGAGTTTGCAATAACTCTACGAGATGCTTTATAGCGGGATGACAGGAAGTGCTTTTTTCGTGGGTGAGAAATAGCCAAAACTGTTTTTAAAACTAAACCTAAACTTTATACAATAAAACTATTACAACGGCTTTAATAAAGCTTATAATATATCACAAAATGTTCAAAGCAAATTTTGTAAATTTCCTTTGTTCAACATAATAAGATAAAATAGGTAGTGGCGCTAGTTTGGGTCGAGATAGCGCCTTAATGTAAAATATAATTAACGTAAAAAATTCAATTAGCTGAAAGGGCGAAATATCTACATAATTTTGAAATTCGTCTGCCCTCCGCGCTCCGCCCCGATTTAGTCGATATCGCAATGTTCACGGTCAGTAAAAATGGGGTGATTAACGATTAAAAAAAAATACTATATTTTCAGTAATTTTATGTAATAAATATCGTAAAACGAATCAATTAAGGCAAGGCTCAGGAAATTGCTTCTTTTCCCAAAACGCTTTGTTCCTCCAAATTGTTTTCTTTTAATTCCCCTTTGCCATAAAATATTGTTAAATGAAGTAGGGGCCTTCTTATTTAGGAGTACATTAATAATAAAAAATTTAATCATAGACACGACAAAGCGTAATATCAAAGGAAAGAAACACAAAAGCCAGTTGCGGTTTAATTATTAACATAAGATTTTAAAATCCCTATTAATTCAGTCAGAGTGTAAACCTACTGAAAGGCAGGTTTACACATAAGTAAAGTTGGTGTATTTAAAAATAAAGTTTCTACATAGTGCGAATCACATGTTAGCAAATTATACACACTGCTATGCACAGTTGAGAGTTTGTACCACGTACTTTGCCAAAATATTCAACTGAAAGTGGATAAAGGCAGTCTTGATGAATGACTCGACAGCTTAAGCAGCCAAACTTAGTTCGGGTTCCGTTTTAACGCGAGTTTAATTGAATAAAGTTGCAAGATAGATGTGATTTATGCATACGATACATTTTCCTATATCGGTTCAAAAATTATAAGCGGAAAATTAATCTAGACGATTTTTTATGAGTACTTTTCATAAAGAAGGTACTTCTATTCTATGTATGGAAGTATCGATTGTGACCCAAACAAAATGTTCAAAGGGATCTAAACGAATAGGTACATAATATAAAGAGGAAATATTTGATTGTTTGTTTATTTGGATTGAATAGGATCCGAAACTTTGAAAAATACATACCCCTGATGAACATGAGCTATAGAGTATGAATCCCTAACTATTAAAAAATATTCTATAATATTATTATATGTATGAAAACTTCAATAATGTAACCCAACATGTGAGCGTGTGTGTAAAAATACGATTTTTTTTAATAACCCCATGCGGTTTGCAGTTTTTACCTTAATAAGTCAATTTTCGAAGGTGGCACCGTCTTGCCCTGAGCATCAAGGGTGACTCAGCAACCTTGCTGGTGGACTGCGAAGTGAAAGAAACGTTGTTGCTGAACCGCAAACCAGGCAGTACTTTTAACTTGGCCGGCGCCTTAGTCGTGGGCACTCAGATAACACCTGACCAGTATTACGATGTAAGTCTAACCCAAATATTAACCCATAGAGTTTAACCCCAGATTCCCTGACGTATTCATTGACAAAATAGACCTCTTATTTCAGACGTCAGCGTCATTTAAAAACGATTGCCACGAAGAACAAATTGCTTTAAGTATAGTAATAAATGTCTCAAATCTATAAATATAAATTAAGAAGACATCAATACCAATTTAACCAGGTCAAGATAGGCTCTTCCTTGGTCTAATTTACATGCGCCTACAAACAGATCATTTAAATTGAGGGTAATTTACAGGGCGACATCGAGTTGCTTCAATTCGCCAACAAACCTGACATCGCTTACGAAATGTGCTCAACGATTGCCCCCAATTGTGAAGGAATCGGAGACGCTCAATTTATATCAGAGAACTATGCGACCGAAAGACAACCCATTAACAAAGTTGATAATAGACTGGGTCATACAGCTAGCCAGTTTCAACGAGGACTTGTTAACAATCCAGAATCTAACCAGTATACCACAGAGCGTGGACGATACAATCCTCTTGACAACAGGCGAGGTTATAGCAACTACGCAACAGAGCAACCCATAAACGGACCAATTGAGTATGTGCCAGATTATACAGATCCTAGTGAATATGAAAACGAAAACGAACCTAACCAACCAGATGAAACTATGATCAACAACTTTGCGACACAAGCCCCGTTTGAAACAACATCTGCGAATGCATTCACCCTGGATAGTGACGGCACGAGGGTGTATGGACATTACGGTAGGAACAGAACTCGGATTATACCCGACCTTTATGGGGCAGCGAGTAGAGAGTTTGCAACTGATCGACCCAGCTTTGGAGGAGTCAACCAGATTTATTTTGGTGGATCTCCTGATGAAGGTGACTATTCTATTGATTTATTATTATTTATTGTTTAACCCATAATAAATAAATAATGTAAATAGTAAAAAAGAAGAATGAGGAATTTCAAAGACAAAGCGTAATAGATAGGGAATTCATTAAGCCAGTTGCGGTTTAATGAATATAATATATATAATAATTATTATAATGAATTAATATAATCATTAGACCTGCTCATCGATTTCGATGACGGCTATCTTTTTCGATCATGAGTCCTTACATAGCTCGCTAGACTAACATATGACGACTAATCAATGTTTTAGATTAGGGATATTGAAAATGTTCTGAATTGACAGTAGATTATACGTGCAATCGATTACCCCTCAGCAAATAACTGGGGTAATCGAAACCGACGGATGGGAAAAACAGGGCAATGGCACAGGGCTGATAAATATTTGTTTTCCAGATGAGAATAGTATTTTCGGAAGGTTTACCGACGGTGACGAGTACATCCCAGTCCCTACGGCGCCTGCAACTCAAGCCACTGTGGAGATAACAACCCCGAGAGTGAGTTACCTTTGAATGTGCAATTTTTTTATAAGATCACACGTCCAAAGTCAAAGTGCTTTATTCCCTTTAGACCTTACAGGACTCTTGATGAGTAACACTGCGGAATAAAGTGATCTCTTTGATTTTTCTTAAATCCAATCATTAAAGGTAAAGTAAAGAAATGAACAAGAAACCTTTACCTTGATAGTTTGATAGTTTTCGAGTTTGAGCAAAATTCGTCCCAAACGTTTTTATCATCTAGATATATTTTCTATAGTGTACTTGTTTCTGTAAAAAAAAAATATTAGGTGTTTTGTTCAAATTCAAAATTCTAATTCATTTATTTTCCGAAACATCGGTTACAGAGATATAAAATTAGAATGAACACAACCATGGTCAGCTTTACAGCATGCAACGTCACAATAGAAAGATATATATAATTACGATGTCAATACCAATATTCGAATATAAAACATGAATTGCCTTATTCTATAATTCATCCATCAGATATTCATTGACATTGTAATAAGCCTTCTTAATTAACAATTCTCTTAATTTATGTTGGCTGTTGTTAATTTATATTGGTTTGCTTTTGTTGCCATTGCCTAAATAATAATTAAAACAAGGTAACTATTTCCTATTATGGTTACCCCAACAGACTTTCTAGTTCCTAAAACAGTGATAATCCCGATAACTTCGTTAATTAGAGCGTAAACTTAACTTTGCAAAGTAAGCGACTCTGATGAAATGACCTCTATAAGCTTTGCGCGTGATATGACAAAGCATTATACACGGTCATAATCGCATGCAATTTATAAATCGGGTTGATCCAAAGATGTATAATACCTGCTAGGGATACTCGTAGAAAAGAACCCACATTTTCTAAAACATTTTCAACAAAGAAAATTAAAATCAGATAATAACATTAGATCTAGTATTTACAATTGATCTAACTGCAGACTGTTGTAAACAAACTACAGGTAGCTCAACTGAGTTCAACAATTTTTGAATTTTTTTTCCTCATTTTATGTTATTCCAACACAATATTCTATTGATCCATGCAAAGTTTTAAAACTACCTAGTTCTATAATGACTACCTATAACCTCCGTAAATAATTATGCTGGTGTTCATACAATTTACTTTAGAACAATTATAATTTGGCTTATCACAAAACAATCAGGGTCTAATATCTGGTATATCAAAGGGTTTAATCCAAGTTTGAATAGAGAATAAGACGAAGTCAAATAATGAGTTACCATAATTAAATAAATACGTGTTCCTCATTCGAATTTTAAACTTAAGTATTTCAAAATATAACCGAACCGAAAAAGATGTCGCCATAACCGTCACTCTATTATTACTCTGAACCTTGCTATTACCGTTTCAGCTGCGGCGAAGGGACGACATACCGGAAGAACCGATACTAGTCACCACCGAATCTGCCTATACCCCTTTAAGTAGCACAGAAAACAGCGATTTTGTCACACATCCGGCAGAGGTAAGAGCGCTTTAGATAAACCCGTAGGGATAGCCGTTTAAAAATATACGTAAGGGTCTATATTCGACGAAATGGTGCGCAAACAATTTATTATATCAACCGATAGATACGATGTGCGCTCGTGCGTGGAACGTTTTGTGCAACTTTAAAAGAGTAAGGTTGTTTTTAATTTTTTAACATGAGCAGTTAACATATTGTCTGAATTCTAGAATCATCTGGGCCCACAACACAATGCGACGTCGCAAGTGCTGTTCGCTATTTTGATTTATGCCATATTCGTCCCAAGTTTTCGGCCCACGTCATTTAAGTCTTTATATGTCCCGCAAGATGATATTTGTCCATGTTCGTCCCGCTTGTACAGTGTTGTCCTAGTCCTGTTATAATCATAATCATAACTACCTAACCTAACTAGCCTACAACTTCGTACACAATTGACTGCGATTCGCGCAGATATAAATCAAAAGATTAATCGTTATTAAAGTATCTCAGCATTAGCATACTGTTTGTATAATGGAACGTAAAAATAAAGTTGAACTGAATAATCGAGATCATAAAAGCAGAATCCACAGCGAAAAAACACATTTCAATTATTGGCTCTTCAACTTTTGAAGGGCAAAAATAACTTAAAGATTGAAAGCGTGTCGAGGTGCGATGCGGAAACCTACTTTCCTTTTTAACTTCAGCTTTTGAATTAGAATTGGAAATAATCTGTTTTACTTTAGGTTTTTGTATTCTAGGGAAATGTCACGACCTACGATCCCTTGGAACCAGACTATGATTACGGGATTGGAAGTTCTGGTACGTACTTCGGTCCGAGGGGGTACCCGGGTCCCCCTGGCCCTCAGGGTCCTAGAGGGACGAAGGGGGAGCCGGGGAAACCTGGAGCGGAAGGTCAGCAAGGGTACACCGGTGCCCCTGGACATGTGTTTGTTGTGCCGGTAAGATTGTTAATGATATTTTGAAAAATAACATCATCTATATCTATACTAATATTATAAAGAGGAAAGATTTGATTGTTTGTATGTTTGTTTGTTTGTTTGAATTGAATAGGCTCCGAAACTACTGGACCGAGTTAAAAAATTCTTTCACCATTAGAATCCTTAATTTAACGTGATGAACATAGGCTATATAATATTTTCAAAAAAGTTAGGGATCCGCATGAAAAATTCAATAATTGAACCGTGGGCTGTATATTCAACCTCTTTTTCTATTATGGCGCGTCAGAATAGAAAAAGAGGTTGTATAGCGCACGGTGCTTGCTTTTTCTCTACGGCCAGTGTCAGTTTTGGAATGTCGAGTCAATGTCAAAAACCCCAATGCTGTTAAAAAAAGTAAAGATCCGTATGAAAACTGTGAAACCCATCGTTTTAGTGTGTATAATTTCTGAAATTTTTATTTAATACCCGTGCGAAGCCGGGGCGGGCCGCTATTCTACCAATATAATTAAAACGTAAGTTTGGGTGAATGTTTGTTACCTATTCGCAAAGAAAAAACCAAACGTCTCTTGCTGAAATATTGTAGGTATATAGATATTATAATTTCTGGAATAAAACAAAGACTTTTAAATTTTTCCATAGAAGTAATATCTGAAGTAGTATGCCCAAAATCCAATATCAAATATTTTATGTAGATTTTATGACATTATAAAATCTACATAAAATATTTGTAAAAATTGTCTCTCTGATGCGTAAATATTATAATTAAGCAACTACCTACTTCTTTTATATTTCATGCTGACATTTGTTTTGAGAAGCCCTGTTCCGTGTTCATATTATCATATAGAACAAGACCAAACTGAAAACCAGTGCTGCAGGCGCATTCTGTAAACTCATTTCGATCCTCACATAATTGTTGTTTATTTGACAAAAAAGCGTTTAAATTCAGTTCGGGTTACTTTTCACAATTCGATTTCGAATTTGAACGTTTACAGAAAACGCCTACTGCCCCGCGCACAAGCTGTTCAGCACAAAAAGTTGAATTTGACTCTTTTCCACCGACAGGGGCAGCACAGATGTCAATTTTCTTACCTCATTGTTTCTTCTTTTCATATCAATCACCAGTTTTATATGACCAAATAAATAAATCTTTCTTTCTTTCTAAATCTCATCACTGGAATACCTGGATACCCTTTTTATTTCGATCCGTAAAACAAAAAACGCCAGATAGCTGCTGATTACGGCTATAAATCCACAACATGACTGGCTATAACAATAACAAACGTCATAAATTACTATTATCTGACTTTAATTGCAGCTTCATCAATCGGGAAACGATAAAGGGCCGGACGGCCAATCCGAGGCTCTACGGCAGATGCTCAATCAGCACATGGTAAGTATTATTATTTTGTATCTAATTTCCATGATCTTGGGGCATATAGTGACCGGTCCAGCAGTGACCAGGCATGCGCTGGTCCGTAGCCAACAGCACAGAGGCCCTTTATGATAGTTAATTAATAAATAAAAAGAAATAAAATTCACAATAATAATAATAATTTAATATAATAATTAATTAATCAATAATTAATTTAATATAATTAACACTACATAGTATTATAAAACAAAGTCGCTTCCCGCTGTCTATATCTTTGTCCCTATGTATGGTCTATGTATGATCTTTAAAACTAAAACTACGGAACGGATTTTGATGGGTTTTTTTAATAGATAGAGTGATTCAAGAGGAAGGTTTTGTATCATCATTGTACCCGTGCGAAGCCGGAGCGGGTCGCAGTTATATATTAAGGTGGAACGTGCGTGACACATAACGCACTTCGCGAATAAGGGTTTCTATTCGTAATTCTTTAAATATAGCAATATAAAATATAGAATAAAACATTTACTAAGAAAAATAATGGCAAAGGCGAACTCTACAAAGAGTTCTCATCCAGCAAACCTTATTGGGAGAGACAAAGAGAGAGACAAAGTTATAAAAGTGGGTAAATGTTGTCAGCTGTATGATCTTTTCAATGTACATAATCATGTTGGTTGATTTCTGCGTCCATTATGGAGCCATTATAATTTTTCTAAAATATAGAAAATCCTGAAGACCTCTGAAGTGGTCCCGTAAAATTTATATTCCAGAGGGAAAAGTATTTCATCCTCGAAGCTTGAAAAACAGTGTAAATTAATGGATTCTGGGTCGTTTTAAAGTTTCTTCAAACAATCAAATTATTTTTCAACAGCACAAAGGCCCTTTATGATAGTTAATTAACACTACATATTATATAAAACAAAGTCGCTTCCCGCTGTCTATATCTTTGTCCCTATGTATGCTCTATGTATGATCTTTAAAACTACGGAACGGATTTTGATGGGTTTATTTTATTAATAGATAGAGTGATTCAAGAGGAAGGCTTTTGTACCATCATTGAACCCGTGCGAAGCCGGAGCGGGTCCGTAGTTATATATTAAGGTGGAACGTGACGATAAGCGGCAAGAACCAAAAAATAGCGCACTTCGCAAAAAGGGGTTTTATTCTTAATTCTTTATTGCACGATTAAATGTACAATGAAAAATTTACTTACAAATATAATGTCAAAGGCAAGCTGAACTCTACAAAGAGTTCTCTTCCAGCAAACCTTATTGGGAGAGAGAGACAAAGTTATAAAAGTGGGTAGGGTACCTACATGTTGTCGGCTGTATGTTCTTTTTAATGTAATATTATGTTCGTTAATTTCTACGTCCATTAAGGAGCGATTATTATTATGCTATTGTATAGAAAATTATTCTGATGATCTCTGAAGTGGTCCCGTAAAAATTGTATTCCAGAGGGATAAGTATTTAATCCTCGAAACGTAAAAAACAGTGTAAATTAATGGATCCGGGGTCGTTTTTAAGTTTCTTCAAACAATCAAATTATTTTTCTACGTTATCTAAGTAAGTTTTTATGTACACATCCATTATCTAAGTGTTTATTTTGTAAGCCTAAAGAAATAAAGTTATTGAATCTGAATATGAGTAGTTTAGCTCACATTGTCATCTGTTTTATACAAGGTGTAACAAAATATGTGTAATAAGCCGAAGGGGGAGGTTTCAGACCCCAATGGTGATCAGTTGTGGGGGGAGATAATTAAAAATTCCTATTTTTCGTTTCCCATACAAAAAGTTATAATTTACTAGTGCCTTTAAAAAGTAACAACCCTATCCGGGTAACCTAAACATACCTACTACAACTGCAGGTAGGTAGGTATTTATCTTCGTAGAGTTCAGCTATGGCGGGGCGGGAGACTACCTAATCTCTATCTATCTATCACTCTACATCTGTGACCATACTGACATTGTCACAGGTACAAAAAACCGATGCCTTTAGGGTTGTCACTTCGTAAAAAATCAGCTGTCCATGTTGAAACTTTGATGCAGTTTTTTCCGAGATACCGATCGAAATTCGAAAAGTCGTTGAACAAAAGTTGGTCCCCGGGGGGGTGGGAATTCACCCCCTTTCGCTTAGTACACATATTTTGATACACGGTGCTATTGTAGCTATTTGCTATGAACCTATGCGTAAATTTACTTGTCGCTTTGGTGACTCTTGTCCTAAACGACAATTGATCATAATGTATTTGAATTATTAACAACGTTCGACATTTGATTCAAAGTTTGTGTCAGCATGGGGTTACCTATAGCCAACTATTTAATTTTTTTTTTTAGTAAAGCTACTTCTGCTTTAAACTAGATATGTTCTTGTAGAACCTAGAAAAAACAAGAAAATTTGCTCGTGACGTATACTTACTACAGGCAATCTCCCTGAAATTGTTTTATTTCGAAAAATTCTTTATAAAGAAGCTAGGTATTTGGAAATTGTATGCTACATTACCTACCCCTGATCAAAAGTTTTATAAATTCCGAAGTTTTAAATCCCAATGTACAAAAATCGTCTCCAATTTGGCAAGTTTCGAATTTCCTTTTGTGAAAGTCCATTCCGTAACTTTACTTACAATTTAAGTTACGCGTCCACTTGTACAACGGTATCAGAGCTTAAGTTACAGGTTATTGATGTTGTATTGATTTCTATATTACTGCGTGCACTGGACTGGTGTACCTGGCGATAATTAGAATGCCAGAGACCGGTATTTATGCTTGACATCATCGGCAACCTCTTGCTCGTTGAAAATACTAATTGGCCGATGCAAAATCTTAAAGCAGTACTCTATCGGAAAGTTGTAAATAAAAATATCGACGCGTCTCGCCGACGACGCTGTGTACGCGTACTCTACGACTCAGTGGACGCGTTACTTTATACAATACTTCTTAAACTTTTCACAGAAGCCTGATTTCTTTCTATGCAAAACCGTGGTAAAGTTTTTTCTAGTTAAATCATTTTCTAAACAGGAACACAGACAGCCATAAACAAATTTACGCAATTAAAGGAATCTTCACAAGCTCTAACTACTTAAATAGGTACTTCTACTCTGAGTGACTCCTACACTTTTATTATACTAAATTACCTACTCTAATGAAATAATATAATAAATGTTAAATTGTAGTCTAAAAAGACCTACAATTAATATCCAAAAAAATAAATAAAATTATTAAAAAATAAATTATTAATACATTTACTGAGAGAACTCCTAAAGGGTTGAGGTCGACGATTAGGCGTTACTCTATTTGTCTTCCTGAGAAATAAAGAATTTATAATTATTTAAACCAGGCTGCTATGCGAGGTGCAGAAGGACCGATGGGGTTGACTGGCATAGCAGGGCCAGAAGGAGAAACGGGCCCTGAGGGACCGAAGGGGGAACAGGGAGAGATCGGCGAACCGGTAATATTTAACATATATTTAAAACACTGCTATGAATTTCCTATAAGTAAGTTAATTCTTTATTTGTCACTTATAACACTCACATACAATTGGTTTAAATACACTTACATTATGTTATTAACGAAGGATAATTAAAACAATAGTTTTGTATAAAAGACCAAATTAAACAAATATAAACTCTACAAAATACAAATTAAGCTCTACAATACAAAGGATGGTTTATCAATAGTATCGTCACATAATCTAGACTAACTTCGATAAATTTGTATGTTTAATGACGAAAACGAACCTGTGCTTTTATGAAGGGAATAAATTTTTACATTTTATTTCTTAGTTGATAATAATGAAGTATAGAATTTAACTTGTCTAGGAGCTTATTTTGTAAGCCTAAAGAAAAAAGAACGTAATTGATCTCTGAAATTTAAATTTAATTCAATTAAACTGAAAATTTTTAGGGACCACCTGGCCCAAGAGGTATTCAAGGCCCGCCCGGCCACCTGGGCCGTAGAGGCCACGCAGGAAGAGACGGCGAGAGAGGTTCACCAGGGCCTACCGGGGTCAAGGGAGAACAAGGATACCCCGGTCTACCGGGAATGCCGGGTGATAAAGGAGAAAGGGGCATGATAGGAGTGCAAGGGGAATCTGGCGCTCCGGGGCAAGATGGACCGCCTGGTGATGACGGTCCACCGGGACCACAAGGCCTTCCTGGAGAACTGGTAAATATTATAATCCGAAGCTGTCTCTTAAAGATCCTTTTAAATTATCCAATTAGGTGTCCTTAATCCAGAATAAATGTATTTTCTTTCTTTCTTTGATTTGAAAAAAAAACGAAAAATTACTTTACATAATTAGAGGTTGTAACAACGTTGTAGGTACAATTACTAAATATAAATGGGGGTTTTAACAGTAGGCACTTTCAACTCTTGATTGTGCGATTATCTTTCAAAGAACAGTAGGTACACAGTTCAACAATTTTCTCAGATCATTTTATAGACGATCGAATTGGTACAGTGGGCATGGACCGCCTGTTACTTTGATTTGACCTGGGACAACTTTTCATACCTTATTTAGCATTTGACCTTCTAAATAATCCTTTTTTCCATTCACAGGGTCCGAGAGGGTTCATGGGACCTAGAGGGTTTCCAGGTCTAATCGGATATCCGGGCATGCCCGGTATGGAAGGCTCTCAAGGCTCTAAAGGTGCGCCTGGACAGCCTGGTCCGCCCGGGCAGCCGGGTCAGCCGGGTACCATGGGACCGATGGGGTCGACGGGACCACAAGGGCCGATCGGGACTCCGGGAATTCAGGTATTTTCGATTTGGTTTGAGTTTTGCCGTGACCGTTTTTATAGTAAAACTTTGGAGGACGTTGGCCTAAATGCTGTACTGATAATATGTTTGATTAAATGTAAGTTTATAGTCATGTTTTTAATTATGTCCCACCCAAATTTACAAATATTATTAAATAAACTGCGCTACAAGGTCTGATGATTGACCATCCCCAACATTAATTCAAAATATTACAGGGACCTCAAGGAAAACCAGGAATGTCAGGTCTTCCTGGACCGGAAGGTTCGCCGGGTACACCGGGCAATCCGGGTCAGCAGGGATCACCGGGTGAACCAGGATCCTCAGGTCCTCAGGTAAGACACATGTGTGACTTTTATTCTACGTATATCTTATCAATAGGGATTGGTAGAAATTTTCATGCATTGCTCGACTTAACCTTAAAGACCTGAGAACAATTGCGAAGTATCCGTGGCTTCATAACAGACAGTGAAATATTATCGACAATCAAGCAGGTTTTTGGATACCCGTCTTATAGTCCCGGACTTATTATTAAATAATTATTTATTTTCAGGGTATGCTAGGTTTCCCTGGATCACGCGGTACAAAGGGAGACGATGGGCCGCGTGGTTTTCCGGGAGATAAAGGTGACAAAGGCCTTAGAGGAATGGAAGGAGAAAAGGGAGAGATGGGGCCTAAAGGAGAAAGAGGTTTGCAAGGTGAACCTGGTCCATCTGGTATTGAGGGACCTGAAGGTATTAAGGTGCGAAATCCACTAAGTATTGTCAATAATATGCACTTGCCTGCATTATTTTTATTTAGCTTTTATTTCTTTTGATGATTTTAGGGAGCCGAAGGACCCAGAGGGGAAACTGGACCAATAGGTCCCAGTGGTGAGAAGGGTGCAACCGGACCTCAAGGTCTCTCAGGGTACCCTGGAAGTCAAGGGGAGAAAGGCGATAAAGGTGGATCAGGACGTAGAGGAAGAAGGGGCAACAAGGGATCGATGGTAATTATTTTTTGAAACAGGAATCACTATTTGATGGTATTACACCACATGAGAACTAATGTTATTTTTTGTGCAGGGTATGGTGGGTACACCCGGAGATCGCGGAGAAAGTGGGCCTCGCGTAAGTATTTTTTTATCACTTTATATTATATTGAATTGAAAGCTCTGAGATATATCGAGAATATAAAAAAATATTAAAACAAGTGATATTAGTGTTCAACTAATACAAGACATCTTTTTGATTGGTTATTGCTGTTTCATAAAAAATAATCTACATAATGATTTATTGGCCATTAACTTAAGATAAAGGTACTCATTAAAGCCATCGATTCGAAATACCAATTTGTACACCAAACGAAACCTTTCCCATTTGTATTGAGATGTGTTTCTACACAGGGTTATCGAGGACCTCGCGGTCGGCGCGGCTCCGACGGTGCTCCGGGTCCAAAAGGAGACACAGGCCAACCAGGCTCCCCCGGGGCCACTGGGGAACGGGGCCCACAGGGACAGGAGGGGCCGAGAGGTTTCCCCGGGACAATGGGACCGCCCGGAGCAGAAGGCAAACTGGGTCTAACGGGGCCGGTTGGCGAACGAGGTCCTACGGTACGATTAGAAGGAACGCATTTGTGTAATGTAATGAATATACTATAATGATATTCTTGAGGTTGACTCAGTACTTAGTTTCACTGACAAACTTTACGATGCATCGCATAAGATTTTAGTTTATCCAACCTTAAACTGGAAGAATAAAACCTTGTTCATCATCACCATTGTACGGATACAATTTGTGATGATGAACAAGGTTTTATTCTTCAAGGTTGAGGTTAGTATTAAAATTTACTAAGGAACTCAGTATATAAAATTAAATAGAATAGTGATACCACATTAACCCTTCTATTTGACACAGGGTGAACCAGGATCACCCGGCTTGACGGGCCCCCCAGGACCAGTTGGACCACAAGGGCAACAAGGAGAAGCAGGTCCCCAAGGCCCACCCGGGTCATCCGGAATACCCGGATCGCCTGGAGACGTGGGCGCGCCGGGGGAAGTCGGGAAGGAAGGTCCACCTGGACCCATCGGGCCTGAGGGGAAACCAGGACCAGTGGGGTCTTCTGGACCACCAGGGCTTACAGGGGAGCCAGGGTTGCCAGGGGCACCGGTAAGATTACAGTGTCATTTTTCTCGTTTTTTATCCTCTTGACTGAGACTATTCAAATGCGTCATTTGACGACTTGACTGTATATTAAACCTAATTACAATCATTTAATTTGATGCTACCTGAGCTACCTGTAGATAAATAAATAAATAATGCCGGACAATCCATTGTTTGCAAGTCTTCAATTATATCACTTGTTTTTATAATTTATGATATAACCAAATAGGTTTGGTTATTTCATTGAAAAGTTTTCGTTGGTAAATGATTTACCCATTAAATTCGTGTGATGAATTTAACCAGTTAGGTACTAAAATATATTAATTACAGGGAATTCCTGGCGGCAAAGGAGACATTGGCCCGATAGGACCTCCGGGCGTAAGAGGGGATAAAGGTGAACCAGGGGAAACGGGCCCCGAAGGACAACAAGGTCCCCAAGGTCGAGAAGGGCCCCGTGGTTCACCCGGGGCGGGAGGACAGAAGGGTGAAATCGGCGAACCTGGACCCTTAGGTGAGAAAAACATAACTTCGAGACACAACAACAACTCTGTTTGATAGCGACTCGACTGGTCAATACAATATGTTTTTTCTTTTCATATGTTTAATAGTGTATGTTTAGTTCCAACATTTATATGCTTTGTACACCAGTTGACAAGGCACGCTCTTATTTTAGTCAAACCATACACTATTACCATCATAGAACCACTAGACTTTTTGACTTGTAATTTTAAAACTGGGTTATTGAGGTGTACCTTTTTGATACCTATTGTATTACATTTCATGATAAATCCTTCAAAAACTATAGTTCCATCTTTTTTCTGTTCTTTGGTTTCAAAATTTATTTTCTTGAATAGGCCCAATCGGACGCGATGGACTTATTGGACCAAGGGGCCTCACCGGTGCCCCTGGACCAGTCGGACCCCCCGGTGAAGACGGAGATAAAGGGGAAGCCGGACCACCAGGCGAGAAAGGGTTTAAAGGAGCTACTGGGGAACAAGTAAGAATTCAATACAGTGATATGGAACCAATTATTGCCCTAAAACAACTAAACCACTAAATGTGTATTTGATAATGAGAAATTATCTAGGCAGGTACTCAAAGTACAGCCAGCAGTGCTTGATCAGATGAATCAAATGGTATATTTTTTATCCTTGCACAAATTTTTGGGACAAAACAGTGTGGAAAGTTGCCATTGTTCTTTAAAGTCTTTGTCCTTATGTTAAATTTTAAGAAAAACAGCAAGTGTTTATTTAATACCTTTTTAAGATTTCGAATAGGTCACATTGTGTTCGGATAATAAGCTTTACCGTAGTACTATAATATATATTCTATGTTATACATAGAAAATACTAAAACATAATTTTATTAGGGACCAATCGGAGCACCAGGCATTCAAGGACTACGCGGTGAATCAGGCTCAGTCGGACTACCAGGAGATAAAGGACCACCAGGGGACCTCGGTCCACCCGGCTCACCGGGAACTGATGGGGCTCGCGGCCCAGTGGGGCCCGCTGGTGCTAGAGGGCCGCAAGGAGAGAAGGGGCCACAGGGACTGAAGGGAGATATGGGGGATATTGGACCTATTGGTAAGTTGGACTAAATTATGGACTTATTTGAAAACCACTGTGACGTAACAGGGAGGGTTACCGCCTCATGACCAGTTGTTAACGGGCATAATTATTTACTTTAAAGACAACTCGTTAGCCTTTATAAAGTTAGTATTCTTTTAACTTAGAAACATACGTCAGTCTGTTGTGTGAGCGTGCACCGGTATCTGGTATACAAGTCGTACTAATCTGTCATCTACAAGACGCATTAAAGATGAAAAGAGATATGTGAGCGGGGATGGCGCTATTTATCTCCCGACGACCGACTATTGTCTATAATAATCCCTACGAAATTTATATGGGTAATTGCATTAAATAGAGAATGTGCGATAATCTACGTAAAGATTATTTAAAGAAGAAAACATTTACAGGTGCAACAGGTCCTCCTGGCTCCACCGGTGTCCCGGGCCGTAGAGGGCCGAAGGGTGTGCCGGGGGAGATCGGACCGAGAGGTGCTGAGGGTCAGAGAGGCGATGTCGGCACCCCCGGTCTGCCAGGGCCAGTGGGTGCACCTGGGCCTGAGGGGAAACTGGTAATAATCGAGTTATAACAAAAGCTAAAAACGTCAGAGATGTTTGGCGAGGCGCGCGTGACTGTTTCTACACCACCATGCGCAAGCGGAGAGCATCTCTGGTGCTTAGAGTCCGGGCCAGCACAAACAGTATTCTCAGCGTGTTCCTTGACAAAATTATCAAGCCAGGAGAGATTGAACCGAGAGGCGCTGAGGGATAGGTCTAACCAAGATATATATAATATATGATAACATTAATGAAGTATCTGTACATTATACGATGATTCCATGACAAACGACATCGAATCATCGTATAATGATCATAATAATGATTAACACTTTGCACGGGCTTTGCGAGCCAACTATCATACGTATGGTAGAGTACTTAAAACTAAGTTCGCTCTGACGAGTCATTAATGGTTCATTTAATCATGACGGGGATCCTAGAAAACCTAGAGAGTCAAAGGTCTTTTACGCAGATTAAAAATACCGCTCTTAGGAACCAAACAAAAATATAGTCAGCTTTCCAATATGTCTAAGTTTATATTTCAATGATTTTAGGGACCTCGAGGATCAATGGGACCAAAAGGCGACGACGGGCTGCCAGGGCCTCAAGGTGAAACCGGTTCTAGAGGGCGGCCCGGACCAGAAGGTCCAAAAGGAGACACAGGGTTACCTGGTACACCCGGAGATCGGGGTGAAACCGGTCCACAAGGTATCAAGGGGGAACCGGGCCCAGAGGGGCAAGAAGGAAGTACCGGACCATCTGGACCACCTGGAGCTACAGGACCTCCCGGGAAACCGGGTGAAACTGGGTTGCCAGGAAACCCTGTGAGTACACACAAAATTTAAGTTGTTTTGGAATGTAAATCAGGAAAGTAATTTTCTCTCACACTTCGTGTTGTTAACGTTTCCTACAAAGTATAATCATATTTATTAGGAAATGTTGCCATAAACATTTTTCCACTTCCATCTAGGGATCTGAAGGACCAGCCGGTACCCAAGGAAGCGCAGGTCAACCAGGTCAGAAGGGCGACATCGGACCGAAAGGTGCAATAGGAGAATCGGGCCCATCCGGCCCCGTTGGACCACCGGGTCCAGAAGGACAGCGGGGTGTAAGAGGGCCTCCTGGGCCTATTGTAAGTACCTATTTGACTTTACAAAATTCTAATTTTATAAAGGCTTCGCATCTGTAGTTGGACAATGATAAACGAACCAAAAAATAATCTGTATAGGCTGAATCGTGATATTTGATCGTGAATCGTCATCTTTGATGAATAATTTTCATCAGTAAACTTTCCACATCGCATATTAGGTAATTAATATGAAAATAGGTCGTTATACATTTCTAGAAGTTCAATTAAACATCGGTGTGGTAAAACTTTCAGGGTGAAGTTGGCGTACCCGGTAATGTCGGCCCATCAGGACCACCAGGAAAGGCTGGCCCGCAAGGAGGCCCAGGGCCCCGAGGAGATAAAGGCAATAGAGGTCCAAAGGGACATATTGGAGACACAGGTCCTATGGGCATCAAAGGGGACCAAGGGGAAGTGGGGAAACAAGGACCCCCGGGACCAACTGGACCTGCAGGGCCTAAGGGCGATATGGTAAATATAGAGCAGTTTTTAAAAGCTCTTATCGTTGTGTAGGTATATTAAAAGAGACGTTAAATAAATATTTCCACTCATCGATTACTAAAAATTATATAAATATGCTAGATTGGATGAACCAACTCGAGTTCTAACCTAGATTGTAAATAAATCAAGATTTGTTTCGACCGACACACCTAGAAATCACATTTATTCACACAATCAGAAACCAGGTATACTTCGACATATGTATTCAGAATAATATTATCAAAAAGTATCTTGGATTACTTAAAAATAACTAATCCAATATCTTACCTCAACAGGGTCCATTTGGTCTCTCAGGACTAAAAGGCGATACAGGTCCCGCCGGTCCCTCAGGCCTAGAAGGTCAACTCGGTCCAAAAGGCGAGCCCGGTCCCGAAGGCAGGCCCGGGTCCCCCGGACCGGCGGGGCCTCCTGGGCCTCCGGGCCCGCCCGCGCCGCCGCCGCAGCTACCGCCAGACTTGTTTACACAGTATAGGCGGAGGAGGAGCGTGGATAGCGACGAGACTGCCACGGAGGATAATGTTGAAGAGGGTAATTCGTTGTAGTGATCAAAAAATTAACAAGAGTTGCCCCTTTATTCATAATTTTCTCATACCTTAAATCAGTTGCTAAGAACATTACTTCAGAGGGTTGAAAGTAACTGGTGGGAGACTCAATTTTTTTCGGATAGACTATAATTCAGTTGACCGCAGATGGCCATGACAGCGTTAAGGACTTTAGAGTCACTCAACTGAAATCAAATGTCAAAACTACTTTAACTTAAACTGTGTCATCACAATTTTATACTTAGACTAGCGGTACCTACCTACTACGTTTCGCCTTCGCACGAGTACCTATTTGACAAAAACTATACGCGTTGGCTTACGTTATTGAAGTTTTCATACACCCCCTTATTTGTAAATAGAATAGAGGAACCCTCTTCTTTGAAAAATTCTACAGTCTATGTTCATCAGGGATAACGCAGGATTCTAATGGTGAAAGAATTTTTTAAATCCTCTTACAGATGAGGAGATAGAATGGGTGAAGGACATCATGACTCAGGTGATCACGGCTCGCTCCGCCATCGACGCAGCCGTGCGGCCACGCGGCACCAGAAGCAATCCAGCATTGTCTTGCCGGGATTTACGCACAACTCATAATAAATTGCCGGACGGTAAGAGTTATTTTGTTTTTTCTTTCCTTATATAATACGCAGGAGGTTCGAACCTCGGAACAAATTTTGTACGATAAGATACATAGGTACCTATTTGTTTTGGGTGTTCTGGTCGTTTTCAATAACACCTCATTTCTGATTTTATTGTATGAAATTTGACTCGACTAAGTGCTTTTTTTAAGCCTAAAGAAATAAAGATATTGAAATCTGAAATCGATTCCATTTTTCATTTGTTTTAAGTACCGATATTAGTTATCTAGTAGGTACCCATAACACAAGCTCTGCTTAGCTTTGAGCTTAAACTCTACAAATGTAAAAAAGCTTGATAAATGGACATTACAACATAATTATAATCAGATCCTATCACTTGAGATGTAAAGTTGGCCAGGCCGATCACTCCATCAACCATCAAAGCGCTAGGTACTCTATCATCCATCATCATCCGTCGCTACATCAGCCTTTTAAATTAACCCCAATAACAAATTCTACTCTCCTTGCCAGGTTTCTACTGGATAGACGCGAGAGGCAGCATCAGCGGTCGCCCAGTGAGGGTCTACTGCAAGGGCACCACCACCTGCCTTTATCCCGACGAGCGCGAAGCAGCTGTATTCAACACGGATGGCGGTTCGCACAAGTTCTCGCAGATGGACGATGGATACAAAGTAAGTGAACCTTCTTCGTAATCAAAGAGCACTTTGTAAAATACGTATTATCTTTCTATGATATAATGTATTTATATACCTTTATACAAGTGGTCTGCCCCGGCTTCGCACGGGTATTGAACAACACCTTGAAAATTTATTAATTTTTAAACATGTTGTAAATTAAGTTTTTGCTCAGTTTTATTGCGTGTACAATAAATAATAAAGCTTGGGAATAGCTTAGTAATAATTATCTTAAAATCTAGCTAGGCCAATCTTTTTAAGGCATTATTTATTATTCGCGAATCGCACATGCATCTAGAGCAATTCTAGAGTCCAGGTAATATGTAGAATGCTGTTAAATCTGAATCAAAATTTATACGTTCTATTTTCTTCCAGGTAACCTACGACGGAGAAGGATTCGGAGCGATACAATTACGATTCTTAAGATTGCTCTCGGGTGCCGCGAGACAGAACTTCACCTACAACTGCGTTAATATCAATACCAAGGCACCGCAGAGGTAAGAATACATTATTTTTCCACCCTCGAAATGTACCTACATTACTAATAGAAATCACCTAGTAGAAATGAACGGGCAATTCAGTATACAAACGCTTGCCCAAGAAAATCAAGGAGGCTCCTATTCTCAACACATTCAAACTCAAACTTAGACGTTGGCTTGCGAGCAGTCATTCTACACCTTCGATGATCTTACGAGCCTGAAACTAAATTGATTTAAATTATTATTAATTTCAAATTAAAATTAATTACCATATTCCATGACCTGTAATGTATTGATCCATTATAAATAAATAAATGAATTAATTAATTAATGGTTTATAGCGCGTAAAGGAACGTTTTATTTGGGGTAACTCTAGCGTGAATAACTTTATAAACCGTGATTTGTATGCCCAGCATTGTAGGAAGCAAGACTAAATCAAATAAAAAAACCCTTATTTTTTGTTTCAGATCGGACATACCCTCAGATTTGACAAGAATCAACAACATAAAGATCTTCGGATCGAACGCTGCTGAATTCAAGGAACCGCAACTCATTAAGGATAACTGCAAGGTAAAATAAATAAATAATCCACACAGCACCATCTAGCCCCAAGTTAAGCAGAGCTTGTGTTATGGGTACTAGATGACTGATATATATAATAATTACAATAAACATTTTAAACTTCACAATTTGTTGACATAATAATATTATACCTATAATATTTATCGGGTATATAATCGCGTAGCTTTTGTTTTATTTTCCCCTACGTTCCAGTCGCCCCGTGACCAAGATCGCTGCAACGCGATGGAATCGTAGGCAAAAATAAAACAAAAGCTACGCGATAAATACCCGATAAATTCTTTATTATGTCGACAAATCGTGAAGTTTAAAATGTTTACATACGTGACAGGTGCCTACAATACCTACAGTCTGGCAAACTGAAAGGATAAAGGCTTTATCGCATTCCACATCTTGATGTAAATAGGAACCGATTTAGTTAGAGACTAGAAGTCTAGTTAGAGTTCTAGAAGTTCTTTACAATAGATATTGACCAAATACCGATCTTTACAGGAAGGATCTGGCGAAATAGTCTTCGAGATAAAGACCTCAAGAACAGATCGATTACCGATAAGCGACTTCCAACCGCTACTGTTCGCTGATGCAGAGCACCAGTTCGCGTTCACAGTTGGACCAGTCTGTTTCATATAGTTTTAGCACTTATGTATCTGTAAATAAGGATAATTATTCTGTACAAATAGCTTGGGACCATTGTAAATATGTAAATAAATCGTGACGACTGAATCATTTGTTTTTATACAACAAAATACTGAAGGAGAGGATCGTGCAAAGAAAATAAGGCCTTAGATTCTCTATGAATACTATATGATTTTATTAAATATAGTAAAACAAACTTTATATCAAACTTTGCAAAATATATTACTCATAGCTTATTATTATTGTAATATTTAAATAAGTTGAGTAGATATACTATGGGCTAGTTTACATTAACGACTTTTAACTAGAGAAGAATAACGAATTGCCAGTTTAAACCTACTTTAAATGCGGTGCACCTCTCCTCTGACACCGCAGTAAATGCGTTAGTTAATCTAACGACCTCTAAGGAATACTTTAGGCTCCCGTGAAGAATGAATTGTATTAGAATGGTATTTATTTAAGTTCCTGCCACAAGCTTTTTGAAAATACTTATCTACACAATTACTAAGAAAATATGTAATTGTTATGATTAGGGTTAATTTAATTTCAGCAAAATATTGCGACAGGAACCTAGATAAATACTATTTTAATACAAATATCAGCAGATCATGGTGAAAATATTCTCAAATTACAAATAATTTTGGTACTAGTTTTGTATGGAAAATACATCCGTCGCCGATGCCATAACGCTTTTTTGACTCAAAGATAACTAATAGTAATAATGAAGTTTTCACAAACTATTTCAATATTTTCATATAAATAATAAACCTGTAAACTAAGCTTTAAAAGTATTGACGAATTAGATTCGGATAAAATCATATTTACTTCCGCAAAACTGATGTTATATTGCTGCCTATTCAAAATATACCTTTTCAGCCTATTCAAAATCCCAACAACGTTCGTTCCGCCATGAAAAGTTGCAAACATACCAAGTATGCCATGAAACCAAATCATAGTCTCGAACATTCTATACGAATTTGACAGCAATCAAAATCAAAACGGCTCTTAGAGATCGAAAAATGGATTATAATACTTCCCTATAAATAATGTGTTTATAAATTAGGCTCAGTTTTTTACGACAGCCTAATCCACACCATAGGCATCCAATCGCTTTCATTTCTCCCTATTCTTTCGTAATTATCTTTCACAGATCAAATTTGATAGCCAGAGTAATTGTAATTATAATATTTTATAATATCTACAGACTAAAAGTAACAAATTCTTCATTCTCGCACGTATTATTTAATTGTGATTGCAGTACTATTCAATAAGAGCTACATTATAAGTCTTATTGGTATAAATACATCATATCGCTACACCTCTCACAATAGGCTTTATAATCGCGTATTGCATTTAGCAATGCCTTTTGAAAGCTGGAGAAAACTCAATAATCAAAACTTTACAGGGTGGTTTTTTTGGACAGAGCAATAGAGATATTAACTACAGGAAAATCGTCTTTAGAGACTATTTATAATATTTAAACAGTTTATCCCCATTCTCCTGCTTTTTTGCTATTTCTGGCTTTTTGAGTTACAATCTCAGTCCGACAGTAGTTCATCAGTATAAGAAACGTCAATTGGCATAACATGCCGATTCTTGCTAAATTTATATATTTTTTTGATTAATCTGTAAATTTTGTTGTTTTCCTGTAGGTAACCAGTTACGATTATTGACCCATACAAATAACCCTCACTGTGTAAAGGCGATTATCAAGCTTTTCTGTCTCATTCCCTTACTAAAATTACGGTATCAATTCAAATCATTTCAAGAAAATTTAACAATAAAACCTACGTAAATCAATAAAACTTCTTAAAATTAAATTCTCATATCGAAGTACAAAACGATTGTCATCAGGAAAATCGCAACAGTCGCGTCATATACGGTCGTATAATGCTGGTGAAAATCATTTTGCGTATATAAAAATTCAATGACTTACTCATATTTACAGAACACAACATATTTATACACTTATCATTTAAGTATTGTCCATATTTATATCTACTTCCATAGGTTCAACCGATGGTACTTCTTTTGAAACCGCTTTCGCATCTGTCTCATCAACTATGTGTCTCTGAATAGTCAATTCTTTAACATTATCATCTTTTTCACAAGATTTTTCACTTTCATCGATCGTGGACGATTCCATTTCATCTTTACTGCTAGGCGTTTCATCTTCATCTTTGTTACAATTTTTTTTATTTTCTTCTAAAGATTTTGCTGATCTACAAACTTCATCACTTATGCCTTCTACGGAGCTAACGCTGTTTTCTTTGGCTTCTGCAAAATTGTCACAACTTTTTATATTACCGCTAATACCATTTGAATCACATGAGGATTCCTTTTCAGATTTAGATATTACTTTATCAGCTTCATCCTCAACTGAGTTTGATTCTTCATGGTGACTTTCAGATGGCTCAATTTTATTTGAATCATTCTTAGTTGGTTCAACATCAATAGACTGCATTGATTCGACAGAGTTTATGACACTTATGGTTTCATTTGGAATATTACTGTCACTGTTTTCAGTAGAACTTATACTAGTGATTTCTATTTCGTTCAAGTTATTGTTTTTAGCGGCAATCATTTCAGTGCTATCCATTGAACTAGCATCTGTAGTATCAACATTCCCTTCCGAATTAACGACGACATTCAGACATTGAGTTTCTTGTTTTTCCGTCTCATCTGCGTTTATTTCACTGACAGAGATTGGATTGTTGGTCACCTCTTTATCATCTTTATCGTCCTCATCATCTGATGAAGCTAGTAATATATCCTCAACAGACTCATTATATTCATCATTGTTACTTTTAATTATCTTCTTTTGAACGCCAGCAACGGAGCATTCTATTTCTATTTCAGTGTCAACTATTTCAGAAATTACTCTCTTTTGGGAATAGCTCACTAATTCAATCTCTGGTTCATTGTTCTTCTCTGATTCTGAATAGCTAGAATTCTCTATGCTTATGACGTCACTTTCTCCCTTTTTATTATCACCACTAGATAGTGTATCTATTTGAGTTTCCGAGTCTGACGACTCAAAGGTAGAACTATCAACGACGTCAGAGTGCAATTTTTGCAACAAATGTAGTTCATCTATATCAGAATCTATTTTATTGCTATCGTCGCTAAGCGAATGAATTTTTTCGGTGTCTGATTTATCTACGTTATCTTCAGCTGCGATGAGATCATTTGCCTCATTGTTTCGTGCACTTTCAATAGTTTCTTTTTCTGTGCTCTTTATTTTTCTTTCATTTTCATTGTCTTTAGTACTTTCTTCTTTTTCTTTAAGTGTTAGTAGTTTTTCGCTTTCGATGTCAGCCTTTTCAATTTCTTGCGACTCCTTTTCATCCGTCGGTTTTTTTGACTTTTCCTGTAGCAGTCTCTTGAGTCTCTCTTTTCTTTTCTCCTTGGTCTCTAGAGAAGATTTCTCCTCAGTTGGTTCTTCTTCATCTGTTTCTACAGGAGATTCGTTAGCCTCTTTATCTCCGATTTCAACAGCTTCAAGATTTAATTGGTTCTGCCTATCGGCGAATCTGTAAAATAAATAACATGTTATAGGAAAACTCACAAAATGTTGGCACTGTAAGGCTCCAGCGACGGTTAAATTTCCCATACAAACGTAGTACCAATACGGTTTTCTATGACAATGTTAACTATTTAACCACTAACGTTTTTTTTTTGCTACTGTTTTCAACAGGAAGAACAAAAAGGGCAGAGGCGGGAAGCCTCTTATGACGTCAAATTGGACACTATTATTGTAAAATATAAAATCTGTTAAGGCTGCTGCTAAGCGACATCTTTACAAGATAAAAGTTTCAATTGATGTTTCTTTTCACTTACTTGTTGAATACTTCATTCTCTTTCGCAGATGCAACATGTCGGTTTTTATCAAGTTTCTTCTTTAGCTCGTCACTTTCTTCCGCCGGATCCAGCTCAGCCTGGATCCTGGAAGCGGCCAGCCGCCATTCGTTCTCCTGCCTCCGCCTTTGTAGCTTTTTACCACATCTCGTGAACAAATCACGTGCTAAAACAAACATTTATCTATGAAATATTAAGTTATATGTATATATGTCTGTACTAACTGGGTGCATGCGTTTTAACCCGCGTAACTCCCGTTCCCGTGTGATTTTCGGGATAAACAGTGACCCAAGTTTCATCAAAATCCGTTTAGGTTTTGTGTGAAAGAGTAACATCCATATATATCCATACCTACAAACTTTCGCGCTTATAATATTAGTAGGATAGAGACCGGACACCGCATAACCGTACTGTACCACACGCACTATCTAATCTAATTCCAGACTTTTCCCCTTGTCATTGAATAAAATTCCGGTGTCTTTGGAGCCCAGGCTACAAAACTGACCCCAAACAGAGGAGCCATAGTCTGTAGAGGCTTATGTCCAGCAGTATAGGCAGATGTCACGTGTGGATAGCCCTTAGATCAAGAAATAGAACTGGGAGAGGGAGGCGCCTCCCTCTCCATACGTAATTTTTATTAACTGTTGTTAAAGCGAAGGAGAAATACATGTGTGAAAATTTCACTTGTCTATCTTTAACACAGACGCGTGGTTGACGGACAGACCGCAGAGTCCCATTCTCACCCTTTGGGCACGGAACCTTAAAATGGGAAAAGCTTGGCAAGTAGTGACGAATTAGGTTACAACCCGTACGCCATTAAAAAAATAAACATACCTTCCTCCATAATGTCAGCCTCATTCCATCCAAGTTTATCTTCCTGGTTCGCATCTCTGACACACCGTAGAACATCGTGGAAGTCAGGGAATGGCAGCGGTGTACCAATAGGTACTTTCTTGTTGATCCACTTCTCTATACGTTTCGCAGCACCCTTCGGTTGTCCAGGGCGCGCGTCTATCTGCACCCGCGGCTCCGAAGGCATCTTCGTATTAGTCAACTGGCAGAATTTCGCGTGAACCCTGATAAGTCTTTCTTTGTACCTGAAATACGAAAGAACGTAAGAGATCTGCAGTACACAGCAGTCAATCAGCAGTCAAGTAATCCAGTTCAGAATGTAATCTATACTAATATTATAAAGAAAGATTTGATTGTTTGAATTGAATAGGCTCCGAAACTACTGGATCGATTTAAAAAAATATTTCACCATTACAATCCTAAATTTTCCATGCTTAACATAGGCTATATAATATTTTCAAAAAAATTAGGGTTCCGCATGATAGTTAACTTTTTGTTAAATACCCGTGAGAAGCCGGGGCGGACCGCTATTACTATATGCTGCTGAACAATTCACAATTAATAGAATTATTAGCCCCAAGCTAAGCAGAGCTTGAGTTATGGTTACTAGTTAACTGATATACTTAGTACAATAACACAACATACATAGATATTTCTTATTATACATAGAAAACATCCAGAACGTTCAGAACAAATCCATAACAAAAATAACACAATCTGCAGATCGTACAAACATCTGTACCGAGGCGGGAATCGAACCCGCAACCTCCAGCATCGCAGGCGGACCTACGCCCGCCACGCCACCGAAGTCGTCGGTCAATATGGATAGATATAAAATATCACCTCAATGGTGTTGATTTGGTTATAGCAAAAACTGAAATAAACTAATTTACAGGAAATCCGGTATTAAAATGTAAAGGAGTACCTGAACGGTACTGTCAAGTAATTTAAGTTCATACGACGACCAAATCGACACTCTTTTATTAAGCACTAGATAAATAACAAATGGACAGTTAAGAGGCGCAGAATGCAATACCATTCACTAAAAATACATAGAAAAATAAAAAGCAATGAAAATTTAAAAATACTTATAGGATTTTAATTACAAAAAATATAAGAAGGTTTTCTATAGAGCAACAAAACAATAAGCAGTCATTGCAAGACCTTCAAATTAATCCCTCCACACACCTTTTCAAGAGATCACTTTTATCAAGGGGCTGATTATAATCCTCGTTAGTGCCGTCCTCACTGCGACAATAGATAAATAATTAGTTAGAATAATCAACAGACCAACCTATAAATACATCTTAATACCTACTACGGAAGATCAATATGAGACTTTTACCTATTTGTTAGGTCATGTAGAGAACATAATAGGAACTACCTGTCTACAAAGCAGGGTCTATAGTGATACTTATAATTAGCTAAATTATAAAGACCTTGCCTCTCATCCCTTGTACCATAACCATAATAATACTTTGTCCGCAAATGGTTTTCCTATCTACCCTATTAATTTTTATTTTGTTGGCTGGTTATTAGATTTGTTTGTACACATCTATCTATCCTAAATTACTTTAAATAGCACTATTAGATAAGAGCATCAATTTCCTATAACTACGTATAATTAAGTCCTACAGGTACTAACATTATGTTGAAAATTTTTGTAAGAATTACATATTCTCATTATAAGTGAACTTTTATAGTTTGTATGAGAAAATAAAGCTTCTTTAACCTCACATAAAGAGGTATGTACACCTTGCAAAAAATAGTCAAGCACCATTTAAATATTTTACTGTGAAAATATTAACCAACAGAGTAGATTATTCTGTCTATTACTATCTGGTGTATTATTATTTATCTAGTGCTTTTAATTTTTGAATAAATATGTAAAAATATACGAACCTCTCTGTAAGTAAATATACTGAATCTTCTTCATCATCAAAATCAACCTCTTGCTCCTCTAGCTTTTGTATCGCTCTGTGAAGCTTTTTCAAAGTTTTTTCAAGCTTCCGTATTTGTCTCTGACGTTTTAAATCAAACTCACTTTCTTCACCGTAAAGGATCTTTTCTTTTTCTGAAAGTGCAAACAACAGTTAAGACTATTCCAAGAGATAGGGATCTGCATGAAAAATTTCATTTTTGTTAAATAGGGGGATAAATTTAAGTTTAGGAGCAGGTACCAACTCACCTTCATTGACTACATCCAGTTTAGGAACTTGTGCTTTTGCTATCTTTCTCTGCATGTTCAATTCATCCACAACATCTTTTATGTACAAGTACATTTTATCAGGTGCGGCTTTCATAGCACTTATTTTACTTGCAACTATATCAATGAATGCTTCAGATTCAGTGTATTCCTTAGGAACCTGTCTGTAATATGTTTTAATTTTCTTCTCCACAATTCTGCTCATATCCTCAGAATTCTCAAAGTGAAAACAAAGGTCTATAAAGCTTTGATAAGTTGGATTGAACTCTCCAGTATTAGATGGTGATGTTACTGATTTACTTTCACCCACTGGCTGGGATTTCACAGGAGTAGTTTTGGGTGTACTCAATTTCAGCTGAGGTCGTGGATTTGGCTTCATCTTCTTTGGTGTACTTGTATTTTGACTTTCAAGAGATTTTAGCGGAGATTCCTCTACTTCTACAATTTCTGAATCAGGATCATTAGTATCTATGTTATTATCAACATTATGATTTTCACTTTCGTCCATAGCTGGTGTAAGTTCAATTTCTATCTCCAATTTTTCTGGAGATTGAGGGTACTCCAATTTCTTTTTGCTTTGCTTGTCCTTATCATTAGTGTTTTTTTCATTATCACCAGAGTTTGAAGGTACAGGTTTATCACCAGTAGGTTTGACAGGACTATCTTCAATAGTGATAGCTAATTCATTAATATCACGGTGTCTTTTACTCTTAGATGGTTTAGAGGGGCTATCTTCAATAACTATTTCTATGAACATAGGAGCTTCTGGTTCTTTATTATTTTGTTTTTCTATGTCTGAAGTTCTTTTTACAGTGTTTTCTTCCTTTGTCTCTGTTTCATCATTTTCTTTCTGATCTGTCATCTTCTCTTTAGAATCATTATTCTCTTCAGGGTCCTCTGGTCTCAAGTACCACTGCGGGCCAGCAGGGGATGGTGGTGGATCATCATCATCAAGATCTACACAAACCATTTCAGGAGGCTTAGAACTTGTAGGACGAGGGAGGCATTTTTGTCTTTGGACTTGTATATTCTTTACAGGGATTACCTTTGGTCCATGTTTTGTGCTTGTTTGATTTGTTCTCTTTACTGTAATACCCGGAGGTAATCTGCTTTGAAGTGGTTTGTGTGAGGCTGAGCTTGTCAAAATGCCTTTAGCAATTTTAATAGGTTGCTGAGTAGCAGCAGTTGGTGCTATTTTCCTTAAAACAGGGGATATTTTCACGGCAGGATTCAAACGAGATGTTTGGATTACAGGTTTAGATTGGGTTGGTTTTCCATTGAGTTTGTTTTTGTTTGCAAATGGATTTGCCACTTTATGGCCTTTGCTGAAAACTTTGGTCACTGTCACACCTTCACCAATAGATGAAACCGGGTTTGCTTTAGGCCTAGCTGGCTTGATGGTTAATCCAGTAAGCTCATTCGGTATTTTTACCATGGGTTTAGGCAGAAGTTTTTTCTGAAACATTAATAAGTTATCAACTACCACAGATAAAAAGAGAGATAAATAGGTACGGAAAAATGTATTGTTGTAATGTTATGTTCAAATAGAGCTTGGGGCTAGATGATGCTGTGAGGATTTTCCAGCAATATTTTTACTATCACTATGCCATAACAATGCATAATGCCCTAAGCTTTTTTGAACTCGGATCATCCTTATGGTAAGCAGGCGTAAGAAAACGCAAGCAGACTAATAGTAAATACAGTGACATTCTTAGATTTACTATTACCTTCTTGGGAACTGGCTCCGTGTCTTCATCTGAAGACACCAATTCAATCACATCTTCGAAACCATAATTATTAGCCATCTTGGCTGTGAAAAATACGGAGATTCTTTTACCGCTGTAAAAGACTGACAATTGTTATGATCATAATTGTCGTTGAGCTCTTGTGTGTCTAGTGTAATAACAAAAAATGTGTTTTATTCTGCAGACATTGGAACCTAAAAAACACAGCAAACAAATCGGCGGCGGATGGCCAGTGGCCACCAATCAACCAGTGTGACCACTTCAAACTTTAATTTTATACCATTGCAAAATCACACACAGCTACAAAGTCCACATAATGCTAACTTGGCCCTAAAATCTGCTTGGAACGGTGGAGCTAAATTTTTCTGTATTTATTTTTTATGGATAAATCAGATAAGATACTATTTGGACAGCGATTGATTTGGTTGAAGTTGTAAAATCGGCGCTCGCTATCTGATGACGTCACACCCGCGGTCATTCGACAGTCGCGCTCTCGTTTGAACGCCGCGCCGCCCGTAGCGCAGTTTAGATCAAAATTATAATGTTTTATGTGGTAGAAATGAAAAAAAGACCACCTCAGTGTTTCAATCCAACAGTTAAAACACCTGACACACTCATTTTTTGTGTGCCAAGAAATGACGAAAAAGTGGTTGACAGCCGTAAAGAGTTGTAAAACTAAAGCACAGTTGTGAAGACCATTTCAATGGAAGTATTAGTTTGTGAATAATAAGAGTATTCTTCATCTTCTATGCTTCTATACTTATTTTTGCCACATTTGACCTATTTAACCTACCTACTTGTCTACTTTTAATTATTTAATTAAGTATCTTGCCTACTACCTTTAAAGCACTCCTGACAAAATATTTAGGTACTAACTTATTAGAACGCTTATCTAGTTAGAACAAACCTATTCATCTTTATTCCACGAATTTTGGCAGCCGTAAAATCCTGATTCCTAATTAAATATTATGTCACCATTAAACTATCTTTGCAGATTGTCCGACTGACCTTTTACAAATAAATAATAATAATAGGTAAATCATTTATTTCAGATCACAAAAAATCCATAAAAAACACAATTATTACAAACAAATTAAATTAAAAATTACTAATTACAATTAACCAAATTATTACAAATTATTACAAATCCTTCTTGCATTATTTACATTATACTACTGTTCCACTTTAATACAATAGTAATAATGATATAATAACTCGAAGATATCTGTGGAACGTTTGGTGAAAGTCCACCTGCGATGCTCCATCACCTCTCCTATAACTTTAAGGTTTGCTGGAAGAAAACTCTTTTCAGGGTTAAGCTTGCCTATTTACATAACCTTTTAGATTAAGTTCATTCAATGTTTTTGATGCGTGTACAGTAAAGAATAAATATTATATGATATTTAAAGAAAGAAGCTGGAGGTTACGGGTTCGATTCCCACCTCGGGACAAATATTTTTAGGGTTTGCAGAATATTTGTTTAGGGTATTCTGGTCGTTTTCTATGTATAATAAAAAAATCTATGTAGGTAATACTCGTTTATTTATTATGTCAGTTATCTAATACCCATAACACAAGCTCTGCTCAGCTTGGGGCTAGACAATGCTCAAAAACGGCGAAAGGCGCGTAAACACCAGACCGAGTTCCGCGCGCCGCCGGCCGCACTGCGCCGTATCGCGTTCGTGGGCTGAACGCGGTTGTGACGTCATAGGTAGTATGAGCACGGATAGTCTCAGAAATTCAAAAAAGGACTTAAACTTCTCGTCTTTGTTATATCGAAAACACTGCATGTATTGAAGTGAATTAAAAACTAATGTAATGTACATGATCTATGATCATGATGTCAGAGATCATGATATTAATATTTTTACCCTTTCGTGTTGGCCAGTCAATCAATGTTAATTTTTACCTCAAATACCTAATTCAAATGCATTGTTTGCCACAGCAACAAAGTACTTTGGTATCTAGATTAAGTTATACAGACCACCGAAATCTTGCCTTCTTTAATTAGATAAAATGACTGTCATCTCTTTCATGAAGAGATTTCAGAAATTCATCAGAAAAAAAAATCAGATGAATCAATCAGTCAGAATCAATCAGAAAAAAAATATGATTGCAGAATGTTGCCATAAAAAAGTTATCAACTAAATGGTAGAATTAGGAACCGTTAATTATGTTAAAAATATCCATGTTACGACCATTTAAAAAATATTGGTCAGTTAAATAAGGTACACCAGGCGTAATTAGGTTGTTTGACGGTATGTTTAGTTTACCTCTTTTTGGCATGGTACATAAAATTATTATACGGTGGTCTAGCAATCGGTTTACGCTGGCGTGCTGCTTTCAAACTCCACTATATAGCATGACATTTGTTTTCTGTCTTCAAATTATTAAATGCTGATTGGCCTAACTCAAAAAAATATTCGTAAACAACCAATGGCATTCTTCTTACAATGTCTGTAGTGAATTGGAGCAATCAAAAAACAGTATTATTAAATTTTCTTTCGTTGTCGTTGTTCGTATGTTAAAGCTTGCTCGAATGAACTTGAAATCTTGCTCGTTGCTCGAATTTTATTGAAAAACAAAGCTGTCAAAATAATACAGCTCAATTTTGATCGTGGCTATTTCGTAAAATTCCTATTTTTATTCGAATAGTTAGGACAATGATTAAACTATTTTCATTGAAACAACAAAAAAAAGATGAGGAAGGGACCGCGAGAGCTGGAGGTTCACAAAAACGGGCATCAGCTGCGCAACTGCGGATCACAAAAGGTACAATCAAAGTGATAGTATTTTTATTTCTACAGTTTTTTCTATTCGAGACTCCAGCGAATTTCTACGATCAGTCGCTATTATAAAAGTATGTAGAAATAAGTGTTAGGTTTCTTAAATAAAGAAGTCAATGTGATATGTTTATTTACCAACTAAATGAGTACCTGTTTCGTTTTCAGATTTGAATGAACTAAATCTGCCTAAAACATGCAGTACAGAATTCCCAGATGCAGATGACCTACTAAATTTTAAATTAATAATATGTCCAGATGAAGGTTTCTATAGAGGTGGAAGATTTGTATTTAGTTTTAAGGTAAGTGATGATTCTGAATGTTTTGGTAACCAATATTGTATACCATAATAAACCAAGAATTGAGATTAGGTCAAAATATGGTCAATAAAAGAAATATTCTATAGAAAATATCATAAAAATATAAGATCTACCGGGCAACTCATGAAGGTTTTGTAAAACTTGGCCTCCGCAGTTACTGTCAGACTACTGTCCCATTGGATTACCTTTGTTTGCGTATACACCTGTGCGGATAATCATGTCCTATGCACATGACTAGTATCCACGGAGATTGACTGTAGCCAAAATTCAGCTGCAAGGAGGATGTCAATAAAGCCTAGAGTGGGCCTAGACAGATCTAATATGATTTTGAATAAGTTATATGTGACGCCAAGTTGTCTGCCTATCAGTTGATGTGAATGGCCTTAACTCGAACCTTTATAAATTTTTACATGAATAGTAATTAACTCCTTCTTACAGGTAGGCCCAAATTACCCTCACGAGCCACCTAAAGTAAAATGTGAAACAGCTGTATACCACCCAAACATAGACCTTGAAGGGAATGTCTGCTTGAATATACTCCGAGAAGACTGGAAGCCAGTGCTTACTGTCAACTCTATAGTCTATGGTCTTCAGTATTTGTTCCTGGTAAGTGTTCTCACTCAATCCTCATGCCCAGCATTGGGATTTACCCCCTATAAAAGCCAATAAAGCGCTTATCAGGGATAGCCTGTGTCCAACTTTGGACTCATAGAGGCTGTTAATGTGTGTATGTTATTTATATAGTTATTATTGGTTGTTTCAAACTTTCAATAAAATTACTTTGAAAGTGAGTAGGCGTGTATGTAAGTAGGGGTGATAAGAATGGCTAAAAATATTTTAAAGACCTGATTGATGTAATTTCTTCTTTATGTATAATAAATTATAATTGAAATGATCAGTTTTAGTTTTATGACGATAATCACTTAGTTCTTATCACGTTCTAAGATTTAAATAGGTAGGTAAGAAAGTTAGGTTCAAAGATTTCAGAGAAAATACTAGCAGAAAGATAAGACATTGTGATTGAAACATTTTTTTCTGTCTTACATGTTCTGGTCAAATGTGATAAAAACTTGACCAGAACATGTAAGACAGAAATAATATTGTGATGAAACAATGAACTATTTTCTAAGCAAATTCTAAAATATCTATAAATTATAAACATTTTCACAAATAACGCTTGATTACTTTATTCATTGCAGATTTTAAACAGCCTGACATTTTGAAGTTTTTGTCACAAGTTTTCATACATTAAATGTCAAACCTAACAAAAATGCCTAACTGTCCAGTTATCTTTTGGTGAAAACCTCAGTTTTCATATCCTTCCCTTCTTTACTTTCGCCCTCCGGCTTAGACCATCATTGTTAACCTATATTTAGGCAAATAAATACTATTTCAATGTTTGCTTACTCTGTGGTGGTACAATAAAAATTTTCTATTCTTTTATGTCTGTTGTTAAAAACCCAGAAGGAAGCTATCCTCGGTTTCGGTCCCATAAATTCCTCATTATGTGTATTTATAACCAGCGGACTGCCCGACTTCGCATGGGTATTAAAAAAAATTAAATTTTCATGCAGAACCCTAATTTTTTCAGAATATTCTATAGCCTATGTTCATCGCGGATAATTTAGGATTCTAATGGTGAAAGAATTTTTCAAATGGGTCCAGTAGTTTCGGAACCTATTAAATTAAAACAAACATACAACCAAATCTTTCGATGATGGATGATGCTATGTATTTATTTTATAGCACAGTCATAGATGATATTATTATTATCCTGAATACCACAAAATGGCGTATTAGTAAATTATGTTTAAAGCGTTCTGAGTCACGCGAATTTTGAGAAATAATCTTGATACAGATGTTGTAAAAATAAAATTATTGGCAGCATCTCTTGTGTACAAGATAAAGATGAGAAGAAGATTAACATGTTTCTATCAAAAATTCGTGATGACCACTATGACATTGTCTTGTTTTAACAAAAAGATCTTTCGTATGAATAAAAAAAATCCCGTTTTCAAATGAAACCCATAATTTTGTAACTATCTCAGACTATCAGGCTCAGCTGTTCTCGAGTAGGTAATACTCGTACCAAGAAGCAGCATCTGGTTTTCATAAGAATCCCTAACTTTTTTGAGAATATTCTATAGCATTTGTTCATCAGGGATCATGTGGGATTTCTAATGTTAAAAAGTGTATTTGAATCAGGCCAGTGTTTTCGGTGCATATTCAATTAAAACAAACCAATAAACAATCAAATCTTTCCCGTGTATAATAATTAATAACAGTATAGATATAGATGATAGATTAGTAATTTGAAACGAGTTCTTTTTACCATGTTTAATTGTTTACTATGCTAAATAACTGTTCTCCTGTCAGTGACTGTGTTATTTTTTTTTGAGAATAAATATCTTTAAACCTAAACGTAATAAATCCTTCCAGGAACCAAATCCAGAAGATCCCCTAAATAAGGAGGCCGCTGACGAGCTCCAAAGCAACCGCAGGCTTTTCGAACAACACGTGCAAAGGGCCATGAGAGGCGGGTACGTCGGATCTTCCTACTTCGAGAGGTGCCTGAAATGATCAATACCACAAAAACAATAAAAACAATCTCATTTTACATTCAAACAATTGTATGCAGCCCTTGGGGAAAACACAGTTGAGATGAAAGATAAATAAATTATTAATCAGCGAACATAGTTTTAATATAGTTAAGTAAAGATGGCGCTGGTCAAGTTTAAGTTCGAATCAGTAGAGATGGCGCTTAATGTATTTGTAAAATTTTAAATGCATTTAGGTATTTACATTATATTTTCTGAATTTCGATACAAATTGTTTTAGTTACGACTTATGAATACGATTAAGCTTAGGGGGAGCGTTGCTAAGGAGACAGGATGTGGGCCTTGATTGTAGTCCTACACGGGAAAATGACCCGAAAGCCGTAGCATTAGGTTGAAGTGAATGGCACGCGAGGTGACGAGACGGCGCCATGCGGAGGGCAACGGCGTCGTCACAGAATAACAGCAGAACTACGAGAACGGAGTGAAGTGAGCCGCAGGTTGCGTTAGCTGCGTCGGTTGGTCGGTTGAGTCACAGCGACTGACGAGTGACTGCGTCCGCTGCCCTCGCGCCGCAGTCTCGGCCCGACCCTTCCTTGCCCGTTCCGCGTCTCGCCGTCCGCCACGCGTCCGCACCGCGTGCTCAAACCAGCACAAAGAGTTTCAACACACCAATAGATTACGAAAGTCTGCGCGATGATATACAAGTGAGAATCTGTCGCCACGGTAACATTCATCGCATACGGTGGGCCAGTTCGCACAGGGACATTCGAAACTCGCTCGCACGGTGGGCGCGCGACGCCGATACTCGCACACGTCGAGGGGAATCTTCTGCTTGCTGCTACGGGGAACTTAAAACCAATTTTTAATGTGTCAAGTGAGCATAGCTTATTGCTGCTACGTCAGATCCCGGAACGCCACCAGCAGGAACTACAAGGTTATGCAGATGAGTTCTGAACGCTTCTATACCAGGGGCAATCAAAAGACCATTCACAACTTTAATAAACTTTAACGTTCGGGTACCATTCAGTGTTTAGTGCTTACTATCGTATTAATAAATTATCTTCGGGTGTCGCGATCGCTAATTGCTAATTACTGTGGGAGTCAGTGATAAGGCTGAGTTGCGTGTGAGTCTTCGAAGCGAGCGGATACCTGTCACGATGGCTGCCAAGCAGGAGGAGACGCTGCTTTCTCGCTGCGAGATCCCAATCATCGACCTAGCTCACATCGGTAAGTTGATCCACATAACCTTCAGGTAACATCCTCCTAAACCATACAATGGAACAACAACGCTCATTATAAACACGGCGTCTACCTGCCCTCATTGTAAACGGACGAAGCGAACCCTCTTGTAACGTCGTAGCTCAGTCGACAGCTGTGTCGGGTTTTGTTTGTCATCAAACAATCTCTAACAAGTTCATAGACCGGACCCTCAAGAACTTACTACATACATTACACTCTCACAAACGTCTTTGTTTCCTTCAACCCTGTTTTAAACACATAAATGTGAACAAGAAGTTACAAATTCATAAAATTCTTGATTCCGTGAACCGAGATGACTAACAGCGGAATTCAATTATGCTTTACGTCCTGTAGAAGCACTTTTGTAAATAATGAAACCAACTCACCTACCTAACAATGTTTTGAAACGATTTACTTGTTATTAGAACCATATGTTAATAGAGTAACCACACGTTAATAGAGTACCTAGGTTCTAAATTAGGTAAGTGATCAAATTTCGCACTTATAGGTCAGTTAATATCGCGACATATAATTTTTTGTTGGCAATTTATGAAAAAGTAGGTATGTAATGATAGTGTAGAATAGAAAGTAAGAAAAAGTTGAACACCGCTCTGATTTCCTCACAAAATCGAGTAACGATCACAGAGTAGACTACTCTTTGTTGAGAGACGGGGCGCGGCGGCGTGAGATTCATAATTTTGTGGGTTTTAGTTTTTTCTGTGCGTGAGATACTTTATTTTTGAGTCAACTAATAGGAAAGTAATTTATCAACGACGATTTTATTTTTACAGTTTAACTAACTTCGATTCATAGATTCCCAAATGCTCCCAAAATACAATTGAATCGAACCTGATTTTGTCATGGTCCAAAAGGAAATACTTAGTTTACGATTTTCTGTAAATTGATTTCCGCTAGTTTTAGCCTTGTTAATTAAGTAAAAATTTTAATTTTATACCATAAAACAATTTTATTGTCTCTCTCGCCAACACGAACAATCAACTGGGAAGTCACCATTCTAACTTAAATTATCATGACTACCTAATGCCGCCGCGTCAGCTGACATTCAAAAATCCTTGGGTTCTATCGAAAATCCGTTCAAACGCATTGTATTTTAAAAACCCAAGTAGTACTACAAAGAGCCCGACCCAAACTAGCGCCCGGCCGTCCTATCTCGTCTTATTACTACCGACCCGCTCCGACTTCGCATGGGAGAATAGTGATACAATAACCTTCCTCTCTTGAATCACTCTATCTATAAAACAACTCGCGTGCCGAGGGTTTTGAACTTTTGTCGTATATGTACGTATATTGACGACCTCTGTGGCGCGGTTGGTCAAGGTCCGCCTACGACGCAGGAGGTTGCGGTTTGATTACAGCCACGAGCGAGACTAATATTTGTACGATCTGCGTACACAAAAATATATATCTATCTATGATATACTGTATTAACTGTAACAGTACCCATAACATAAGCTCTGCTTAGCTTGGGGCTAAATGATGTTGTGACGATTCTCCAGGCCAGGATACATATTATAATTACAGGCACCAGTTACTACAGAGATTACGTTTACCCCAGCAGCGGTTGTCGGTTCTTCGCGAAATATGGCCGGCCCACTGCCACTTCAGTTTGCTATTTCTCTGAGCTATGTCGATGACTTTAGTTCTCTGTCGGATGTATTCGTTACGAATCCAATCCTTCAGAGAAACTCCGAGCATAGCTCTTTCCATAGCTCGCTGAGCGACTTTGAACTGGTGGACCAACCCTATCGTGAGTGTCCACGTCTCAGCTCCGTAGGTCATGACTGGTAGGACGCACTGATTAAAAACTTAAATTTTTAAACATTGCGGTATGGATGCCGAGAGTTTTTCATGCCTCAGAGAGGCATGAAAAACTCTCGGCATATATATACCTATATTATACGGCATATTATATTATATATATATATATATACGGCATATATTATAGTTTTATTTTGTAAAGTTTATTTTACTCTGCCTAAGCAGAGTTGTGAAGATAGAGTTTCGAGACCACCAAGAGCAACAAAACAAGGTCGAGCATCCAAAGGGTAGATGATCGGTATTCTATTGGAAAAAGAACAATTTGTAAGTTGACTGTTTGGAAGTAGATTATAATGTAGGAACATTATTTGTGCTTACGGCAACTCATGACATGACACCAATTTCGATCATTTCCTGTAAAATCTTTACTGTAAAATGTGAATTACATTATCCTAAATTAGGATTATGTCTATCGTCACCATTGAAGTACTTTACACCTCACTGATCGTCACACATTCCGGATGATAATATTTTGAAAGGCACTTATGATATATCAGTAAACTAATGATCGATCTAAAAATTATCAATATTGATTATGATTGATATAATTTCTGCTATGACTGATTAAAATTTTCGCTGTGTCCTTTTAGAATATTATACTATATATCTATCTATACTAATATTATAAAGAGGAAAGATTTGATTGTTTGTTTGTTTGTATGTTTGTTTGTTTGTTTGTTTGAATTGAATAGGCTCCGAAACTACTGGACCAATTTGAAAAATTGTTCCACCATAAGAATCCTAAAATTTCCGTGATGAACATAGGCGTAGTAGGTAAGTATTTTCAAAAAAGTTAGAGATCCGTATAAAAACTTCAATAATAAAACCATAGCGATATACATCAACTTCTTTTTTTTCTTTTTTTGCGCTGCTCGCTTTTGCTGTGACTCAACTTCAACTTCTTTTTTTTATGGCACCGCTTTTGCTACGACGACTCCGCCAGTGTCAGTTATGGATTGTCATAGACATCACAATTCGTCACTGGGGTGCGAGAGGAAACTCAATGTCAAAAAATATAAAAACTTCAAGATTGGAACCATGCGATGTAGGCGATATAGCGGTGCGAGAGAAAAGTCTTTAAATAAGTAAAGGAGGTAAAGGTACTATTTTAAAAAGGAAAGATTTTATTGTTTGTTTGTGGTTTGAATTGAATAGGTTCTGAAACTACTAGACCTTTTTGGAAAAAAAATCATCATTAGAATGATAACCAAGCTATAGAATATTTTTAAAGTTAGTGATCAAGTAGTGATCCTTATGAAAACTTCAATAATAAAGTACCTTATCTAACGTGTGTGTGTGTAAAGACTTAAAATTCTTTAAAATACCCGTGCGAAGCCGGGGCGGGCTGCTAGTATACCTATATTATAGCAATTGAGTTTCAGTCGACAATTAAAAGTGAAGCTTCTCAATTTGATGTTTATTTTTAAATTTCATAACATATTATTTTGGTACCTACTCGGGAACCAAAATGTTATGTTTTGATATTCAATATCTAACAATCTCTAACTTCCTTATTATCCGATTTCGATGATTCTTTCATTTCTGTTATTAGACCTCAGATGGTCCCAAAAAATATTTTCTCTGCGAGTGTTTTTTTTTTCTGATCAACAGTGAAAATATTCTTGAATTAATAGTCGGCTGAAGATCTTGTAACAAATTCCTCAGCCGAAGATTTTATAAAAACTGGCAGACTTCAGAATTAGTTATCTTGGGTTTTTCTATAAACTTATACATCGGTACAAATTTTCCTCGAAGTATTGACTCTTATCTGAGGCGCTTGCGATTGTTTCAATATAGTTTTCTTCTAACTGTAACTCTTATCAATTTATTCCTACGGAACGGAACTACTTTATCTTAGCAACTTTTAAGGTACTCCTACAAATGACACAACTGGTACGTAAAAGGTACCTACTTTTATAGTGGGTATATGTGAATATAGTAAAACATAGCTTTGTTTTGAGTTTTGACATATAAGTACCTACTAATTCACTATTCTTTTCTGACGTACTTATTCCTTTTTCAATTATTTTTTATAATAAGTAACTTATATGTACAAAGTAAACATTTAATCCATATGATTAATCTTACGAACATCAACGTGATACTTTATAAAAATATATCTGAGCGCCTGGTCGAACCGACGACAATGTACGACCCGAGAGCTGGTCAGTATCTGGTGCAGCGCATCAGTATTACCATACAGCGAGTCAATGCAGCCAGCGTCTTGGGTAAGCATACGACTTGTATTGATTTATGCATCAGTTGAGTTTGCAACAGTCTGCAGTTACCTCAATCGCTTCAATTGTAAATACTAGTTCTTATTTGTTACTGTTATTTGATTGCCATTTATGTCTTACCTATATAATTATAGCAAACTAGCGGCCCGCCCCGGCTTCGCACGGGTATTAAACAAAAATTTCAGAAATTATACACACTAAAACGATGGGTTTCACAGTTTTCTTACGGATCTTTACTTTTTTTAACAGCATTGGGGTTCTTGACATTGACTCGACATTCCAAAACTGACACTGGCCGTAGAGAAAAATCAAGCACCGTGCGCTATACAACCTCTTTTTATATTCTGACGCGCCATAATAGAAAAAGAGGTTGAATATACAGCCCACGGTTCAATTATTGAATTTTTCATGCGGATCCCTAACTTTTTTGAAAATATTATATAGCCTATGTTCATCACGGAAAATTAAGGATTCTAATGGTGAAAGAATTTTTTAACTCGGTCCAGTAGTTTCGGAGCCTATTCAATTCAAACAAACAAACAAACAAACAAACAAACATACAAACAAACTAACAATCAAATCTTTCCTCTTTATAATATTAGTATAGATAAATAAGTATTTTCATTTCTTTACTGATACAGTTACTAAATATTATAGATACAAGCCACAACTTTTGGCACACTTGATTTTCTAATACCAAGAATCCTACGTTCAGTTTACTTGCCTGCGACGCAGGATGTTCCGGGTTCGATTACCGCTTTGGGACAAATATTTTAATAGGTATATGATTTACTGATGTTTGTCCAGAGTGTTCTGCTCGTTTTCTTGTACAATAAATAAACTATGAATTATAATATTGTATTAGGTATATCAGTCAATATTAATAGCACCTATAACACAGGCTCTGCATAAAGCTAGGTGATGCCGCCGCCGCGCCTTGTGAATTGGCATTATTTCAAAAAACCTTACTTTTCATAGATTTTACAATTTAAAGAGATAAATCACTTGACATTTTACTGCATATCGAAAGATAAAATATCTATTGTATGGGCTGTTCATTAAGATTGGAACAATTTGGTCTAAGTTATTAATTTGTATTCGTTTTACGTACATAAGTAAAATGTTACGAATAAGGAAGGAAAATATACAGGATCGTCGGACTCATGTCTATCTGGGTTTTTGTCGAGTTTTGTGAACAATCTTTTTTTATCATGGCTTCAAACATCGGATTTTGTCCAAGGTTATTTAAAAGCGATAAGATATTATCATGATATTGAAAAACATGCTAAGAAATACACAAGGAAAATGATGTTGACTTATTTTTATGTGTTCCAAGTAAATTAGGTAAGGAAAGAATGATATTTATCAGAAATAGGTGACAAAGAACCTTTATCAGCTCCTGTCATGATAAGAAAGATAGTCAAAGATATAATGTTAGATCTAAATCTAGATATAATGTAAGTACCTACTTTACCTATCTTCCTACTTGCTTAGAAATATTGTAAGTAAGCGGCGAACAGACCAAAACATTCAAGTGCCACTGCCTAGTCTTCCTAATGTCCAGTCGATCCCAAGGCTGCCTGGAAGAGATTTCTCAAAGCGATAAGGCCGCCCTTTATGTAACTCTGAGCATATCTGTTTGTAATTTTTCGTTGAGGTGTGGTGTGGTATAATAAGTTTCCTATCTATCGGGTTCTATTTCTATCAAATTAATCAATTTAAATATTACCTAGCTCAATTGTTTACATTGTAAATACCTATTAGTACCAATTTGTTTATTTAATTATAGTATATGTAATTTTCTAATAACGAGATGTCAATTATACACTTTGCAAAAACTTTCTCGTGAAATACGAATGCCTAACTAACTCAATTACCCAACAAGTCAATGACACCTCATGAAATTTATACTTGCGAACTTAAGAATTTCGATAAATACAGTATTATTAACAACTAAAACTTGATAAGTAGGACACGCTATATACTGTGCTAATATGCACAACACAACACGGCGGCAGGGAGGCGGCGCGGCGGCGCGGCGGCGGCGGCGCGGCGGTGTCCTGTCTTATCTCGAACAACTGACCTGACCTAGATCAATTTAATTTTATTCGATAAGTATCAGTCTTAAAGGTAAAAAATTAAAAGAGTGCTAAGGTTTCAAGGGGAGGCCTATGTCCAGCAGTGGACTATTATAGGCTGGTGATGATGATGATGAAGGTTTCAAATCTCATTTCTACAGAATGGTATTGAAAGAGATAAGGTTTCTGAACTGTTTCGAGTGAATTTTCAATTAGTGAGTCCATCCATTAAAAATATATACCTATTTCATGGCTGAATTCTATTCTATTTAATTACCATGTAAATAGACCCTGATAAAAATTCATAAGTGTTTAACTTTTTCATTTTCTCAAAAAAAAACCGATTGATTTAGCCGCTCTTTCTTCAAAAATAAATAAATAAATGTGTGGCATAATCATTTATTAATCAATGCTATTTATTGATAGTTATTAAAGTGGGTAGGTAGATATGTGTTTAGTTCGTTAAGATGAAAATAGTTGGTGAACCTACAATATATTATTCAAATTATACTTAACGGAAATTTGCCTTCATACTAATTCAAGATAGATCGAAGAATATAATATTAAGAATATAATCACGAGTGTTAATGATCTGATAATTTTCTAAATGAATTAACTAGACGAAATATCCGTTATGTATGAATGATGTGCTATGGAAAGAGCTATGCTCGGAGATTCTCTGAAGGATAACGAATACATCCGACAGAGAACTAAAGTCATCGTCATAGCTCAGAGAATTAACAAACTGAAGTGGCAGTGGACCGGCCATATTTCGCGAAGAAACGATAACCGCTGGGGTAAACGTGTTCTTGAGTGGAGACCGCGACTCGGTAAACGTAGTGTAGGACACCCTCCGGCCAGGTGGGATGACGTCCTATGGGAGGGCGTCCTATCAAAGACTGCTGGCAGATGCTGGATGCGACAAGCTGAAGACAGGGCGCTATGGCGCTCATTAGGGGAGGCCTATGTCCAGCAGTGGACTAACATAGGCTGATGATGATGAAGATGATTCAGGCTAATGGACAATTGACATAACTCGTATTAAAATATCAGTTGTCCCTAGTTGTCCATGCATGACGCATATTATGCCGAAACAAGCCCGTCCCGCGCCGAGTTTCGATTGTATAACATGGCGCGGCGCTGGCGTGGTGGCAGCGCGTAGTGGCAGAAAACGAATAAAGAATTACAATTTATTTATTTCATAATTTTCAAAAATAATGTAGAGACTATATTATGGCTTATTATCAGTCGTGTAGTACCCATAACACAAACTCTAACGTTAGCTTGGGGCTAGTTGATGCTGTGTAGATTGTCCAGCATTATTATCACCCGCCCGCCGCCGGCGCCGCCACCGTTTTTCCTGCGTGCACAAAAGTAGGTATACACGTCATTTAAAAACCGCTAGTTAGGTAGTCCGTACCCGCTATTTCCCCGAAACTTGAACTCGTTATTTTACTGTGAGCGTTTTGCAATCGACGAGACAAGACAACCCGTCCCAACTCGGTTACTCGGCCAGCGAGGTTGTTCACTCTTCAGGGTTAGGTAGGTATTGTAAGTTTGTACCTAATTGATTATAGTATTTTACTCATAGTCATATCCATACCCTACCCATGTTAAAATTAAATTATAAATAATATATTAAAAATAACGATTAGTAAACTAGACAATACCATATTATGTATAGTATAATACAGCGAGATATGAGGATCTAATTATGTTTATCACCTATGTATTATAGTACCATGTCTTTTATGAATAAAATGATTCATTAATTAATTGAAAAATATATATGTAGATAGCTATTATCTCTACATTATATAGATTATGATAGTTATGTAAAACTTAGGTCCTAGAAAACGTTTCACTAGAGGTAAATATAATTATTCTCTTATAGGTTTTCTGTGGTATTATATGTATTATATTATAATTGTCCCATATGAACATGCGGTTTCTCTATGACCACACAATATGGGACTTCTATCAAAAATTTCCGATAACGCATTGTAATCGACTCTACCAATCCACATATGACAGGAGGGTGTAACGACGACTACTTTTGGTTTGGACACCCTGTAAAAATAAAACGAAGAGTTGAAGATTTGATTTTGAAGAAGAAGAAATAATGCGGTAGTGTATAGCATTTTTTCTTAATACACTTTTATGGACACGCAAGTTCCATCGGAAGCGAAACCTGATGAGCATTTTCGTCTAAAAAAGGTGTAGGTTCTTGAACCGGATTGTATACATCACCTTGACGGTACACATTGACGTCCTTAGCCTTGTACCTAGGTTCTGCAAAGGACATCGCATATTTACATAAGTGTATAAATCTTAATGCAAAAACAACGCAAAACAATTGATTCCATTTACTCGGGTATGTACAGTGCGCGTCAGAATTAAGTACCCCCCTTGTCTACAAAATATTTTCGACTACTTCTAATTCCCTTCCCTTGTAACAACAAATTTTCACATGCAAAAATGTATTACGCCGACGCTCAGGATCGAACCGCCCTTCCATAATACCTACACAAAGTCTGAAATTCCCAACAATAACAACTATTGCCGTGTGGTGCCGGCATAGAATTTCACAACCCAACTCTTCCCGTGGGTGTCGTAAGAGGCGACTAAGGGAAACACAGCAGGGGGCGGGCAGCAGCGCCTTCTGCAGAACAACTACACCGAACTGCGATCCCCAACCCGCATGCCCAGCGTGGGGATTATGGGCAATAACCCCCAAATAATGATGCCATCTATGGCGCTCATTAGGGGAGGCCTATGTCCAGCAGTGGACTATTATAGGCTGGTGATGATGATGATGATGAACAACTATTGTGTCCCACATACATGGGGTAGGTACTTATATGTGACGCGGACTGTAGGTACATGAGTGAATTTTTCCGTAATTGCGTCACTTTTCTGGCTTTACTTCGTCTCGGCGCGATTTGATCTTTATCATGTCATGATTTTTATTTATTTATTTATTGGAAGGAAAAGTGAGCCTCGCTTTTTCCAAATTATGTACTAAAATCAAGGTTTATCCTAAATTTTCAGTTAGAGGCCAACCTCTCAACAACATATACATAATATTAAGTACCTCGTACTCGATTAAGTTTTACTAACGCTTCCTGAAAATAAGAAAAAAATACTTGCAATATTGGATTGTCCGGCATTATTTACTTATATGATTACTAGCGGCCCGCCCCGGCTTCGCACGGGTATTAAACAAAAATTTCAGAAATTATACACACTAAAACGATGGGTTTCACAGTTTTCATACGGATCTTTACTTTTTTTAACAGCATTGGGGTTTTTGACATTGACTCGACCTTCCAAAACTGACACTGGCCGTAGAGAAAAAGCAAGCACCGTGCGCTATACAACCTCTTTTTCTATTCTGACGCGCCATAATAGAAAAAGAGGTTGAATATACAGCCCACGGTTCAATTATTGAATTTTTCATGCGGATCCCTAACTTTTTTGAAAATATTATATAGCCTATGTTCATCACGGAAAATTAAGGATTCTAATGGTGAAAGAATTTTTTAACTCGGTCCAGTAGTTTCGGAGCCTATTCAATTCAAACAAACAAACAAAAAATCAAATCTTTCCTCTTTATAATATTAGTATAGATGTACCTATACTCAAAAAATTCAAATCTAGAAATGAAATGAATTTTATTACTGTTAACTACAAAGGTGGTAATGTGTACATCGGTCTTATCTTATACTAATCTTTTTAGTATCTCTAGTCTGCCATGGTCTGGCTTACAGCATTAGGTACCTACTTAACATAATATACATATTACTTAACATAATATATATATTTTTCTGCTTCCGGTAGCCGATCAGTGAACACTACCTACAACTTCTCCGTCGAAAATAAATTACAAAACACGATTTAGGAACGCTTTCGAGTCAAGTGCCGTAATAAACGGAAATATTTAGTGATCTAAAATACTGAAGTGAATAAAAATAGTGGAGATAACCCGTGAAAACAACATAAAATACCAAATTTTGCCGAAAAATTTAAGGTTAGACTTCAACTTCTTTTTTATCGGCAACTCAACGTTTTGTTGTTGCTAAAAGATTACCAACAATAAAAGTGACAGTGACATCAACGATCCATCAAACGACAACAAAACTCGCCAAAAAAAAAAGCGCCAGTGTTGCCACTTCCCAAAGAAAAAGTTCTGGAAATGGAGGAACAATTCCAAATGCTTTTTGACAAAATGAAAATAGAAATGGAAAAACAAACGAATACTATATTTGAAAAAATGAATGAAAAATTAGAACCATTGATAGAGGATAACAAAATTATGAAAAATAAAATAGAAATGTTGGAAAAGAAGATTTCATATTTAGAGAAGGAAAAGAAAATGAACAACATTCTGGTTTTTGGTTTAGAAGAAATGGAAAAGTCAGCTTTGGAGCTGTTCCAACGAGTACAGGAAATTATCAAACGAGATTTAAAAATCTCCTTAGAATCAAGCGATGTCTCGAAGATTCACCGTATCGGTCTCACAAAAACAAACAAAATAAGACCTATACTAATTGTTTTTGCAAACAGCTGGAAAAGAAGCGAGATCATAAAAATTAAAAAGAATCTAAAAGAGATATACATCACAGAAGACTTTCCAAAGGAAGTATCAGAAAAGCGAAGGGAATTAATACCTAAACTTATGGAGGAACGCGCCAAAGGAAATTTTGCGTACATAAGATATGATCAATTAATAGTAAAAGAGGGACACTTAACTAAAGAAAACAGAAAAAGAGACATATCAACTTCACCGGAAGACCAGAACCAGGCTAAGAAGTTAGTAAGCAACCCCTCAGGAATAAAAGAAAACAGAATGAATGCTTTTGACATGATGAGACCTAAAGCAAATTCATTTTCCAAGATAAAACCAAACCAAATGAAGTAGCAACTAAATATCGGCAACCAGAAGCAGAACAACCCCAATACGGCTGGTCCCCGAGGGGTTGTCAGACCACACCCCCCTAGAAAGACATCCTTAGATAAAAATAATAAAAACAATAAAATATACCTTGCAACGTTAAATGTCAGAACGCTTATGACAGATGATAGATTGGAAGAATTGAAAGAAGCAATAACATTTATAAAATGGGACATTATCGGTCTTTGCGAAGTGAGACGAATAGGAGAAGAGATACGAGTATATGATGAATGCATTTTTTACTTCTACGGTAAAAAACAAGGTTTATATGGAATGGGATTTTTAATAAAAAACTACCTGAAAAACAATATAATCAGTTTGCAAGGAATATCAGATAGAATTGTAATTCTCAATATACAATTGCCAGAATTTAAACAACCAGTAGCGATAATACAAGTCCATGCACCCACAGAAAAAGATACAAAGATAGCAAAAGATAATTTCTATAAGGATCTGACAGAAGTAATACAAAACACAAACAAAAACATAATCATGATGGGCGACTTAAATGCAAAGATAGGCAGCAAATCGAATAAAGACGAATTTGTCATTGGAAATTATAGCAATGGAGAAAGAAATAATAACGGACAGCGGCTTATAGACTTTTCTCTTGCAAATAATCTTAAAATAATGAATAGCTTCTTCAAAAAACGAAAGACACGAAAATGGACATGGATGTCTCCAAACGGCAGAGATAGAAATGAAATAGATTTCATTCTGATAAGAGAAAAAAGAATAATTAGCGACGTCGATGTTGTAAATAACCTAAATTTCAATACAGATCATAGAATGGTAAGAGGAGTTCTACATTGCGAAAATAAAAAATCAAGAAAATATATATCAACTTCATCTAATAATACAATGATAACAACATCAATACCTCAAAATAACTTAAATGAACTTAAACAGGCATTAGAAGAAATAGATCGACACGGAACAATACAGGAAAAGAATAATTATCTGGAAAATACACTGATGAACGTCAAAAACTTCTGTAGTAAAAAAGCCAGTAAAGACAAATTAGGAGAAGAAACGAAAAAATTAATGAACGAGAGGAGCTTAATGTTAAAGAAGCGAAAAGAAAACCGTCAAAATATCACAACAATTAGCAAAAAAATTCAAGAATCAATAAGAAAACACAGGAAAGCAGAGAGACTGAAAGTATTAAGAGAACAGATAGAGAAAACAGGTGGAATCAAAAAAGGTCTAAGGCAACTAAAAGACTACACACAATGGATTCCTAACATGAAAAAAATAGATAAGAAGAATGTGACAGCAAATAGATCATCAATAGCTAAAATAGCGACAGAATTCTATAGGACACTATACACGGAAACGGAAAATAAAATATCTGCGGAAAATACAATATCTACAGATACGGATAACACGCTTGAAGAAGAAATACCCTGCATATTAGAAATTGAAGTCAGAAGAGCAATAGAAACACAAAAAAACGGCAAAGCACCGGGAGATGACAAAATTACGAACGAATTACTCAAAACCACCCTTGATGCTATATCAAAACCATTAACGCATCTATTTAACGAAATATTGGCTACTGAACAGATACCAATTCAATGGACGAAGTCCACTATTGTCCTGCTTCATAAAAAGGGAGATAAAAATGAAATAAATAACTATAGACCAATAAGTCTAATGTCAAATTTATACAAAGTGTTTTCTAAAACAATACTTGGCCGAATAACTAATCACTTGGAAGAAAATCAACCAAGGGAACAAGCGGGATTTCGTGCTGATTACTCTACCATCGACCATATTCACGTGGTGAAACAGATAATCGAAAAACATAATGAATATAGCCAACAATACATTATGGCATTCATCGATTACAATAAGGCTTTTGATTCCCTGACACATAAATACATATGGAAGACGCTAGAAAAACAAGTCGTAGAAAGAAAATATATTAATATTATAAAAGAAATATATAAAAATTCCACAGCAAAGGTCCAACTTGAACAACAAGGAGAAGAATTTAACATCAAAAGGGGCGTCAGGCAGGGTGACCCACTTTCACCAAAACTTTTTACAGCAGTCCTAGAAAACATATTTAGAAATCTAGACTGGGAAGATTTCGGAATAAATGTTAACGGGACAAAACTAAATCACCTAAGATTCGCCGACGACATTGTAATATTCGCAGATAGACCGGATATACTTCAGACTATGTTAAAGCAATTAGATATAGAGAGTCGGAAAGCGGGTTTATCAATGAATTTAACTAAAACTAAAGTAATGACAAATGCAATAAAAAATAAAATAGAAATAGAAGAAAATGTCATCGAATATGTTGATGAATATATATATCTAGGACAGTTAATATCAATAAATGACCAAAATTCAAAAGAAATTGATAGAAGAATAAGCAACACTTGGAAACGTTACTGGTCACTAAAAGAAATAGTCAAAAATAGAACGGTACCAATGTCGGTGAAAAGCAAATTATATAACACATGCATACTCCCATGTCTAACTTATGGCTGTCAAACTTGGCCTGCTACTAGCAAAAGTTACCAAAAACTCATGGTTTGCCAACGCAACATGGAGCGAAGCATGCTAAACATACGGCTACGAGACAGATGGACAATTGCGAAAATAAGAAAGAGAACAAAAATAACAGATGTTCTACTAAAAATCAAAAAACTAAAATGGAACTGGACTGGCCATATTATGAGAACAAGTGGAGGAAAGTGGACGAAAGATATTATGGAATGGTATCCTAGGAATGGAAAAAGAAGAAAAGGACGTCAAATCAAGAGATGGGAGGATGATCTACCAAAAGGATGGAGGAGATCAGCACGTGACAGAGATAAGTGGAAGAAATTAGGGGAGGCCTATGTCGAAGGACAACCTGACCAGCAAACTGGTTGCTAAACAGTTATCATATATATTTTTGTTTGTATAATACGGTATAATTATGTTAAAAAAAAAATATATATATAAGTGAAAAATTTAAGTATGTACCGACTGTAAATTGGTCAGCGAATAAAGGCTTTTTTCATTTCATTCATTTCAACATAATATACAAATTTTTAAGTAGGTACAATTAAAAAGTAATCTAATGAAATCAAAATTAAAGTCAAAGATAAATATAAATAGTAAAAAAATTATCGATGTCAAAAGTAAATAAATAATGTAAGTACCTAATTAAAATTTGTCATTTAGAAATTCATCGATGGTATAATATACTTTTTCTTCCAATAATTTATTTAATTTGTTTTTGAATGCGATCAAATTACCTTCGGAGCTCTAGTAGGTAGAATATGCCACTACTTTTTCACGGAAAAATATACAGTAGATAATAAATAACTTATGTAATGAGATCAATATTAATAATTATATACTCGTAATACATAAATAATCAGCTTACATACATTTTATGTAACAAAGTATGACGGAGGCTTTTATTGAACTTTGGTAAACTTTGCTCCTAAACTTACACTCTACCTATATTTCAATGAATTTTACCAGATTTTTATACAAAAATAAAAGTATTGAAATTTTTTATAAAATTTTGCGCACATCTTAGGGGTGTTTTAGTATTTAGATAAACAATAAATAATTTCACCTAGGATATTTTAATCACTCATGCTTACAAAGATTTCAAAAACTTTATTTCTTTTGGTTTACAAAATAAGCACTTAATCAAGTCAAATTTCACACAATAAAATATTATTAAAGATACTACCTCTACATACTATTCTACTATACTTACTTATACTACCGGTACTACACTACCACATATGGATACCTACTGTGACACTACATACTTTCAGTAAGATCGATTTTCTTCAATTCAAATTCAAAGATTAGCTTACATTTCCTTTTCGATTATGATTTTGAAAAAATACCTAGGTATTTATATATAAGGACCTAGATAAATTCTTTTCTAATAAAAATAATAGCTTAATTATCACAGTGTACATTAGACAGTGTGGAAACTACCCACAAACGCTCGAAACGGCTCACTCACACAAGCATGCGCATCTACGAGAGCTATAAGGGGTTTTCGCAGTGCTGTCAGTAGCGGTTGTCGCGTCGCGACGAACGGTCATGCGTAATTTACTTTTTTGAAAAATGCTCGATAATATTGCATTGTATACAGCTGTGTGAACTCAGTTTCATCGAAACCGGAGTGTGACGGACGGAGCCGGGAGCTGAAGATCAAGATCGATTAGCCCTCTTTGTAGCCCTTTAGAAAGGGTTTAATTTGTACCCCAGTCTTTCTTTCGCACGTCTTATCATTAGATATTGTTAATGTAAATGTGTTAAAACTTGCTCGCCCTACCCCCTACGGTGGCGGGACAAAGTATTTTAATATAAGTAGCGCCAATTTGAGTGAAAAAGTGTAGTCAAGTAGTCAAGTCAGCAAGTAATAAATAAACAAGAAGAATAAACCTAGTAATACAGTCCACAAGTCGTTTCAATTCGCCTAAGGAACGTGGAGGAGAACCCTACGAGTAGGAGCTAGGACCCCCAAAGGAACGTGGAGGAGAACACTACGAGTAGGAGCTAGGACCCCCACAAGTTTTGGTCCTCCGAAGCCGGATCTGAGAAGCCATCGTCGACAAGAAGAGCGGTACCGGGTTGACTATCGTGACCGACCCCAACCACAAGGGCGGTCACGTGACCCCGACTTCCCCGGTTCGCATAAAGCCGAGGTAGCGGGAGTACCCGAGGAAAGGAGCCGCCAACCGGCGCAACGTGCATCATTCGTCGGGGCGCACTGGGCGCTCGAAGAACCCCGAACGGGGCAGCGTGCATCGTTGTCAAGACCAGCGCCAGGGGCACGGGGTGCCTGAAGAACCCCGAACGGGGCGCCGTGCATCGTACGACGGTAGCACTGGGTGCTCGAAAAACCCCGAACGGGGCAGCGTGCATCGTTGTCAAGACCAGCGCCAGGGGCACGGGGTGCCTGAAGATCACCGAACGGTGCTACGACCGAAGACACGCGTTATCGCGGCCCGCTGGCTCACGGATACCTTGCGGTGTTATTACGAAGTGGCCAACGGGTAAACGCCTTCGGGTGGTGTGGTGTTTGTGCGGCACCACCAGTCCAACAAGAGCGCAAGGACGGCGCGGGCTGAAGTGCACTCCTCGCCGGTAAGGGACACGCAACACGGGCGCCGGACTGTAGGCACACGCCTAAGGGGTCGGACATTCCAGCCGATTCCCGAGCATCCCGTGATTGCGTGTTCCCCTCTGCTGGGAGGAACCCCCCTACCCATCCCAACGTATCCATCCCCGAAGGAGCAAACGTCAGCCTTTTGGCGGCACCTCCTGACGGACTGATAGGGACCGATAGGGACCGATAGGGACCGCTAGGGGCGTTCAAGTGCCGAAGAAGATGACCACAAGAAGCCCGCCAGCTACGAGGACAAGGACTGCCGCGCTGAGGGTATACCAGGACTACCCCGCATCACCATCAGACAGTACGCACCCCGACGCACCACCCGTATCGAACCCCGAAACAGGGGCAGGACCCGGGCCATCCGCGCCTGAAGCACGAATCGCTGGTGATACTACTGCTGACGTGACTACCAACCGCGCCGTAAATGGCAACGCTCGTGCCAATACTGCGCGGGACATAGCCGAGCTAAGCACTATCGAACCTCAAAGACTACCAAATATTCGCGCCCAATCAGTGCTCTCGCAGCAATCGAACGTTAGCATCGCGCTGCGTATCCGTAAAGCGGAACTTGAAGCAGAAGAACGGCTCGCGGAAATACGCCGAAAAGAACTTCGAATTCAAGAAAATCTTATCAAAAAGAGATTAGCCGCAGAAGTCGCCGGAATACGTGAAGAAACCGATGCAGTTAGCGTTACTAGAGAAGAGAACGGTACTGCAGAGAGACACGTTAGTGAGTGGCTCAAGAAGCATCGCCTACGGGGGGAGCAGAGAGGATACGATCCAATAGAAACGGATGAAGGTATTAGGATCCGCTCTGCTTCAGAGGAACGAACTGCTCCACGACGACCCACAGCAAACCAAACTACATTTGAATCAAGACGACAGAGATCCCCTTTGCCAGAACAACATAGAGATGAAAACGCATTCGATAGACTGACAATAGCGTTAGAAAGAATGGCATCAAACAGACCACCTACGAGACAGATGCACGAACTACCCATCTTCAACGGTGGAGCCAAAGAATGGCTACCGTTCAGAGCAGCTATGCGAGACTCTACGAAGCTTTTCAAACTGTCACCGGCGGAGAATCTAGCTAGACTGAGAACGTGCCTGCGAGGCGAGGCACGAGCTACGGTGTCAGCACTGTTGTTCACAGCGACTGATCCATCTGTAATCATGAACACTCTTGAACAAGTTTACGGACGTCCAGAGATGATAATAGACGATGCTATTGAGGATATTAGAAGAATGCCACGTTTAGGAACAACCGTAACAGAGTTGAATGGTTTCGCAATCAAGCTTCAAAATATAGTGGCAGTAATCACAAGCCTAGACGAACGAGGATATCTACAGAATCCCATGCTAGCGCGTCAAGTTACAGAAAAACTGACTCCACATATGAAGGCAAGATGGTGCGACTATGCCGAGGAATTCGGAGATCGAAGGGAAGCGGAAATCGTAACTCTATCTAAATTCCTCATGAGGGAGGCAGATCGCGCCGTACGTCATGCATACTCGGCCGCTCGCGGACATAGTTTGCGGCCGAACGAGGGAAGTGCAAAACGCACTGAAGAGCGGAACCCTGCGAATGAACGAAACCGCAGAACCGTTCTTGCTACAACTGAAGAAAAGGACAACGCAAAGACTAAGGAAGATAAATGTCTCTGCTGCGGCGGTGAGCACCGAACGCCACTGTGCCGGAAGCTAGCGGCCCTGACCGTAACCGAACGATGGTCATGGGCGCGAGAGGCACGAGTCTGTTTTCGTTGTCTTAATAGTAAACACAGACGTTTCCGATGCAAGAGCAAGAGATGTGGGATTGATGAATGCACTCAATCGCATCATGCGTTGCTGCACTCGCCAGAGAACCGAAGGGAAACGCCCTCACACAATATCGAAGAGTCTGCCCTTACAGCAGCAGCGAGGGCACCTGAGGAAGAATTGCAAATATTGTTAAAGGTCTGTCCAATAACTGTCCGAGGTCAAAACGGCAAAGAACTGAATACTCACGCATTACTTGACGAGGGGTTAACGATAACACTGGTCGACGAGGAGATCGCCTCGCTGTTAGGAATGAGAGGACCAGTGAGAGCGTTGAATATCGTGGGAGCCACATCAAGTCAACGTGAACCCGAAAGCCAGATCGTAACATTCGGAGTGCGAGGACAGAGTCAGGAGAACTTTCATCAGATAAAAGCCAGGACGGTGAAGAACCTGACTCTGGGAAGTCATTCGGTTGGAATAGAGCTTCTCCAACTACCCCACTTACGGGAACTTAACCCGAAGGCCGTCTGTTACTTGAACGTAAAACCACGAATACTTATCGGCGCCGACAACTGGCATCTTATAGTAACACGGAAGCTGCTAACAGCTAAACGAAACCAACCAGCTGCCTCGCTTACGGAGTTGGGTTGGATAATCCATGGAAGCGCCCCTCTAAGAACGATTGAAAGAGACGCTGAAGTTATATGTCACGTGCGTACTCCTCAAGGCATTCCAGACAGGGATGACGAGTTGAACGAACTCGTAAAGGCGCATTTCGAAATAGACGCTCTCGGAGTCTCAGCCAAGAGGAAACCTAACCCTAATGAGGAGCGCGCTAAAGAAATATTTGAACGAACAGTCAAACGAAAGAAAGATTGTTTTGAGGTGGGATTACCGTGGGCGATCGACCATTCAGAAATGCCACCGAGCTACGATATGGCCGTACGCAGGTTGCAGGGCATAGAACGCAAGATGGATAAATCGCCAGAGTTCAAGAGCGCCTACACAGGGCAGGTGACAAATTTATTTGAGAAAGGGTATGCGGTCAAGAGTAACGAGGACCACCCGCAAACAGAACGGTTATGGTACCTACCGCACTTTCCTGTCACGAATCCCAACAAACCAGATAAAGTTCGAATGGTATTTGATGCAGCCGCGCGTTCAAACGGAACTTGTCTTAATGACGCGCTTTTAGATGGACCGGACTTACTTCAGTCGCTCCATGATATATTGTTTCGCTTCAGAATGAAGCCGGTTGCGGTCACTGCTGATATACGTGAGATGTTCCTTCGAATAAAGATAAGACACGAGGATCAAGTAGCTCAACACTTCCTGTGGCGAGGAGATGATCGCTCCGCTCCGCCACAAAAGTATGTGATGGAGTCTATGATCTTTGGAGCCCGTAGTTCACCCTTTCTGGCTCATAGCGTGAGGGACCGAAATGCAGCAGACTTCAAGGTGTCACACCCACTTGCGTACGACGCTATTACTTGCAGTCATTACATGGACGATTGGGTACAAAGCTTTGACGATGACGAAATAGCCGCCCGCACAATAAAGGAAGTGCAAGAAGTGCACAGCAAAGCTGGTTTTGAGTTGGCCAGCTGGAGTAGCAATAAGGAACACTTACTCAGAGGAATACCCGACGAAAACCGTGTTACACTGGATCAGAAACGATACGGTCCGTTACACACCGTTTGTCGCACATCGACTGGGAGAAATAGCCGAACTGACAGATGCGGACCAGTGGCGATGGATACCGACCGCTCTGAATGTAGCAGATGACGCGACGCGCGCCGGCAATACGGAGCTGAAACGAGACAATCGATGGTTTACTGGACCCCAATTCCTACGAGAGAGCGAAGACTGCTGGCCCGGCCCGCATGCTTCTGAGACCTCAGAAGAGGAAGTTGTGGTGTCGTACGCCAGAGAGAAGTCGACGCTAGTAGAGGTGTCACGTTTCTCCTCCTACGAACGTCTAGTCAGAACAGTGGCGTATGTCCTCGCTTTCATCGACAAATGCAGAAAGCAGGCGAGGAGACTTGGCTTGAAGCATATACGAGAAGCCGAACGCCTGCTGATCCGAGATTCGCAAAGCGACACTTTCGCCGAGGAACTAACGCGATTATCAAAAGGACAGACCGTCGATCGCACGAGTCGTCTCTATAGACTTGATCCCGTGTACAAAGACGATAAGATAATCCGTTTGAACGGAAGAATTAACGCTGCGACGGTTCCGGACGAGATGAAACAACCTCCGATCCTAGATGGGAATCACCCGATCACGCGCCTAATAATCCGACAAGAGCATTTGAGCAGCGGACATATGGGGAGAGAGCACATAGTGAACAACCTCCGTCAGCGTTATTGGATTTTACGCCTGCGACCAAATGTACGAGCGGCGCTACGTGAGTGTGTATGGTGTAAAATTAAGAGAGCCAACCCAGAGAAGCCAGTAAAAGGTGACCTGCCTCAGATACGACTTAGTACACACACAAGACCGTTCTCACGCTGCGGAGTCGACTGTTTCGGCCCTATGTGGGTGACGATTGGCAGACGACGTGAGAAAAGATGGGGAATGTTATTCACTTGCCTATCAACTAGAGCAATACACGTGGAGCTAATAGCTAGTCTAGACGTGGATTCAGCTATCATGGCAATAAGACGAATGGCTGCACGTCGAGGAATGCCCTGCCTGATAGCGTCCGACAACGGAACGAACTTCCACGGAACTGACGCGGAACTGAACAGAGCTTTCGCGGAATGGCTCCCCGCCCTCAAGGATTACGCACTCACGAAGCGAATCGAGTGGAGGTACATCGATCCTGGTGCACCGAATCAAGGGGGAGCCTGGGAAAGGATGATCAAATCCGTTAAAAGAGCTCTCGCAGTGACGCTCAACGAACGAGCGCCTAAAGAAGAAATACTTGCCACTCTAATGGCCGAGATTGAGCACACCGTCAATTCGAGGCCACTAACTCATGTACCAGTAGAAGCAGAAGACCAAGAGGCCCTAACGCCCAATCACTTCTTGTTAGGAACTTCGGTGGGGCTGCCCTACGTGGGAGAATGCAACAAAAACGACAGGCGAACATGGCGCGCCGCTCAGGCACTTGCTAATATGTTCTGGGAGCGATGGATCAGAGAGTATTTACCGACCTTAGCACCGCGAGGTGACGCCAGGCGAAACCAAACGAATGTCAAACCATATGATATCACGATAATAGCAGACGGAACGCTACCGCGAAATGTTTGGCCCCGAGGTCAGGTCGAGCGCGTATATCCGGGTCCTGACGGTGTGGTGCGAAGCGTGGAGGTGCGAACTAAAGGAGGGATCTTCAGACGACCAGTAAGAAGGCTCATTGTCCTACCGATGAATAAAGGCTGCGAGGATCTACGCCGGGGGGAGACTGTGACGGACGGAGCCGGGAGCTGAAGATCAAGATCGATTAGCCCTCTTTGTAGCCCTTTAGAAAGGGTTTAATTTGTACCCCAGTCTTTCTTTCGCACGTCTTATCATTAGATATTGTTAATGTAAATGTGTTAAAACTTGCTCGCCCTACCCCCTACGGTGGCGGGACAAAGTATTTTAATATAAGTAGCGCCAATTTGAGTGAAAAAGTGTAGTCAAGTAGTCAAGTAGTCAAGTCAGCAAGTAATAAATAAACAAGAAGAATAAACCTAGTAATACAGTCCACAAGTCGTTTCAATTCGCCTAAGGAACGTGGAGGAGAACCCTACGAGTAGGAGCTAGGACCCCCAAAGGAACGTGGAGGAGAACACTACGAGTAGGAGCTAGGACCCCCACACGGAGCTTTCGTATTTCAAACTTCCTACTGATTAATATTATAAGAAAAATGTACTATTATTATCATTGTTATCGAATAATGAGTCCGTGTAATTGATCATAATGAATTCTTGAATTTATTTGAAAATCCAGAATAAAGGCGGTTTAAAGGTTTTTTAAAGTCGATAGGTAGAATGAGAATATTTTATACAAAAATTCCTATAGGTAATAAATAATTCCGACGTGTCGTAGTAGACGCAAGTACATACTTTTATGTGAATCATTTGTAATAATTAAGAATAAACATATTAAGAAATGTTTTTTTATTACTAGGTAGGAATCACACGCATTTTCGTATTGAAACACGGTACGGTTTGCAGCCGCTCATGAACGTTGCCCACGCGCGCGCCCCACCTGCGCTGCAGTAAAGGCTGCAGTGTCTGCGCGCGCTGTAAAGTTACAACCCTATTGCTATAATGGGGCGTAGGTATTTATTTCATCAACTAGGCTTAGTTTCGATACTGGTCATATGTGTACCTACTGTGCTAATATTCTAGAAATATGCTCTAATTATAATTCATTTTGATATTACGTATGTATACGAAATTCACCGATCGAAGGCCTCTTAACATTGTAAGGTTACGTATTAACCTACCAAATACAGATGTCATAAAATAAATGCGGCCTAAGAACCTAACAGCTCAATGATAGAAAAACATGTTGCTAAAGATGGAAATAATTTATTCTAAGCATTAGTCGTGAACGTTCTTGGCAATGTAGCAGGAATATGACAACAGGATTTGTAAAGTGAAGATGTTTAGCATTGAAGTTGGAATGCCTAGTTAGGACTTAGGTACTACTTCACTTCCTTTTAGAGATGCGACGAGCGACTCATTTATTCATATTTATATTTGTACTTGTACCTACTCATGTATTGGTACATATATAAATTTGTACTCGAGTTTCCTTTCTTTTATATAGGTACTATACTTAAGTCGATGAGTACTATTTCCCAATATTTTTTCAATTGTTGGTTAGGTAATTTACATCAATAATTTTATTTCCGAATGATTTTATAATGAGTGGCTGTCTTATCTAGCATATAAATAAGAAATATTTACTAAAATTATAAACGGGATTCCTTATTTATTTGACCCAAAAAACATATAACAACGCAATCTAAAATAACCATAGAAAATAGTAGGCAGTTACAATGTACATATTGTATCATAAAAATATTTCAGGTACGTTGAATTGTAGTCTTATTTTCGTTACTTTTTAATTATTTTCTTATATTTTATCAACTTAATTCTTAACTAACCTACATTATATAGGTACTTACATCACGTGATCTAAAAGAACAATGTTCTTTGGCTCTTTATTTCTCATTACTAGGTAGATACTACTTCATCATCATCATCATCAGCCTATGTTAGTCCACTGTTGGACATAGGCCTCCCCTAATATACTAGATAGATACTACTTATATCACGAATATTTTCTAGCTATATGGTCTATGACGTAAGCCAAAGGCATTGTATCGCCGAAGCCATACCATCTGTGTAGTGGGTACAGCAAAGTATATCGACAAATTCTTTGAATCTGTATTTACATACATTTGTTTGTTAACTGGTGATGACGTTTATAGGATGTGTGCACGTATAATACGAAGATTTCTGCGAAATACAGAAAGGATTTGATAGACTTCAATTAAAGATTTACGTACCTACCTACATACTTAATGAAAATTAGTTCTACAAGCGATAAAAGGTAAATAATAATTCTTATATGTATAGCACATTGAGAGACGGTGCAGCCAGCGTCTTGGGGCCGCTTCCAACTGGAGTTCTTATGGATCAGTTGAGATACCTGTAGATTGTAAAATCACAATTATAAAACTTGATAGTATGTAGAATTAAAACAATTGAGCTAACTGCAGACTGTTGCAAACAAACTACAGGCAATTCAACTGATTCATATCAATACCAGTTGGAAGTGTACCTACCCAAGATGAATGCAGTGTAAATCTCCTAGACCAAGATAACCTTTAGTTGAGGTAGAAAGGTCGTATGTTTTTACATAGTTTGGACTCTACTGTATACAAACTATACAAAGTTAGTTTCTAGTTACATAACCTCAAAATGCTCGGTAATATTGTACAACGAACATAACTCGCACGTCCAGCGAATGCGAAGTTACTTTACGTAAGTATTATGCAGGCTGTGTATGAAGCGCTTGAACTTAGCACAAATAAGCTGTTACTGCATTTACAACTGTAAACTATATATGGTTGTGGCAGAGTAGTTCCTGTAGTTCAAGTAGTTCCAGAGGCCGTGTTTGTGCCATGAATCTTAGAATCAATACCATCAGTTATCTAGTAGGTACCTGGTACCCGTAAAACAGGCTCTGCTTAGCTTGGGGCTAGATAATGTTGTATGGAGTACCTACAGCATTAATTATTATTATGTTAGAATATATAATTTTATTATTTATTTGGACCAAAGAGATATATAGATTTAACCACTTGCCTAAACATACATATATGTATATCTAGGTTTATAAATTCGGAATAGAATACAAAAATTAAAGAAAGTCTTCTTTTAGTTTTTGTCAGCCTCCGCTGTATATAGTAGATACCTACCTACTCCTCGCATACAACGCCCTTTCGGTCATCCACAAATTCTGTGGCTTGATCCCGGCCAACACTAGGTTAGATTTTATCCACCCATCATGTGGAACTCAGAAGAAACAGCAGGCAAACGACGACGGGGACTTCTATGACGGCGTCATATGCGTCATTATGACGCAGTGGGTGAATATCCGCCTGCCACGCATGAGATTGCAGGCTGAATTCCCGCCTCGGGACTCATGTTTTTACTATCTACTGATATCTGTTCAGAGTGTTTTCTATAGGAAATATTTATCTATGTACTCAGTACTCAGGTTATCAGTTAACCCATAATATAAGATCTGCTTAGCTTGAGGCTAGATTATCAATATGTTTAGCTTGAGGCTAGATTATCAATATGCTTAGCTTGGGGCAAAATTATCAACCTTCCAACATTATTTATTTATTATGTATTATATTTTTAAACAGTCATGAACTCTTGGTTATCGAAAACCTTGACTTCGTATACATAAGTAATTGTTCAATGATATTGCATGTGCAATAACGACCCACGTTTATAGAAATGGAGAGCAGCATAGCCTTCTATTCAGGACATTGAGGGCACACATCTATCAACCGCATTGCAACTCGAATAATTCGCGTATCAATGCATGTCAATTGCTCCGTCGGAAATTGCATTCAAGCAACATTATCAGCAAGCAATCGAATACAAACGTTCATAGCCCTGCTTTAAGAGTTAAAATAAATTAATTCCTTGAAGAATCATGGTCTGTGTAATGTTATGTACTTGCAGGTCATTCAGTGGTATCGATTTATTCTGATTTATGAGCAGATCCACGTGCAACTCGATTGATCCACTTGAACATCGCCAGATAATTACTAATAATGACCAGCGATCGTTCACTTGATCGGAAAGCACTTCACATTAATTACCCCTTAACGAAGAAGTAAAGTTAGAAGTTAGTTCATGCGTAGATTAGAGGTAGTTATACCCCTAATACCTACGCATGAAGTTTTTATCTGTAAGCCAGTGACAAAAAACTATAATGACAATGACATGACCAGCGCTTCTTGTCAAGTCATTAAAAGCGTTTTTAACTGTGGAGTTAAGTTTTTGTTCCTCAATTTTCTTATAATGAACGTATTTGGTAGACGGTAAGTACCTACTTTTAGATTATAGGTACCGAATATTCTATTCTACCTGTAGGTTATTTTGCAGTCTGCAGTTAGGTCAATTATAATTTACCTAACTGCAGACTGCAATAATAATAATTATTGTAAATATAAATTGTTCACGTTTGTTTCTATTAGTCGTTTATAGAATTCGATATTTTCTTTCCCAATTAAGAATTGTGTCTTTGAAAATAGGTTCTTTAGTATTTTTATTCGATGACTATCTATCGTTACTTAGTCCTAAATATATCCGCTCCTTTGCTTGCCATTACGCTCTGTTTGGATTTCCCACAATCGTCTCCGTTACGCACTTGGCGTATAATGTGCGCATGTATGCGCAATGTCTTTTCCAAAAAGTCTGTTAATGAACTGACTAAACATAAGATAATAAGATAATAATTCTTTATTCTCGAAACTTATGACTAAGACAAAATAAAACTAAAAGTTAACGGAATTGGCGATCAAAAACATCGAAAACATTATCCTTCCCAACAAAGGGATCTTCAATCACACTTCATATTAATATTATAAATGCGAAGGTTCGTCTGTTTAGCTGGATAGATAATACTCTTCACGTCAAAACAACTAAATGGATCGCAGTAAAATTTTGCTTTCAGACAGTTTTAGGCCTAGAAAAAAAGTATGAGTTCCCATTGGTTAGAAAAAAGCTTATAACAGAAGCCTCGGACAGAATCAAGTTTTTAGATAGAAGTGTACCTAGTTCGACTTTCCAATCGTGTTTTTAGTGAAGAGATAGAAGACCATGGTTTATTTATTTACATTCAACAAAAAAATATAGAGTAAAGTGGTCTCAAGTCTAGTGTTCATATTAAAATGTCTTCGTTTTCGTGTCTTCATATTAAAGGGTGCCACAGCATGAGCTTTATGGGTCATCAAACAAAACAAAGCCCATGGTGAAAAATAAAATATAGTGTTAAAAAGTAATAGTGAAGTTACACACAAGTTCCCTGCCTTAAAAAGATCACAATAATAGCTCTGGACGTAAACTGCCATGAACTTCGATCGTTCACCCTACCCTACAGCTCAATATACATAATATACTGTGGCTACAGCCATGTGATACATAATGACAGTATTGCGTGTCGTTGTCTACATTCACCCCGACTCTGCGACTTTGAGGTTATGTACCGAAAATCCTTACGAGATAAGTTCACAGAAATAAACATAATAAAAGCACTATGTCAATATAATTATTTAAGAAAATTTGTTGCAAAAAGCTCCATGTCAATATAATTAGGTATTTAAGAAAATTTCAAATCAATATTGTTTACCTAAACGGTGCCTTAAAAATTGCGATGAACATAATTAGCATAGCAAAAGCTGAATTTGCTGCTTTTGTGTTGATTTTATATGTAAATCGCAAGTCTCATAATAAATTTGTATTTTTTTTGACAGTATGTTTTTTTTATTCTTTTCTAATGATTATTATTCAAAACTTAATAGAGACAAGAATAAATTCGCTGTGCCCAAAGTTACACAAGATTAATGTATCTTTTAAAGGGAAATGTTTATGTTTCATAGACAAAACTTGAAGTATGTTGCAGATAATTATTTATACTATCAACAAATTGTTGTCAGACAGGAATTTTGAATGACAGGTATTTCTTTTAATTACAAGGGAACCTCATCATAAGGTTGTACGTTAAGTTAAAGAAATAAAAAGTTGGATATTTTAGTAGAGTCTGCTAGAGATTCTATCTCGTAATAGATTGAAATCAGATTGAAACACAATACCTACATAGTTCCAGAGTCGAGGCCCTGTGATCTGACGCGACTGCATTATTAGATCTTGATGAATCAGAGACAGGCAGAGCAGTTGGGAATGTTCCCATTATAAAACTGATGCATGTCGAATAGGCTTCATTCTTCGAACCGCACTGTCTGTTCGGTATACTTAGTATACCTAAGAGATCTCTTGAAAGAGGGTTAATAGTTTTTATTAGACTTTTATAAAGTAAAAGACTATTTGCAGTCTTTTCCATAGATCATTCAGACCATAAACAAAATGTTGCTTCTAAAACTACTGTGTTGTGTTGTGAGTGGTTTATATCCTACTAATTGAAGTGAAATGTTAATATTATATTGTTAGGTACCTTAGATTTCGATTCCTACTGAACAGGTCAAGATTAAATCTATCTTACATTTAAAACAGTTTCAGTTTCCGTCCGGCCACCCATATGACCGGTCGCAGAAAAACCAAGATGTCGGTGCCTACTGATAAAATAAAGTGTTCACAGTGCAATATTGTAATAAACGAGTTGCTCTGTTTTGTACAAAACAAAATAGACGTTTTAGATGAAGAAAGTGTAGTTGGACTTTGCGTTTCCGCTTTTTCGACGTCTGAAATCTGCACGGCGAAAGAGCTGTTGTTTGCGTCCATTACCACAACTGTCAAAAATGTTTCGCGCCGAAAAAACAAAGAACACAAAGAAGTGGAAGATATCATTTGTGCGTTTAAAAACACGGAGCCAGATAAAACGCCGATATTCGTAGCCTGGCAAATACATAAGTTACCACCAGTCACCTTCAATAGCTTGGATTCAACAAAAATATTGAAGGATGTTGTTTGGCTTCAATCCGAAATAAAAAACATAAAGGATTCCTATGCGACGAACGAACAGCTCAGCGCTATGAGATCCGAATTAGACTATATGAAGTATGCGTCGCTAGTAAACATGGATAAGAATGTGAACCAGAGACGTGGTGCCTATTTGTTAGACAGCGGTCCTACTGGTTTTTTGAACTTCTCGAACAGTCCGCCGAACGTAAGCAGTACGCCTGTACGTGAGAACTCCGACATTCCCCATGAAATAAACAGATTGCAGATATCACCGGAGCCGCGGACGGCCAGCATTAGAAAGAGCAGCTCGGGAAGGGTTTCTTTTGCGCCCTCAATCTCGAGTGTTGACAATGGAAGTGTACAAACTAAAGCTGTGATAGTTGAGGGCTGTGTCACCGCACTTCGTTCGCCATCCTCGAGAATCCAGTCTAGCTCGAAACAGGGATCTAAGCCAACTCTATCACATAATAATGTGAAAACAAATTCCTGTGCAATGGTGTCTAATGAAAAATCAACTGCTGATGTACTAAAGACTGATGGTGAGTGGCAGCCATTACACCCAAGCCAAGAATGGATAGAGGTACAGAGGAAAAGACACAGAAACAAAACTGAAGGCTTTACAGGAAAGGCAGAAATCAAGCCCCATGATAAGTTCAGGCCAGCTGATGTAAAAATTCCTCTCTATAATATCTAATGTGCACAAAGATACATTAGAGAAAGACATAATTGAGTTTATTTTCTTAAAAACAAGTGTAAAAGTCACACTTCAGAAAATAAGAATGAAATCAAAGCGGGATTATAATGCATACAAGATGGTGGTTCCTCGGCACAGACTGGAACTCTTCCTAAATGATGAAGTGTGGCCAGATGGGGTAACTTGTAGAAGATTTTTGCCCTATCAAGATCCCAATCAGAAGAGAAATGTTTTACCATAATGTCTAACACAACTATGATAACATTCAATTGTAAAAGCATCAAACGCTCTATGGACAGTGTGCGGCAGCTCTGCTGTGGTGCTGATATCATTGCGCTCCAGGAGACATGGTTGCTGCCTCACGACCTGCCACTTCTAGCATCTATTGACGGGGACTTTGGGAGCACTGGGACATCGGCGGTGGATCTCAGCGACGGGCCTTTGCTAGGCCGCCCCTATGGAGGAGTTGCGCTTCTTTGGCGCAAATCTTTATTTCAATGTGTGTCAGTGATAGAGTGTAGAAACCCTCGGTTATGTGCTATTCATCTTACTACTAAGGACCGGTCCGTGCTAGTCATATGTGTATACATGCCAACTGACTGCCTTAGCAACCTGGTGGAATTTACAGACTGTCTAAGTGCCATTGGTGCTATTATTGAAGAGAACAGTGTTGAATCTGCATTCATACTCGGAGACTTTAATGCTCATCCAGATGAGCTTTTTTATCGTGAGCTTAAGGTATTTTCAACTGAACAAGACTGGTTATGTGCAGACATACTTAAGTTAAGTTTATCATCTAAAACTGTGACTTTCATTAGTGATATACATACTAACTGTATGCGTTGGCTTGACCACTGTGTAGTTACACAAGCTGCATGGCCCTGTATCACAGATATTTATGTGAAAGATGATGTCTATTGGTCTGATCATTTTCCCCTAGTTATAAAGTGCAATTTTGAGGTCATTAAACTCAAAACTCAGCATAAAGCAGTTATTTGTAATAAAGTATTATGGAAGGATAGGAATGAAGACCAGATTAATAGCTACCAGTCAATGTGTAATAGAAAATTAAAATGTGTGAACTTCCCTTCTGATTTTCAAAAATGCATGAATAGTAAATGTTACAATCCAAAACATTTCAAGTTGATAAATAGAATGTATAGTACTATTATAAGTATACTTAGTGAAGCTGCCTGTGCTACTAGCTCTGTAAAAAATAAACCCCGTAAAAAAGTATTAGCAGGTTGGAATAAACATGTGAGTGAGTCTCACCGGAGTGCCAGATCTGCTTTTCACACCTGGGTTTGGTATGGGAAACCGACTAGTGGCAAGGCTTTTGATGACATGGTCTTAGCACGTAAAATATTTAGGGGTAGGCTGAAATGGTTGCAGAACCACCAAGATCAAATCAAAATGGACTCCCTGGCCGGTCATCATTCTAGAGGTGATTTTAAAAAGTTCTGGAAGTGCACATCTGGGTTTAATGTTAGACCTGGCAACCCGGTGAGCGTAGATGGGGTTTCCGCTCCTGAAGACATTGCAGAGGTTTTTAGAGATCACTTTTTTGTAAAGTCTCCTCTGGGGCCATCATGCCAGGGGCGAGATGCTGAGACTAGTGACCAGACTATAACCACTATTTTATTGGCAAAAGATATTAGAGCTGCATTAAATAAAATGACTGGAGGCAAGTCACCTGGCCATGATGGACTCAGCATCGAGCATCTGAAGCATGCTGGCTTTCATCTTCCTGGAGTTCTGGCAATGTTTTTCAATATATGTATCAGTCACTCGTACCTACCTCCTGACATGATGCGGACTCTGGTGGTACCCGTTGTAAAGAACAAAACTGGAGATATGTCTGATAAACATAACTATAGACCAATCTCGTTGGCTTCGATTGTGGCCAAGGTACTTGACGGTGTGCTTAACTCTAATTTGAACAGATATTTACAGCTACATGATGCTCAGTTCGGGTTTCGACCCGGGCTGTCAACTGAAACAGCCATTCTTAGTCTAAAGCACACTGTCAAGTATTATACGGACAGGCAGACACCTGTGTATGCATGTTTTTTGGACCTCTCGAAAGCTTTCGACCTGGTATCTTATGATATCCTCTGGAGGAAACTGGAGAACATAGGGCTACCGCCAGAGTTAGTATCACTTTTTAGATATTGGTACCTCAACCAGGAAAATCAGGTCAAGTGGTCGGGTGAGCTTTCGGACTCGTACAGGCAGGAGTGCGGGGTGCGGCAGGGGGGGCTCAGCTCACCCTCGCTTTTCTGCTTGTATGTGAACGCCCTGGTCGAGGGACTTAGCAGCATGCCTGTCGGGTGCCATGTCAGCGGGGTCTGCGTGAACAACCTCAGCTATGCCGATGACATGGTGCTGCTGGCTCCCTCGATCAGTGCTCTCCGAAAGCTACTGAGTGTATGCGAGTCGTATGCTGAGTCACACGGGCTCCTGTACAACTCCAGTAAGTCAGAATTCATGGTCTTCAGTGCAGGCACCAAAAGGCCGATTTATGTGCCGCCAGTAAAGTTAAATGGCCTGGAACTTCTAAGGGTACGTAAGTTTAAATACTTAGGCCACATTGTCACTGAGGACCTGAAGGATGACTTAGATATGGAGAGGGAACGCAGAGCATTGTCCGTCAGGGCGAATATGCTTGCCCGTAGATTCGCACGATGTACAGATGCTGTGAAAATCACATTGTTTAAAGCATTCTGTACATCATTGTATACAGCGAGTCTATGGGTTCGCTATACCCTAAAGGCGTACAATGCTTTGCGTATCCAATATAATAACGCATTCAGGTTGCTGTTACGTCTGCCGCGGTTCTGTAGCGCCTCAGGTATGTTCGCCGAAGCCCGTACAGATTCCTTTGATGCAATATGGCGCAAAAAGACGGCATCACTGCTCAGCAGAATCCGCGGGAGCAGTAACAGCATTCTGGATGTAATATCCAACAAATTCGATTGTCCTCTGATGTATACCCTACATCAGAGGACAAAATCCATGTTTAATATTAAGTACTAACCCACCTAGAACTAAGTGTACATACTAACAAAATAGACTAAAGTTGTCTGAATAAACAAATTTTTATTTTTTTTTTATTTATTTATAAAACATAGATTAACTTAAAAACTATGCTACTTTTAAATCCGAAAATACGCGTACTTACTAGTTAGTTTAAAATAAGCATTCGTTAATAGGTACAGACAGAAGCATTAATTGGTAACCCCCCTAATAGCTAAAGTTTACATTGCAAATCACTGTACGATTTACAAATCTTTTACTCAAATACTAAGAAACAAAAACGTAACACCCAGTGGGAATCGAACCAGACATCCAATCGCTCACATGACAAGTTGACCACGCACCAACCAACTAAACCAACGAACCAGTTATCAGAGCGTCGAAATTTTATGTTATTAGTGTTCGACAGCGGATTTTTATTTATGAGATCTCTTTACACTAGATAAGAAAAAAAAGAAGTGTTTGAGGGTAGATTTAAATATAATCTTGTTGAACAATGAAAAGGTCACTAGCCATTTCCAATTCTAGTCTTGACTTACTGGTTTGAATCATAAATGAATTGAAGAATATTGAAGGAAATTATGCAAATTAAGAATTTTCTGAGAACTAAGATTGCGGTGCTATTCGAACAGCAAATGAGTAATCAGGAGATTGCTCGTTTTGAATTACGGTAAGTTATCAACTTATTATTCTTGTGTCATAATCGTTACGAAACAAATACATATTTTTTTTAGTAAAACCTTGTTATCTTTAACTTCATTTAAGTATTGATTTGTTGTCTTACAGATAAAAACCGTGCGCTTAAGTGTAATGTGGGGATGTGAATGTAAGAAGCAATGGCAGATAAACACTCAGGAGTGTATACAAATCAGTGAAGTCGCCACAATAATATTGTTGACATTCAGACTAGTTCGCCTTTTGCATCCACTCGTTCTACTGCTCAACAATATTTGATATCAACATCAACAGAAGGCATTTGCATGCAGCTGATATACTTACACAATTATCGAGCAGCAAAAATAGGACTGTCTGCTGAACTCCACCGCAGGGCATGAATAACTTTAGGTAAGTGATAATACTGATAATTCTCAACAAATTCGAACACCTTTATCTCTGATTATTTCATCATAATAATAATTATTATATTTTTAACAAGTTAGTATTTACACGAACTAAATAAACAGTTGATTTTTTTTCTTTTTAGGTTTTGGAGATGGATATCCTCTATGGGTCCTGGAGAAATAGTAAAAATAACTGGGCGCATGAATGACGAGCAATTGAAAGTGTTGAAGGTTACTACGCGGATCGCGTATCCAGAAGCCCAAATTTATTTTGTCCATGATAATTGTGGAGTGCATCGTACGCGGATGGTTTCTCAAGGGTTGTTCATCTCTACAAGGCATTACTGTTATTTCTTGGACATCTAAAAGTTCGGACCTAAATCCGATAGAAAATATGTGGGGTCAAATGGTTTTAAATTGAGATCCGATCCGTTAGCCCTTAAGCTATTAAGCGATGTATCACTAAATATAAAGGACGATAAATATCACTACCTACTAAACCCTAATGTAATTTTACCTTTTAACATTGTCAAACTCCATTTGACCTCATTTACTTTCAAAACTACCTGATTATTTAGTATTCCATGATTTACAAGAGATCCAAATTGTTTAATTCATTAGATTAGCAAAGTAAACGAAAATCTAATGAAAACATGTGTATTCTCGAGCACTAAATCGAAAATGGAATATTATTTTTCAGGATAGGAAGCTATTTGTAAGTAGGCTAAATAATAAAATAAAACATGTCAGAATTAATTACATTTTTTGTGTTGTTGTTTGTATCTAAGGCAAATTTTTGAAAAAAATAAACGAAATATTTTACCTGAAATTATTATTATTGTTTTATTTTATCAATTACTTTAAATTCATGCTAATAGACAAAAACTTCACTATTACACATGAATAAATGTCATTACATTACTAAAATTAAGTAGTAGTTAAAAAACAAAAACATCCACTGCAAGGATTCGATGACGATCATTACGATGTGCAGTGACAGAATCTCGGTTACACTAACCACTACACCATAGTTACATGTGATACAGGCTCGAAATTTCAGTATCGTTACTCCTGATAAAAGAAATGTTGTTGAAAAAAACATTTGTTTTTTATTTAAACAATTAAATAAACTTAAAAAAAAAACAAAAATAAAAAATAATGTAAATTAAAATGAATATATAAATCTTCACGGGTTTGAACCTACATGCTACTGAATGATAACTATGACATATTCTGTGAGGGGGTTACCAATTAATGCTTCTGTCTGTACCTAAATCTGATTTAGGAACTACAAAAAAGACAAAAGGCCCAAAAAATCACGCTTATAAATAGTACACTGTAGTCAAGTAGGTGGTAGCGGTGAACGGCACCTCTTAAATAGATTTCACTTTCTATCCTTGTCTTGTTGCCTTGGCAGCTTTTAGTATAAATACCAAAGTAGGTATGTACTCGTAACTACTAGGTCGGTATTGGTAAGAGCTGTGGAAATTTCCAGTTAGATTCGACTCAGACCTATGCTACCTCATTATTTATTTCTTAATAAGGCAATGCCAACAATACACAATAAATAATTAACAAATTAATACAGGTTATAAAAATCTTAGTATAGAGTATGTACTTTTAATAGGCTTGCATTACATTTACATAGGGTGAACACATATCCAACTCCCAAAAAAATTACAAAGTACCTACCTCACCTCCCTAAATATTTATTTATATCCTCCCCGATTTGTTAAAAATCGCATCAAGATCCGTTGCGAAGGTTGATCTAAGCATACCTACATAGGGATAGATACCTGTGTAGATACGCAGCGGAAAGCGATCACCCTCCTCATGTAATAAACCTGTCTTTTGCGGTTATAAAATATTTTGTTTTACTTTACTTACTAATATAATATTTTTATGAAAACATGGTTTAGGTACTTACTATATAATGTGTCCTCATAACAGACTTGCACAACATTTGAATGTACAAACAAATGGCTATTATATATGGACAAACAGATAAAGGGAAATAAAATATAATAGGTAGGTAACAAAAACACGATTGGTGAAAGTTTTTCGATTGTTTTTTTTTTAATAGTTTTATTTAATTTATTTTTGCAAAGTTTTGCACATATTTTTCTATTTACACAGCTCTCTCTAATTGCAAGAGACCTATTTTTTTGTTGGTTTTCTGTTTTCTCAAGGAAGAAGAAGTTGGTTACATTACCTGTCTTTTAATTTTTAGATTTGTTGTTTATTTAACTCGTAAAAAAAAACGTTTTAGCGCTAGGAAATACTCTACGCGTCTATCGCTCTGTAGTTCTCACTCTCACCACATCTTGTCATTCCGCTCTAAATCTATCCCGTAGCGGCGATGTTGCATACTCTCCAGTAAATCAGCTAAAACAAGACAAACTGGACAAAACATGAACATTTTTTCATTGAGTCATAAAACGGTCTCTGTCTCAGCATGAGTTAAATTGCCTATATACCCACCTAGGTACATATTTACATACAAAACACAGTTCAAGGAGAAAAAGTTAAATCAAATTGTAATTTTCTCACGGGTAATTTTGAATACGATTCATGTGACTGTGGGTGGTTAGCTTATCATAATAACAAAATAATAAAAACATACGCTTCGGTGACGTTTTATCAACGATAATAAAGTTACACGCTCTACGCCTTGGCAAAAGTACGTTATCGACAATTAGATAAGCTGATAGTTGAGCATTTGCGAAACCATTATCATAATGTCAATTTGAGGAACACTCTTCTACAGCCTAGCGGCTGTTCGCAACAGTCTGCAGTTAGCTCAATTGTTTCAATTGTAAATACTAGTTTTTTATTTAGTTAGATCATTGTAATTTTATTTGTTAATAAAGGCTTTTTGCCACTATAATAACAGAAATCTTATAATCGGCGGAGAAGCGCCAGCGTGCAATGATAAATGTTTACATATCCGCCGCTCTCACTTCCGCTGCCCACCAAAAACTTAGAATTTGTCGAACTAGTTGCATATCGGCCGCGCGCGTTATTTAAGACCGCAGCGTTCCGTTGTAGGCAAAGGTTTTAATAATACAAAGCCTCGAACACCGCCGCAGTACCGCTTGTCTCTCGATCTTTTATAGTAGATTGCAGGAACTAAATGACCTTATTCCACTATCCCCCTTCCACTCCAGGACAAGCAGGCACGGCGCAATACCACCCCTACTTGGTGATATACCCTCCACTCGCACTAAGCGATTTTCCTACACCTTTATCATTCGCACCGCAAAGGATTGGAAGTCGCTGCCTGCTTCTGTTTTTCTGGCTAACAACAAACTTTAGTCTCTTTAAGACTAGAGTGACTAGGTGTCTTCTAGGCCTTCGTGATACACCGTCGGCCACTCTTCACTTTCCATCAGATGAGATCGTGGACAAAAGGGGCTAATCAGCTATAAAATAAAAATAATGATTATTGAGCTGTTTGGTTGTAGTAGGTATTGTTCTAAACACGAAACATGACAAATAGAAGAACCCGAACAATGGGCGGAAGATAATAAAACAATCTGTTATTTTTCTTTTATACCTTGCATATCCTTATAGTTCGACCTTCGTAAAACACGCTCGTCCTTTCCTAATCAAAAGACTGAAGAGGCTAAGCGAGTTCTGACGATAAGGTTTTTCTTTGGCAATTTTATTCATCTTGGTGATTAGGGGAAACTTTTGCCAACTTCACGGATCATTATTATAAATAAAAACATAAAAAAAAAGATAAACTCGTAAATATGGGATTTAACAGGATTTATCAGACGATAAGGTTTTTGCGGTAGATTACTTTGAGGATTCACGAACATAAGATGTTAAAACTTTTTACTTATTGCCACAAAAGAAATATCACTTAGCCAATCGGAGTTTGGCAACACATTAACTGCCACTACAGGCCACTTCCGTATCCTTTTTCAAAATGGCGGCGGTGGCGACGCAACCGCAGCCCTATCATGCTGCCTGACAGCAAACGCGTTAAATTTTACCGATTTTTGATAAGTTCTTAGTGTAAGGTTTGTCTACAGGGGTTAAATGTGCATGACAGCTTTGCTTGTCTCATACAAACCCAAGCAAAAACTTCCTGCAATGTTGATAAAAGGCAGGTGGTTTGTAAACTCTGTTGCACGTGCTGATTTCAAAACAATGGTACCTACCTACTTGTAAACATGCCTTCTACGTCACAAGTCAGCAGCGATACTCACAATGCGTATCATCACGTTTGAGTAGGTATTAGAGTAATAAACATTATATTATTATTATCTAATATTCCATAAAATATTATTTATTCATTATTTTATGGAATATTTATAATTTATACCTATGATGGGATTTTAGTTTTTTTTTGGATTTCCTTCGCATTCCTAATGGCATTTTCATTTCATTTTCATTGAATCATCACATCACAACAAATTAATTTTATCAGTGTAGGTAAATAAAATTCTTACAAATCTAAGTAGACTAAAGAGATGAGTGCGGAAGCCCGGCCGGGCTCTATCGCAAACGCCCTCTATAAGTACTGTATCTAGACAGAAAAATAACAAAGCCTAAAAGTTATATAATAATAATAATAAATAATATACCTAATACAATTTATAAACAAAGTGTTAAAATTTTATTATAAACTATTTAATAACAAAGACAATTACAATTAAATAACAATAACAAACTAAAGTAATTAAGTTCATCTGCACAGCATAAGTGTAACACAATCTATTTCCTAAAAATCTAAGCTGTGACCAGAAGGCAGACTGCCCAGAAAGCTGGCAGCATTGCCACGTTGAATGACAATACTCTTTTGTTGATCGAAACAGGAGCAGCATTCCGAACCTTTGGACTCAAAAATTCTATGAATCATTCATTATATACCTACATTGAGGTCTCAAAATTAAATTAAAGTACCAACAGTTTTACCCTGTTCGAACAAAGGAATAATATTTAATAAATATAAGTATTTTACTCTCTCATTATTTCATTCTCTCAAAAAATCCTTTTTATCAAAGTGAACATTGTTAACAAGCCATTTACTTACTGAACGAATACTGATGATAACAAAATTAGGTAGTATATTTTTTTACAAATGTAATTCCTAATATAATAAAAATATATATATAGGTACCAATATGATTTACTAAACTTAATAAATAAATAAATGATAAAAAATAACAAGCTTTTATTCGTATTGGTATGAGAAGGAACTCTCATTGAATAAAGGGGTCACTCTCTTCTTTTATAGGTACTCTACATCTGAGTGTTTTATTTACTTTCAGCATTTTGTTATTGACTGTACATTTCTAACTTAAGATCATTTCGAACGGAAACCTCCGTTGGAAGTGTAAAGAATACAAAATTCCGGTACAGTTCGACAAATTTCAAAATTTTTGCGCATTGACTGCTTTTAGAATTAGCAGTACCGAAATGTTCACGTGTAATATTCGAGAAAGTCCACGTGTAACCCAAGAAAGAAAACGTGTAGCTTTACAATAGAGAAACTACCTACCTAATCTTACTTTGTTACATTACGAATTCTTTTTATTTCAATGCAGGATGCAGTTTTGCCACAAAAGGATTTTTGCGATAAGGAAATCACGTTTTAACACTGCAGTGTAACTTAAATCAATAAAATAAGTAGTTAAATTATTTAATACAATACCTTAGGTAGATGTCCCCTAAGTAATTCTATGATTTCGATACTTTTTCGAAACCAACTTCAATTCAATCATATTCTGGAAGAAATTGGAAAAATGTTGATTTTTAAGGGCGTAATTTTGTATTTTCCCAAGTGCTTCAAAAATCCCAGTGAACCGAAGTTCGTTTTTCCATAACTGTACTACTAATAAATAAAATTACAAAAAATAATCAAAATTGAACTAGTTTACTACTTAATACTTTCAATTACTTTTCCGCTACTTTCATTTCTTGTAAAAAGGAGGAACAACAAATTAAAACCACGAAAAAAAATAATAAGCTTGCGCCAACCCATGACGATCACCTCGTCATGGGTTGGCGCAAGATTATTATTTTTTTCCTTCACAAAGAAAACAAAACACACACTATAGCTATACTACAGCTTGATCATTGATACTAAAATTCACATAATGCCCTACGCTCTACGCTCTACCTAAAACATCAGAAAGGAAAACAGCTGGTTTTATTCAAGAGGCGTTAAGCTAAATCCAAAACATCACAGACCTGTACCACAGATAATATAATACCCTGTACAATCAAGTAGGCGGGTAAATCCTAAATACATCAGAAGGAAAACCCACACAAAACGAGCTACCAACTGACGTACTATATATGTATACCTATTTCATAACCGCAGAGTTTCACTCACTGTCTGCATGGCGGATAAAACAGATGTGACCTTCCAATTTCATCATACCTACAAAGAATTTCATACAAGCAATAACGCGATAACGACTTTAATTACTGGCAACATAATAATAAAATTACATCAATGTTCTTGAAGAATTCAATGGCCGAGCTAAGACCTGTCGTCGCATCTTCTGAAGGCATAAACGTTCAGAAGATAATTGTCTTGGTGTTTTCTATGTTATAACAAAAAAAGATATTTTTAATTTATTTATTATAAGAGCTAACAGGCTGCTGCAAACAAACTACAGATTGTTTAACTGATCCATATCAATACCAGTCGGAAGCGTCCCGAAGACGCGCTGGCCGCATTGCCTCGCTGTATGACAATGCTGGGTCACACATCGCATAACAGTAGGTACATTTTAATTTGCGTACCTAAAGTTCAATCTTGGCGAAAATTATGTAGCTAAAATAGCAGGGCCATTGTTTATAAAGAAACAGTCTGTCCACTGATTTGGTTCTCCTATCTTTAATATTCAAGTAGAATATAATAAAAACCGTTGGTAAGTAGTGTTTTTTTTTAGCCATAAAGTTTATATATTTTTTTCCTGGTTGCATTGTTAGGTAGATGAGAGAATTAATTATATGGACAATAGACAAGGAAGTCTAGGCTGTTCTAGAAACGGTATTTTTATCTTTTATGCAATTATTTAAACACTGTAATGAACAATATACACACAGCATAGGATCCAAGATTATATTGTGTTTATTGTCTTACGATTATTCCCATAGCACTAGAAAAAAATATAATGCGAGTTGACGAAGAAAAAATAGGTAAAATCAGAAGGTGAATTTAAAATCAACTCGCGTGTTTCATTCGAGCGAGTTGACGAACCTTTCTAAACCATTATAGTATAGTAAGCAGTACCATAATAGGCGTACGTCAAAAACGAATTACGGCGTAGCATTAGCGGATCTTGAGTAGCGCGTAGCATGAGCGTAGCAATAATGCTACACCGTAGCGTAAAGCAAATCAAGATGCGCGTCGACCTCATAAAACCAAATTGAATCAATGGTCTCGGACTCTCGCGTCGACATTTTGCTGATTTTGGTAAAAATTATATCAAAAGAATCCAACATGGCAATTGATTTGTAGTATACCTATTTAGCTTAAATTCAGTACTGGCTTACAATAATCGCAAATTCGTTGATATGACATAGCGGGGTAGCTGTGAGCAGTTGTTGTTTAGTTCTTACTACATATTTAATCGACTTATTCTCCTTGTGTAATTTAATAATACGTAAAAAGTAGGTAGGTATAGTATTTCTTGGAACATGATAGGTCTTCAAGAGGCCGTGTCGTGTATATTTACCATGCTCTGTGCACTAGTGAGCATGTCACACACGAACGCACGAATCCTGGGTGGTCTCAGTGAGGCGTATTGAAAATAAACCAACCGTATTTTATTTATTTTTTTATCTAAAAAACAGTTTAGCAACAATTAATATAACTATGAACATAAATCAAACTAAAATACAATAAAGAGTCAACACAAATCTAACAGAAGGTTAACAATATACAAACATATCACACTACATTTGATGCATCTATTTCCTCACCAAAAAACCTGTACCTACCTATCAGTAAACTACACTGACTGGCAAAACTAACTGATGAAGTGGCGATCACAATTTGCCTATCATGGCCGCAGCGATACAAAAACCACCAAGATAAAAAAAAATAACTGAATATCACACTATTAAATTTGTAATTTTTTTTAGTAGACGAATACCACAGCGAATACTTTCAAAATCAGAGGACTCGAAAAAGAGTTCGTTTTTTGTACACAAAAGATTAATATCGGTAACCTTCTTAAATGGATGAAAATACCCTTTATTTTCCCCAAAATGGGCTCCGAAACCTCGTGTTCAGTATGCACCGGCTCGAAGCTGTACCACCGCCCAAGGAGGCAATACCAATTATTAATAAAACATAGTTTTAAAATGTTAATTGAGTTTTTGGACACTGAGCTTAAAATGGCAATTTCACTTTTTTATCTTTTTTAAGTTTAAAATATTACCATTGTAACTTCACATTAGAAATATTTTACTACAGTTTCAAAGAAAGCTGATAATATTAGATATAAAACATTTTTTATTATTGAAAAATAAAATAAGTGTTATACTGTGTTGCAGGCCAGTATATATCTAGTCATTCATACTACTTGAATCATCTGCCGTAGAAGTTAATTGGCCAATGATTATGATGATGAGTCGTTCTTACAATACGCATGTAATCTATTGAAAGTAGGTTCTCTACACTAAGTGGAGTAGGTTATTCTGTCTATAGAGTTTCAGTTTATGAGTCACGGTTTAGCATAAATTAGGTTTGTTTGGATACTTTCCAACTACTAACCTAGATTATGCCTATAGATTTTATACTTGAGTACCTGGTACTAATCTGAGGCCATAAGTTATTTAATTTTTTTTTAATTTATTTATTTAGATATAATGTTACTAATATAAAATTTATCACGTATGATGATCATAATCAATCAGCCTTTTTAAGTTAGTAGATTCTAATAACTAAGCATAAGCAGTGTTATTTCCTACTCTGACTTATCAATAGATCTTCTTAAATCTCTTATAATATATCTGTCTTCTTATATGTATATACATAATTATGAAAAAGGGGGTACTTCTACAAAATACGCGATTGATTGTTTTGTTTCGTTTTGTTTGTGCAAATTGTTACTCTAATTCGATGTTAGAGTACACCATTTGATCCACTAATGATTTTTATCAAATTGAGCCTGTAACTTGCGTTTGCCCCTCCCCCCGTGGATGTCGAACACTTATCCGCCGAGCGCAGCGAAGTCACTATCGAATGTTTGTTTGGGAAGGCTATTCTGTAGCAGGCTTTGTATTTATTCATAGAGGTACTAATGACTGGGTCATAAAATACAGCCTAGTTTAGAACCAATAAAATATTCACAATTTTCAATAAAATACCGAAACATTGTTATTGTGTCCAATATAGGTAGGTATATAGGTATTTTTAAAATAGGTATTTTTTTGTTTTTTTTAACGACACGTGATACAGTTTTAGTCAAGTTAGGAAAGGAACGGACACAGCAATATTCCGTGCGTATATTTACAGGAAAAAATAGGAGCTACTTTGAACCATGTAGGCTCCGACATTATTGACGCTTCCGACTTACTATTGACTTTGCATATTATTTAAGTTGTAGCAAAATACTACATATTTAAGTTTGACCTTTATCATCGTAGTAGGAAATCTGCACGAAAAATATTTTTTTGTTATGTACCCGTGGGAAGCCGCTAGTTTAAAATAAATCGCTGTTACGTACTGTTGTTCAAGTTTTTTACAAATAATAAACGACATAATCGTCATCTGACCCTAAAGAAAGAGCTTGTGTTTATGGGTAGGTCCTAGATAACTATTAAACTTACATAATATATTTTATTAACGACCTGTGTAGGGTGGTAGGCGAAGGTCCACCTGCGGCACAGGAGATTGCGGGTTCGATTCCCGCCTTGGGACAACGGGTCGGGTCGGGTGTTCAGGTCGTTTTCTATGTATAATAAAAAATATCTATTTATGTAATATGTTGTATTAAGTAGGTATATCAGTAATACAGTTGCCAAAACACAAGCTCTGATAAGCTTGGTGCTAGAAGATGCTGTGTGGTCTTTCAATCATTATTTATTAGTGGGATCAACCGATAAGTATTTATGGACACAACAAAAACCGCCATTTAAATGCTATATGTCAGATATTGCCATGCTAACCATGTCACGGCCTAGCCTTCAGCGCTCAGAACTCATTGCGCAAGGTGAACTGCCGTTTTGCATGCCACATCTTTCAGACTCATCAGTATAGGTTTTTTTGATAGATAAATATAAATAAATGTTGGACAATCCACAGCATCCTACCCATAATACAAGCTAAGCAGAGTATGTGTTACCCATAACAGTAGTATGTAGTACCCATAGTAGATGGTCTAGATGACTGATAGATATCTTTAATACAATATAAAAATTATATATTGCATAGATAGATATTTTTTATACATAGTAAACGACCGGAACACGTAGATCAAACATCTGCAGATCGTACAAACATTTGTCCCGAGGCAGCAATCGAACCGGCAACCTCCAGCGATGTAAGCGAACCTTCATCGACCGCGCCATAGGTCAAATTATGATTGGTCTCACATTATTGCAATGGAATTGCCATGGTTCAGTCTTTGTATGACCTTGGCGAACATCATCTAATATTTTAACCTTATGTCAATGCCTAGGAAGTCCATTATCTATAATCGCTATGGTGGTGTTTATTCATACCTACGCATTGTCGAGATGATTGTGCCCGAAGGAAGGCTTTTGGACACTTAAGCTAGGTACTTTTATCCAGGAAAATAGCATGCGCCGCCGCAGGCTCACGCTACTCATAAATATCTATAGGACTTATGTTAGGACAATAATAACTCCCAAAGATTTCGCGACTCGGGTACTTAATTCCGTGGCGCAGTTGGTTAGCGCGTCCTTTGCTGAGGGAACGTCGTGAGTACAAGTCCCGCCGAAATCGAATATGTTTGGGATATAATCAATCTTAGAAATCACCCCGAGTGCGTGGGCATACGCACTATAATAACAAAAATCTTAGATAAATATCTTAATAACAAAATGTTCTGTTCCAGGTACAGATGTATGCCCTATGAAATCAGTGGTCAGGCGCATTGGCCAGCAGCTGTTCAATGCTCTCAGCGGCAAGGGTCTTGCGGTGCTCGTCAATCATGGAATCGCTGACGAGAAGGTAACATAAAATAAATAATAAATAAACTCTTTTGTGTTCACGAAATGAGAACCTTTCAAAAAAGCTCCTGTACTGTAAGCGTACCTAAGATAGAGGGCGCTGTATGAAACTCAAGTGCCAAAAAAACTTTTAACTGTCACTGTCATTATTGCGTTTTTTCTATACTAATATACTAATCTATACTAATATTATAAAGAGGACAAACAATCAAATCTTGATTGTTTGTTTGTTTGTATGTTTGTTTGTTTGTTTGAATTGAATAGGCTCCGAAACTACTGGAACGAGTTAAAAAATTCTTTCACCATTAGAATCCTTAATTTTCCGTGATGAACATAGGCTATATAATATTTTCAAAAAAGTTAGGGATCCGCATGAAAAATTCAATAATTGAACCGTGGGCTGTATATTCAACCTCTTTTTCTATTATGGCGCGTCATAATAGAAAAAGAGGTTGCTTGCATTTTCTCTACGGCCAGTGTCAGATAAGGAGTGTCGAGTCAATGTCAAAAACCCCAATGATGTTAAAAAAGTAAGGGATCCGTATGAAAACTGTGAAACCCATCGTATTAGTGTGTATAATTTCTGAAATTTTTGTTAATACCCGTGCGAAGCCGGGGCGGACTGCTAGTAATATTATAAAGAGGAAAGATTTGATTGTTTGTATGTTTGTTTGTTTGTTTGTTTGAATTGAATAGGCTCCGAAACTACTGGACCGAGTCAAAAAATTCTTTCACCATTAGAATCCTTAATTTTCCGTGATGAACATAGGCTATATAATATTTTCAAAAAAGTTAGGGATCCGCATGAAAAATTCAATAATTGAACCGTGGGCTGTATATTCAACCTTTTTTTTCTATTATGGCGCGTCAGAATAGAAAAAGAGGTTGTATAGCGCACGGTGCTTGCTTTTTCTCTACGGCCAGTGTCAGTTTTGGAATGTCGAGTCAATGTCAAAAACCCCAATGCTGTTAAAAAAAGTAAAGATCCGTATGAAAACTGTGAAACCCATCGTTTTAGTGTGTATAATTTCTGAAATTTTTGTTTAATACCCGTGCGAAGCCGGGGCGGGCCGCTAGTATTTTATAACACTGAAGTTTGTTCAGCGCATTCTAGTATTAAAATTTGATTAAAATAAAAAGCACTATTGTTTTTTTTAGAGAAGCCCTTATTAAAGGGAATTAGCTTAACATTTATTTCAGCCAAACGGCTTCCACTTTCGACATAGGCCTCTAGACTTCACCACAATCACCGAAAAAGCCTACGCAGCCCGCACCCAACGAATTCTCTTTTACACCAACTCTATTACCTACCTCTATATTAATGTATGTGCCATTGACGTGATTGAAAATCGAATGAATGAATCCAGTGAAAAATGATCATTAGGTGCCCACGCAATAACAGTCAAACGAAAAAGGCTAAGGTCGAACCAGAGAGTTTAAACACAAAAAACTAACACTTCAAGTAATGATGCGGGTTGGTCAAAATTTGACAGTATTTAATTTTGTCCATCGCGATATTACCTATTAATGATGTGGAAAATCGCTAGCGGCATCAAGGTATCGGTTATTGTACCAACGTTAGCGGTATAAACATATCGCAATATAAATTATTTTATTACAGACTACATTTATATTGCTTCGATATTTTCACCACTTACCTACTGAATTAAAATATTTCCAGCTGAAAACAATTTACGCTGACTTGGACAATTTCTGCGCACTCCCCGAGGGCTGCCAAGACCAGTACCTGCGCAATCCGGTGAGCAACCATGGCTACGTCAAACCCGGGATGGATCAGTTCGATGCCACAAAGAAAGTAAGACTAAGTAACACATAAGCAAGCTATCAGTACTCATTTAAAACACTATACAGTATGAATATCGTTGGTAAAAAGAGCTTCAATAGCTAAATGCTGAGTAATGTCGAGTTCGGACTTCTATAATTCTTAATGCTTCATAAGTTCTGTATAACTGTTTTCTCTTTCTTTATGCTTAATAACTATGCTAACGAAGACTACATATTATACCGATGCCCGCCTTGATCCATCGGCAGTCGTCCCACCTAGCAACGAGTCCTGCCCAACTACAATTCAGGCTGGCAATCCGCATTATCAACGACTTCTAGATAAAGGACTACTTTTACCTTAAAAAGAAATAACAGAACAATAGAACTGAAGTGAACATTATTTTCTCTTCCAGGAGTTGCGTCACACGTTCAACATAACTACCCTCACGGACGCGGCGATGCCGGCGCAGGAGGAGGTCCCCGAGTTCACGAAGCATTCCGTGCCTTTAGCGCAAGACCTAACCAACCTATCCCGCGTGTTGCTACAAGCCCTCGCCCATGCTCTCGGTAAATATAAATATCAAAAAATACCTACCATCTGACCGGCAAGTAACACCCCTGTGAGTGTACTTCTTTACACGCCACCTGGCGTTCTTATACGAAATGAATCGATAGAATCCTTCTGCTTCATGTCGTTCTATCGTAAGGTGGTCATCTAAAGTTTACATTTCCGTGACTGCTGCGTTCCATCAAAGATCACAATGAGTCCCCGTACCAAAACGGAAAATGCATGTATTATGTATACAGGGTGTAATCGTTAAGTGTGCACAGGCGATTATTCCGTAACTATTGCAGATATCAAAAAACTTTAAACTGATATCGAAAGTACTTTACCTAATGAGTAAAATGACATTAATAACTTTTTAAAAATAAAACGAGAAATATCCAAAAAAATTACATTAATCACTCCCATACATTTTATTTCTTAGTAAGTACAAAATTTTGTGTTCAAAGCATATGTTCGAAGTGACGTCCTCCTTGTGCAATACAATGACGAGCTCTATTTACAGTTTCTAAATGAACTTTCCTTAACATTTGCGGAGTAATTAAAGCAATTGCACGACGTACACTATTCTGTAACTCTTCTAGGCTGTGTACTCTCTCAGCGTACACGTGGTCTTTGACAAATCCCCATAGGAAGAAATCACAAGGCGTGAGATCCGGGGATCTGGCAGGCCAAGGGGTAAAAGTTTTATCGTACATAATTATAAAATGACAAGGGTAAAATGAGTAGGTACTATTCCACTTAAAATAAGGAAACTAAAACCTTTCTACTATCTCATACTAAATGTATGGGAGTGATTCATGTATTTTTTTTGGATATTTCTCGTTTTATTTTTAAAAAGTTATTAATGTCATTTTACTCATTAGGTAAAGTACTTTCGATATCAGTTTAAAGTTTTTTGATATCTGCAATAGTTACGGAATAATCGCCTGTGCACACTTAACGATTACACCCTGTATAATGGTGTTCCTTTTTCTCGTTTAGGTACGATACTTTTTAAATCATTGAAATCGGTCCATTGGTTGCGAAGATATTAAACATTTTGTAAAAGCCAACCGCGGGGCGGCCGTGTAGACCGTGGTGACGTCACGAGCCCCGTTCCGCCCGCGCGCGCGTTCTCCGCCATTCATTTATTAAAGTTCACTCGATCTGGGCGGGTCGTGTAGTGCTTTTGTGGTTTTTACGTGAAAATATGCAGAATTATAAGTACTATGTAGTACCGAAATGTACTAATACTTCAATTAGTACTCCTGAAAAATTGTTTTTAATGTGCCAAAGGACCCGAAAAGTCGCAAAAATGTACTGTCATGAAGAAACAATTAAGTTTGTACATACTTATCTACATAACAATGTTGAAAATAACGGCGTAGGTAGTTATAACAACAAACACAACTGCCCTGGCTGACTAACCTAAAACTTTTAAGTATTTAATATATGCTAGTCCAGGTAGGTAGGTACTACATACATACCTGGACTAGCCTACTTATTATCCTGCTGTTCTGAGTAGGTTGATAATGAGATTTTTTTACCTCTGAACTTTCCAACCACGAATTTTAGTTTAAATAAATAAATATAAATACAGAATGCTGGACAATCCACACAGCATCATCTAGCCCCAAGCTAAGCAGAACTTGTGTTTTGGGTTACTGATAAACATACATAATACAATATTATTAACAATATTATTTTTATTATACATAGAAAACAACCAGAACCCCTGAACAAATATTTGTCGATATACAGATTTGTATGTACGATCTGCAGATCGTACAAATATTTGTCCCGAGGCGGGAATCAAACCCGCAACCTCCTGCGTCGCAGGCGGACCATCGCCCACCGCGCCACAGTGGTCGTCAGTGATGAAATTATTACTAAGATAATCAAATACCATGAAGGTATCAACCTAAGGTGGATCGAAAAAACGATCCCGAAGTAGTATTTCTACCACTCATTTGTTATATTATAATAATAACCTTCTACTATTAAACAAATCAAATCACTTATTAATCGATTTGGTATAAACTGGTGAAGTTACGCTCCTAGTTGGAGGAGTATCGCGAACAAAATAAGAGTGCGCAGTGGTTCGGCGGCAAGCGCTCGGGTTTTATGACGCCATAGCTTGCGTTCGCGCGGTCAGTGAGCCTCGCTAGGTATTTTGCCCATAACTTTGTCAGTTTTGGTCGTAGAACAAAATTTTTTACACTTTATGTCTTAGTTTTTCAAGGTCTATAAAACTGCATTCATAACAAAAAACTGTACGGGTCCTCTCACTATTGCCAGACATCCTAACCTAACCGGGTGTATACATGTTTTTTCCAGGGATTCCCCCGTCAACCCTCCTAGCCTGCCACTCCGGTATGATGCAGAGCGACGGCCGCAACGCGTCGACCATGCGTCTGCTGTACTACCCTCCAGTCCCGCCCGAGGACGAAGGTCCGGGCAGTCAGTCCGCGGTGCACTACACGAGGTGTGGCGCGCACTCGGACTACGGGACCTTCACTCTGCTCACGCAGGACTCGGAGGGAGGGCTGGAGGTAGGTACTGCTTGAACACAGACTGTTCAAGCTAAGCTGCCTGATAGGGCGAGTTTGGTCTTGACTTGGTACACTTTTGCGAAGAAGGTACGTATTTACACGTTCATACAAAACTTTAGTTTTTATTGACGGACATTCACTTGAGGGAGGGTTGACTGAGGTACACTATTACTAAAGATGAAGGTATACCTTGACACAGTGCTTGGATAGAAGGGAAGTGGAAGGAACACCTCAATAAATTCGGATCAGAACTGTTTAGGTAAATTGATTTCTTGAGGATACTTTAAGATACATTAATTTATTCAGCTCCACATAAGCAGCACAGATATAAATTACACAGACAGATAAGTTATTTATTAAGTAGAGTAACATAATGAATTTCATACATTTCAATTGTAGCAGTACAAGAAATGTAGTACTTAAGGCAAAGACACGAAACTACCCAAACTGATAAATTAAAAAATTAAAGCCGGTCCGCCGGTGGCCTTGTTGATCTATGTATGATTAAAGCAAATACAGAAAAGAAATAGGTATAAATATAAGTTAGGTCCTTACCTCTTCCCCATAATTAATAAACAAATGCTGAATAGATTTTGTTGGTTTTCGACCCCTTTGCTATTGTGACACGAAAGTAGTCTTTATTGACAGACTGAGATTCCTTTTGTAAATGCAGTTATGGACTGTGCTGAGAGTAGATGAGTACGGGATAAAGTCTCGTGCTTATCGGACAGCCAGCTCATCAGAGCGTCCTGATAAAGCCGTCTTTTAGTGGCTCAATACGTAATACTTAGGCCATCAAAAACATAAACCTTTTCATAGACACAAAACTGCTTTTATGGAGCCCAATAACAAGTTTTTCAAGAATATTACACGCTGCTAGAACCAATAAACTAACAATGGCATTTATAAGTCTGCAATAAATGTACCTATTCAAAGAAAAAACACCGCATTGACATCATGCACTAAGGTAAGTAAGTACTAGGTACAATTATCGCATGACTTCAATAGTGGAAATTATGTATTTGTTTTTGTAGTGCAGGTTTCCTAGAAGCACAGCGTAGGTATTATTTTATTGAGTGTGAAAACAAGTGTTTAATACTGAAGCGGTTTTAATAATGGCTGCTCTACACGTACCTATTAAGTAGGTACTGTAGGGTTGTAGTCAAGTAAATTTTAATCGAATTAATTCCTTTATATTTCAATTATTTCACGAAATAGTAATAGTAATTCCTATCAATCAATGTATAATTTTGGAGCTTGTGTCATGGGTAGGTACTAGCTAGATGACTGATATATATAATACTAGCGGCCCGCCCCGGCTTCGCACGGGTATTAAACAAAAATTTCAGAAATTATACACACTAACACGATGGGTTTCACAGTTTTCATACGGATCCCTTACTTTTCTTGACAGCATTGGGGTTTTTGACATTGACTCGACACTCCATAACTGACACTGGCCGTAGAGAAAAAGCAAGCACCGTGAGCTATACTATCAACCTCTTTTTCTATTATGGCGTGTCATAATAGAAAAAGAGGTTGAATATACAGCGCACGGTTCAATTATTGAATTTTTCATGCGGATGCTTTTTTGAAAATATTATATAGCCTATGTTCATCACGGAAAATTAAGGATTCTAATGGTGAAAGAATTTTTCAAATTGGTCCAGTAGTTTCGGAGCCTATTCAATTCAAACAAACAAACAAACAAACAATCAAATCTTTCCTCTTTATAATATTAGTATAGAAATATTAGTATAGATATAGACAATAATAACTACTACTATAGATATTTTTCATATTATATAGAAAACAACCAGAACACCCGGAACAAATAATCTAGGTACAGATCATACAAACATTTAAAAAAGCACAGGTAGGCCTACTAACAATCTTATGGTACCTACAATAACTGAAACAAAAGGATAATTTTACCTCGGACCACCAGCGTCGCAAGCGCACTTTCGCCCACCGTGGCATAGAGTTCTTATAATAATTATTATTATCTAAACTTTCCAGGTGAAATTGAAAGGCAGTGACAAATGGGAAGCAGTAGGCCATCTCCCTGGAGCAATCCTGGTGCAGACAGGAGAACTGCTTGCGGCGTGGACCACCGATGTTTTACCAGCTCTGGTGAGTGACTGTTTATATTTCCTCAACGTTGTAGTTGTATTTATGCATAACAAGCAAAAGAGGAGAACCGCGGGTACGTGGGATCCAGTTTCCAAGTTTATTTACCTATACTCTATATCTATACTACATAATATTATAAAGAGGAAAGATTTGATTGTTTGTTTTTTTGAATAGAATAGGCTCCGAAACTACAAGACAGATTTGAAAAATTCGTTACTATTAGAATCCAAAATTTTCCCCGATTAACAAAGTCTATAGAATATTTTTTTAAAAATAAGGGATCCGCATTAGTAATTAAAATTTGATAGATACCGGTGCGAAGCCGGGGTGGAACGCAAGTTTGAAATATAATTATTACCTACTAGCGGCCCGCCCCGGCTTCGCACGGGTATTAAACAAAAATTTCATAAATTATACACACTAAAACGATGGGTTTCACAGTTTTCATACGGATCTTTACTTTTTTTAACAACATAGCATTGGGGTTTTTGACATTGACTCAACATTCCAAAACTGACACTGGCCGTAGAGAAAAAGCAAGCACCGTGCGCTATACAACCTCTTTTTCTATTCTGACGCGCCATAATTGAAAAAGAGGTTGAATATACAGCCCACGGTTCAATTATTGAATTTTTCATGCGGATCCCTAACTTTTTTGAAAATATTATATAGCCTATGTTCATCACGGAAAATTAAGGATTCTAATGGTGAAAGAATTTTTTAAATCGGTCCAGTAGTTTCGGAGCCTATTCAATTCAAACAAACAAACAAACAAACAAACAAACATACAAACAATCAAATCTTTCCTCTTTATAATATTAGTATAGATAAGTACGGCAGAGATCAATGTTGGATTTTACTTTGCAAATTTTTGCATGTAATTTTGTTTTTCGAAATCGTAATTTATCTCAGAATCTGTGAAACCTACTACTTTCATTTTCGGTGACACGGATAAATTTTCCAAATATGTATATATATATTTGGGAAAATCGTGATGATTTGTAATTTGTGCATATTTTCACCATGATCTACATTATTTGTATAAAAATTGTATTCATCTAGGTTTCTACCACAAATTATTTTCTAAATACTTTACTGAAATTAAATTAACTAAAGGCGATATTTTTCAAAGAACACACGTTTCTTATTATTTGTGTGGGTAGGTACCTATAGGTAAGTATATTCAAAAAAGCTTGTGGCAGGAACTTTATAAATACTATTATAATAATACAAATAATAACCTCACGTAATTAATGAACGCCTCCCTGAGCGCTGGCCTGCAATCGACCACACTTCCTAGGAAATATCTTTTAACCCAATCAGAACAATTAGAAACAAAGAATGGTGATTATACTATAAGGTTCCTGTAAGACTACCTCTGTGGGGTGCTGGGCGAATGTACGCCTGTGACGAAGGAAGTTGCGGGTTCGATTCTCGTCTGGAAACAAATGTTTGCACCACACCATGTGCAAATTTCTTCCAGGTGTTCTGGTCGTTTTCTACGTATCGTAAAAAATATATATCTATGTAATATATTGCATTAACTATATCAGTCATCTAGTACATCTAACACAAGCGCTCCAGCTTGTAGCTAGCTGATGCTGTGTGAATTGTCCAGCATCATTTATTTTATTCAGTAATATATTTTGTCAACAGATGCACCGCGTGGTAGTCCCGAACGGCACTTACGCCCGCGCCCGCGGAAGACACTGCGTCGCTTTCTTCTGCCACCCCGACAACGACGCGGTCCTCCCCCCACTGCCGCTGAAGGCTACCCCCGCCCCTGTACCCACCCCCTTCGCTCCAGTGCACATCACGCTTCATAACCGCATCATGAATGCTGCGCATCATCTGCAGAAACGTTTTAAGGAGACTTACGCGTGATATCGAGTAGATAGGATTCAAAATGCCTAGTTCCATATGTTTTCCTACTAGGTATACGTATTCAATAATAAAATAAACAGTAGTAACAATTGGTACTACGGTACCAAGGAGCTCAGTAACTATCAGACATCTTACGTAAAAAATGAACAGCCTGTAAACTAATTATTTTGCACCTTTTGGTGTAATTCGATAGAGTCCGTATTATACGAATTTGCCGTAATGCTAAACTGAAAGAAATATATACCTATAGGTATTTTATGAAATCAAACGTACAAAAAGTATTGTTGCTTCTTATTTTACATTCAAAAACAGTTGAACCAACTTCCACGAATGACATTTAATGTTATAAGTACGTTAATTTCTGTTAACGGATAGATCATGTGTAGGTACATAAGTACTTAACTTAATAATGAATCTATTTACAAATGACATCAATCATATACGTATTAGAAACGAAGCTTAAGTATCACTGTTTAAAGAATTCGTTTCAATCAACTATTGAAGGTGTGGAGTATTATTGTTTCTATAAGTTCCGAACTTGCCACCATGCAAGAAGCCCATGGTGAAACTCTCCAGTATTGTACCATAAGTTATGGGCATTTTCTTACGTATAATAAAGGTACTTAAAAACCATTTTCCCACTGAAATAAAGTACTTACAAGACTTTATATATCTATTATTATGATGTATTTAATACTATACATTTATATTTTGTTCTTGCCTAAAAAATATTCAGGTATTACTTAATCGTTTGGATGTACTTAAAAGTAATTTACTGAAAACAAAATCTAATATAACATTTATACTTATGTAAATTAGGTGATTGTTTAGTTATGTTTTTTATCTTTTTTGTCTACTTAAATCTACTTAACTAAAATGTAATTTAGCAATTAGCGACATGGAACGTGGAGATGCCAATAAAAAGTATTTTCTTTTTAATGTAATAGTATTGTAGTAGATTGTTCTTCTGCATTTTATATTATTAAGATGTTTTACTGTGTTTTTACTTTATTGATCTTGTTCACGACTACTTATCACATTTCGTTAAGTAATACGTGGGATATTTAGCTCAATTGATTTGTTTTAAATATTAAGTATACGCAAATGTGTTCGACTTTAGTTTATTATAACAACATCCTTAAAGTATTTTTATTTAAAATTGTCTTTCTGTTGTAGACAATGTTAATTGTCAATTTATTAATGTATATTTTATAGCCAATAAACCATTTTGTATTGTATTTAAAGAAATGTTTTCTTCTTTTTTTCTAAAAGACTAAAAATATCTACTGAGGTAAATAATTTTTAGTCGAATCGTTATTTGTACCGTTTGAAAAGTTGCAACATTCTTACAAATTATCTGCATTTGATTTGTGAGCTTTTCAAACAAAATATATAATTTAAGATTGATACCATAAATAAACATTATAATTTACCTACTGATGATTAATAATTTCAAACCTCCAAATACATATTTGTAGTATCATAGTTCCCCCGTATTATCCCGAAGTTTATGACATCAAGATGCTAGAGTTCGAGTGATGATGATGATGTTCGAGTACCATAGTTCAACGGGAAACGTGTGTTGCCACTTTTGCTAGCTGCCGCAATAGCGCAAATTGATGTGCGTGTGGATTGAGAGCTCACTTTTGAATCTTTGGCAAATCGAATTGAAAAAAATCACAGATTTAGTAATGAATTTGTAAGAAATGATGCATAGGTCCAACAATTTGTTAAACTTATATCAAAGCCGGTATAACCCTTAGACTGGAGCTCTCAGTCCACACGCTTGAATAATAGGCATACCTCATATCTCAGGAATTACTACGTCTATGTTTTTGATTTATATTAAAGCATTTAGTTATAAATTATCAAAGGTAATTCGGAAGTTTTCAACTCACTAGAAAACGCTGTTACAGAGTTATTGAGGTTCAACTAGAGCTCTCAGAAACGAAAAAACAAATTGTCATAACTTAAATTTTAAAACATTTAAAAATTATTTGACTATCATAATTTATACTTTCGCACCTGTGTAAATTAGTTAAAACGAAATAATGACTTATAATTGAACAGTTTAGAAGTTATACAAGATCATAATTTTCAATCTGAGAGCTCTATGTTTTCGACTATATTGGTTAAATTAAACCTCCAAGGATGAATCAAGTTAGGTCAATATATTTACCTCATTTGTACAAAATATTGATGTAGCATCCTTTGTTCTACATGCTATACTTTAGGAGAAAACACTAATTAAATATTTGTATGTAAGGAAACGACTTAGGGTGTATATGATTTTGTGTGATGACTGAGGACTGACCAAAGTCATGATTTATCTCCTCTACTCGTATATTTTTTTACAACAAATCCGCAAAATGAGGCATTCGGTTGCATCAAATTCGGATACCTTTGATTTTTCTTTCAGGGTACATTAGATTTTAACTCTTTTAGAGACCCGCAGATTTTGTGACCAACTGATATGAAAGAGCCTTTTATTTCTAATCCATTCAAACTTTATACCTACTAATAGATATCCTTTCTAATGACAGACTTTGATTTAGCTATGACGTATGTTGCCAACGCTTAAATAGCCGCCAGACTTTTACTACGTCGGGCGTTTAAAACTGAAATTAGGGCTGTTTTATGTTAGAAATGATACTTTAACCTTTATATTTTCGTTATCTATGATATATTATGTAGGTATCCGTTTGTGTAATTTTTGCAATAGAATAATTAAACATAGGTACCTATTTTAGTTCTGAAGGTACAAAGAAAAACTATTTTTTTTTATTATACCTCGTTCTTTATTTTACATCAAAATTTATTTAATTTGTTTTATATTACATCAGGATTAACCTAGTTTTATGTTAAAAAATTAGTGGGTTTTGATACAGAAATCTGACATTACATTGATTCAAAGTCAAGTGTCACAAACACCAAGTAAAGACTGATGTTTATGAGGTTTGAATCAATTCGAGGAGTGCTTGACGTCAGATATTATGTAGCATGATATCGCTAGCTTATTCTTTCCTACGTCATTGGTTCAATGATGAAAAGAGAGCGAATCAACAAGGAATTAATTGTTAGCGGTAAACACAGCCGCTAAATTTCTACACGCCACGGGTGCGTGGCAATCATAGTCGTTTTTTCACCCGTGGCGGGAAGCCTGGCAGCTAAAAGCAGGGCCGTAGCCAGAAATACTTTTCGGGGTGGTAATATTGTAGATTGGTGCGGTATGCCAGCAACAAAAAAAAATGAGAGAAACACAAAAAATAAATAACTTCGAGCGTGACAATTTCGGGTGACAAAAAAGTTAGCAGTAGTAGTTAAGGGGTAGGTTATTAACATTTTACTTACTATTTATTAGTATGAAAACATAAATAACAGCGAGTGGAACGACATATTGTAGTTTTTGCGGCCATTGGAAATGGTTGAGAAATGACTAAATGTCGTCGAGTAGAGTGAGCCACATTTTTTTGAAATTGGTGTGTTCTTATTTTTCCTTTCTGGTCTATGCTGCATTGACGATTTAGTTTTTTTGAAGATTAACAAAACAATGCAAGAATGGCGAGCGAAGCGAGCCGTAAATTTTTTGACATATTTTCGGGAAGCTGGTAGAAATGACCAAAAGGCTACAGCCTCAGCATTTTTTTTTGCGACTTTTCGGTGGTTCTGTAAAATAGAATCAAGAGTGACAAAAGATTATGATTAGCAAACCCCGCAAAATTTTAGAGGCTTGGCGGTGGTAATTTTGCAGTTTGGTGAAGTAAGCAAGGTAAAAAAATTTTACGGATGGTCAAGTGTAGTAGCAGTGCAAGAGTCCTGTAATGTCTAAAGGAAATAAAACACTTTGATTTTGATTTAACAAGATTTGAAGAAACAAGATAATATTTATCCAAACTTAATTTTACGCTTTTTAATTGTTATTACTTTGTAAATAAAAATTTTACCCTATAGAGTAACATACCGACATTTGCATGTCAGAACAGCTGGAGAGTAAGGCGCGGCGGCGGCGGCGGCGGCGCGGCGACAACGGGGCGGTGCGGCATTGCGTGGCGTAGTCATTGTTTATATTATGCCATGGTATTTTGTTACCTAGTATTTTAATTATTGAACTAATTACCTATCTGCGTGACATTCATTCGATATTAGAATGTGTTGTAGAAAAATATACGAGTAGAGAAGATAAATCACGCCATAGGTCAGTCCTACGAAAAAAAAATCATATACACCCTAAGTCGTTTCCTTACATACAAATATTTAATTAGTGTTTTCTCCTAAAGTATAGCATGTAGAACAAAGGATGCTACATCAATATTTTGTACAAATGAGGTAAATATATTGACCTAACTTGATTCATCCTTGAAGGTTTAATTTAACCAATATAGTCGAAAACATAGAGCTCTCAGATTGAAAATTATGATCTTGTATAACTTCTAAACTGTTCAATTATAAGTCATTATTTCGTTTTAACTAATTTACACAGGTGCGAAAGTATAAGTTATGATAGTCAAATAATTTTTAAATGTATTAAAATTTAAGTTATGACAATTTGTTTTTTCGTTTCTGAGAGCTCTAGTTGAACCTCAATAACTATGTAACAGCGTTTTCTAGAGAGTTGAAAACTTCCGAATGACCTTTGATAATTTATAACTAAATGCTTTAATATAAATCAAAAACATAGACGTAGTAATTCCTGAGATATGAGGTATGCCTATTATTCAAGCGTGTGGACTGAGAGCTCCAGTCTAAGGGTTATACCGGCTTTGATATAAGTTTAACAAATTGTTGGACCTATGCATCATTTCTTACAAATTCATTACTAAATCTGTGATTTTTTTCAATTCGATTTGCCAAAGATTCAAAAGTGAGCTCTCAATCCACACGCACATGCAAATTGTATATCAGTTCAACGGGATCCTTATAATATTTAAGAAATTAATATTTTAGGTTCCCATTCCTGGTAACCAAATCAGTATGACAACCTAGTTTGGCTACGAAAAAACCCTCTAGAAAGACTTAATAGGTAGTAATACTAGCCAGTGAAGTTTATAGTGGCAATGGTTATTACAACCTTGCAACTCTCTACCTCTTACGGTTCAAGAGCCTTGACAAATGTAAAGGAAAAATAGCAAAAAAAAAACACTTTTATGGGAGCCACCTGCAATTTTTTATTATTTTTATTTTATTTGCTGTTACAGTGGCAAGTAAGTAAGGTTATCACACATTCTGTGAAAGGATCAGTACTCTACCTATTACGGTTTATAAGATTTTTAGGGTTCTATACTCATGTTTATACATACAGCGTAAAACCTTTATTGTCTGTCGAGATCTGCGTATTTGCGCCTCTTGAGAACCTCGGCCAAATCTGTTGCCGCACCAGCCCTCACGGATATCCTCGGAAGATGGGAGGGCGCAAGGGTGTCGACGCATGTGACCTCCTATTTTGTAAGTCGGTTAAAAAGCGAAACTAACTTTGTCTGTCTGTTACATTTCCATGTCTAAGCAGCTGTGAACTTTTGTAGAGACTTAAACAATATCCCGTGGAAACATAAGGCTTCTTGAAAAGCGTGTGCAAAACCGCGGACAGATAGTATTTCTATAAAAAAATAAAGTACCTATAATCTAACTGCAAACGTTAGTGATAATGATAACCCGTGAGTTATATCCAAAGTCTAAAGTATGGTGAGGCAGAGTAGCCCTCGCGTCTAAACACAAGTTTTTGCTTAGTTTAGTCTTAGTTAGAGCGAGGAGAATATGCATCTTCACTACACTAACTAACGACACAAAGGTTTTAGGGTAGAGTACTTTAGCTAAAGGCAAACTTAAATGTTTTAGAGATAGCGTAGGTAATTAGTTTTAGATAGTACTCTGTTAACCTTTAGAAACCGTTTTTTGAAAATAAATGCTTTTTATTATTATTATTATAGTACGTGTGGATTTACCTTGCATCGCAGACGATTAAAGTACAAAGTCAATAAACAGATTTTGAACTCAACGATTACCATTCAACATTTTGTATACTTACAACAGTGTTAGCAACGGAAAAAAAAGAAGACGCCTTTCTTTGAATGTGAAGCGTTTGAGCTGTCACTTGTCAACGTCAAGCGCCTGCGGCCAAGAAGAGGAAGCAAAAGAAAATACGCGCGAAAAGGAGTGACGTCAGTCAGACGAGCGAGAGGGATACAACATGGTGTTTTGTTTTGTTTAGTAGTGGATGTTTATAGTGTGAAAAACGCAAATAGAATGTAATAAACTTGGGTACCAATGTTATTGTTATGTAAAAACCAACTCTTTCAATAAAGTTACCATTTACTTTTGTATTTCGGACTGATTTTTCTAATAAATCAGAAGTTGAAAGATCCACGCCAAGTGAAGATTCGGTAATGTATTCATATTTTATTATGATACCTGTTGATCAAGGATTCTCCCTCAAAGTGTACCTACCTAGTTACCTACAACCTGGTCGGTAACTGTTCATTAAGAAATAGTAGTGAAATACCACATCGCACTTCCGTATAAAAATAACCTGCGGTCAATTTTGTCGATTTCCTTGATAAGTAACACATATATACATTTAATGCAAGTAGCTACCCACTACTACTAGTACCTACCTACTATGTACTGATTGCATATCAAATTATAGAAAAATCTCAGAACACATATATACACATAACCTAGAGTTATGTTGAGTGTGAACATACCTATCAAGAAAAGGTGCCTTTTCATGTCACAACCTAATAGCAGATAGCAGGATGAAATGCCAGACAAGGAATCTGTAACTACTCATGCTATACCTTATCTCTTGTCCCCTATAATATTTCTAAGAAGACACATCATTGAAACTTAAAATTAATCCGCTTACTTACCAATATTTTCTATAAACCTATTTCTAGGATGTGTACTTATTGATATTTATCATACTACTGATAAGATCAGGTAACGATAACAAGTTTAAGTTGTTTTTTTAGTTATGATAAAAGTTTAAGAAAAGGCTTGGATAAAATATCTATTACCTACATTATTCTCTCAAAATTTTATCCCAACCTTATTCTCAAAATATTTACAAGCATTTTTTTAGCTATTCTGCCACTCTGAGCAGAAATTGCAAGATCAAATTATGTTGTATTAATAAAAATAGTTTTTATTTTGAGAAAATCATCAACAGTAAGCCGGACAAGCAGAGTGATTCTTCTTAATTTGAATATGTTAAATGAAAAGAACTGTGGTTGAACGATGAATATCAAAATAAGTTTTAAGTTATTTCAAAGATCATGAATTACAAAACTATGAAATTATACCTACATAAAGGAACTTGTGCTTTCAAAAATCAACTAATTACAATTTAAACTTCACATACATTATTATGTCTGTGCTCATTGAAAACTATTAGCCCCAAGGTTGATGCTAACTTGAAAGGAATTACCATCTTTACTGTGTTTACTGTGTTACCTAGACAAAAACATTAGTTAGAGATATAAAAGCTAAATGATTTCTGTCTATATTTTTATTTGCATTCATGGTAGCATCGCAAACACCAGAGGGGTATAATTATATTGTAGAAACACCTACCTACTTTATTCCAAAAACTGAATTTATGGGCATTACAAAAGTACCTACTTAAAATTAATTTTGTTTAATTCTAATTCAAATAAATTACAATGATCTAACTAAATAAAAAAAAAAACTAGTATTTACAATTGAAACAATTGAGCAAACTACAGGTAGCTCAACTGATCCATATCAATAATTAATAATCCATATTACCTCTAATAATTCTAATTCTAAGGGAATTGAGATCTTCTCTGACATCTCACATGGGAGTATTTGTGCATTATCACCATGCGTTAACAAACCTAACACAACCAGTCCAACTCCGTGAAGTACCAGAGCAGGACCTTCGGTGATTAATATTTTGTTTATCCAAAAAAAAAGACTTTTACAAATACCTCTTTATATCTCTTGTTTTATCTATGATAAAAAGAAAAGGTATCTTTTACATAGGTACTCTATATCACATACTGAAACTATAATTTTAACCCCTTTTGTGCACATAAATATCAGACTATTAATGTTATCATAAATAAATATATAATGCTGTCCTATCCACACAATGATAATAATAAAGAATATTCATAATGTTTGGATACTTTATAGTTTTCATGTTCATAGTACAACTGTACTAGTAAATCTTATTCAACAAAAATAAAGAGAATTGTTTGAAATATCATTTCATTCGTTCACTAGTTCAGTAGTGCATACTTTATTCCTTTCATTCACAACTACGTTATGTTAGACGGAATTCCCAAGAAATAAATAATAAATAAATATTGTTGGACAATCCACACAGCATCATCTAGCCCCAAGCTAAGTAGAGAAAGGATTAAGAAAGAACAGAGATACCGCCATATTGACAACACGGTCTGTTTACGTAAATATGCATTTATCATTTTTTTTTTGCTAAGCAAGGTAATACGTACATAATGAGCTGTCAATAAGTACGATGTTGGATTATGTACAGGTATGTATTCATTTAAATGCGAATGAACTCCGCAGCTCTTTACAAATATAAAAGAAAAGAAACAAAATAAAATAGAACGGTTAATAATATATGTATATTTTAAATTATCTGTGGTACAGCCCCGTTTTTTTAATGAAAATATTTTTAATCACCCAGAGGTTGCCTGTAAGAGATCGCTTCTAAGCGATAAGGCCTCCCATGGTACTTTTCTCATGTAATGTCTTGTTTTATGTTCCTTTTCTGGTATCATTTTTGTATTGTACTGTATTTGTATTTCACTAAAAGGATTCATACTATAATAATTTTGAAGATATAAACGAAATCAATAACTTAGTATGACAACTTAGTTATACACTAGTTTGTTTCATTAGTAAAAGTGAGGTACTGACATGATAATTTTATTAAATATAAAATAAAAGCTAGCATTTAAATAAGATATTAATACAAGACCAAAAAGGTAGAAATAAGAAAATTTTGAAGCAAAATGTATGAGTTTAAGTAACTGATCCACACTTCATGTTTACAAATTTAGATTGGCAAACGTAATAATAGTTTAAATTACTTAAACTTGGTTAATATACTTAATAAGCACATGAGTAAAGTAAAAGTATATAATATTGCTTGGTTATCTATGTATATATTGCACATGATGGTACAAAATTATGACCAAACTTTAAAATTTATTCGCTATGGACATGCAATATTTTGTTTATCTACAAAAATTTAAAGTAGCTTACATCAGCTCAACATGTAAAAAAAAAAACAAAATATTTATTTTAATGAAAATAGAATAGTTACATTTTATTAACTTTCTTGTGTTTCGTCAAATAATACAAATATTAAATAGGCATGTAGTAATTATACTCTACTCTAAACTTTAACTAAAAAAAAAGATAATCTTATACCTAAATATCCAACAATAATAAAAATACTATACTTATACACTGTATGAAGCGGTTCTAAGAGCAATTGAAAATATCTCACACAAAAGTATCACTATCACATAAAAAAATATTTGCTAATGTATAAATAATATGAATATAAATAATATAAGTACACAAAAACTGCTATAATTAAACACTGCATAATATTTAGTTTTGTGGTCGTAATATTTAAACAGGAAAGAGTTTTATTTGGATTGAATAGGTTCCGAAATTACTAAACCGATTTGAAAAGTTATTTCAACATTAGAATCCTACTACCTATTTTATTATTACAATCTATGATAAACATAGGCGATAGATTTATTTCAAAAACCAAGTTAAGTATGAAAACTCCAATAATGGAACGTAAATAACATCATGAGGAATGCTATAATTTTATAGAGGACATAAATATCCACAGTAAAATAAAACTCCACGATACCATTATGTCTAACTATTCTACATATTTGTGTCACAAAATAACCATAATTTTACTAAAAATAAACTATAGTAACGCTAACTAGACAGCTATGATATGCGAATTCGCTTTAAATTCCGAAAATATCGTAAACTTTCTTTATAATTTACTCCTTCTAGTTACTCGATGAAAAAGGAAGGCTACAAATGTATGTAAGCTAAAAAAAGAAAATAAAAAAACAAATTCAATTTCCAATAATATATATATTCTGAAATGTTTCAAAAAAAGCCTTTGCTAAGCTGCAAGTTATTTATAAAGTGAAGAGTCCAAAAAAAAAATAGATTGAGAAATATGGGAAAAGTACTTATTGCATAGGTACAGTATAAAAGTTTACTGAGTATGGACGGCTTACTATCAAGATCAACCCAAGACCTTTTTATGAGTACTATTGTTATAATTTTTAAAATAACTTCAAACAAACCTTATACAACATTAAAACATGCAACCCAAACTAACGTCGCTGATAAGTATAATTTATCATCTAATGTATACTGCATTTCTCAAGTTAATGATATCATAATCATCACATCACCAACCTATAACAACCTTGTTATATTATATAACATGATATAATAATGCCAAAATGAGATCAATATTAACCAAATAATTGGTAGATAACGGTTGCTATTCTGGAGTAATACAGCTTTTCTATTGAATGTTGGCCTAATTTCGAGAACACCAGTAAGCTGTTTATAGACTTCCTAATCTTATACTACAGCGGTAAACAAACAATAGATTTTAAAAAAATAAATACATTCTAAAAGGTAGTTTCTATTTAAAATTGTCTATAAACAAAGTAGGTCGTTAAAATAGTTTGTAGTTGAAATGTAACACGAAAAAAAACTAAAACAAACTAAAACTACATATTAAGAAATTTAATAATAACGAAACAAAATAAAAGATTTATAGTTTTGCACAATATTTTATTTTGCATAATATTCATTTATGTATGAACTAGAGGTTTGACTATGTCATCACATTGCTCAATGCCCGTCGTAGTTAATATAAATTTCTTGTGCTATTACTAAAACACAAGAATTGTCCTCACAGAAAATTATCAGTACTAACTGATGTGCAATAATCTTGCAGCAATAATCTCCTGTTAAACTCAATGTGTGATAGGCTCCCATCAGCAGTTCAAAAGTTAAATAAATACAAGTTATGATGCCTTCTATCTAAGTTACAATGAGAACACATGATAAATAACAAAGCTTCGCAACTGATCTGCTAATTTGAACACAACAAAATGAGATGATAAGTAAATATTAAATGGAAGACCGATCCATCTTACAGTATTTTTATTAGAGCACAGAGCTAAATGAAATCTGCGCTACACCATTTTATTTATGAAACTCGCGTCATTCATAACTATGTTTCGTTCATATTGATTACACATTAAATAGTCAAAATCATTTGAACTTAGTGTATTATGTGATTATATGTATTATTAATTATACATAATAATTATATTATATTATTATGTTTTGTGGATCTCAAACAAAGTAAAATTAAAAACAAGGGTTTATTAAAATTAAAAGTATAAAATTAATCATTGCGAACTACTTGAGATTTAAATAAAACGGAGTAAAAACATCAATGCGACATGTAAAAATATCTGCTGTCGATTTACCGACCACTGGTCGGTCCTTCAAACTAGTGAAAACATGAATAATGTACTTTAAGAGTACATTGTGTTAAGTTAGCGGTGTACTTATGAAGTTAACTGTGCTGCAATATGGATTATTGTTATTGCAGAGACATCTATAGTCGAATTAAACAGTAATTGATTAACATTTTGGGATGAACACCGAACTACACTATTGTTAGAGGTACCTTGGAAGCATGGTAACTGATAACTCTAACGTTGATAGATCGCTACTCATTTATTAATTTGATTAAGGTAATAATGAAGGTTTAATACGGAACAATAATTATCATGTATTGTACGTCGAAATTTATAAGAGACACTTATGAGTTTATATTAAATATGGAACAACATACATCACGTATGGCAAGACTTTAGGAAAACTAGATCGGTCTGACCTTACACATTGTACTCTGTACATCCTGGCCATTAAAAAGGAAATAATATTAAAGTGATAGGAAATAATGAGTGTTACATCAGAATCTATTTTCAACTATGATTCTGAACAATAAGTACTTTATACACATTATGCATTTGGCCACTCATTAACAAAGTAATGTGTAAGAACTGTAACATAAGAATTCAGACAAACTATATTCTTCCTTGATAATGTATATCACCTTGTACTTCGTACACCGATAAATTAATATAACCAGTCATATAACATTATCGACATGGTTAACAAGTTATTAAATATGAAGATTCTTCGATCAAACAACTAATTTCTTTAAATGAGAAAATAAAATAAAACTATTAAACACAAATTGCTTAACTCTATAATGGGTGTCTATGTGACTATTATGACAGCTTCTTCTAAATGTGCTATAGCTGTTTAGTATTTATAAACAATTAGCTCAAATACTTGACTGAGCTCTTAAATTGACACAAAGTTACATTATATTGGGGTATCCAGTACAGTAGAGTTATATTACTCTACTAATGTTTTTCATAAAAATGTAAATCACTATTATACATATTACCATTAACGATCGCACTGTCATAAATCAATGAGGTTATTGATCATTACGATCAAAACATTCGTTATTGTTTTTAAGTTGCTTAAAATATAATAGATAATAGTGAATACTGAACATGTTTAATATCCACTTAAAATAGAAAAACATAGGTATAATGTATACTTATGGAGAGATCCTATTCCCACATTTTGTAACAGACGAAAAAGAACAGAAGCATTTAATAGTTGTAAATGAAGCAGAATCTAAAACCCATACGTTTCTTGGAATAAAATATTATCAAGTGGATATAAATAATACTATTAGTATTGCGAGTTTACCCGATTATGAGGACTCAAATACTCATAAAGAGTTTGCCCAATTACGAAGACTCAAAAACCTGTTTGTGAGTTAAGCCGATTACGAGGATTCAAAACATTAAACAAGGTCCCTCTGTAAGTGTCTGTTAGTTTGCCCGATTACGAGGACTCAGACACGTTAAACCAGAAGCCACTGCAAGTGTCTGTTAGTTTGCCCGATTACGAGGACTCAGACACGTTAAACCAGAAGCCACTGCAAGTGTTTGTGAGTTTGCCCGATTTCGAGGACTCAGACACGTTAAACCAGAAGCCACTGCAAGTGTTTGTGAGTTTGCCCGATTACGAGGACTCAGACACGTTAAACCAGAAACCACTGCAAGTGTTTGTGAGTTTGCCCGATTACGAGGACTCAGACACGTTAAACCAGAAGCCACTGCAAGTGTTTGTGAGTTTGCCCGATTACGAGGACTCAGACACGTTAAACCAGAAACCACTGCAAGTGTTTGTGAGTTTGCCCGATTACGAGGACTCAGACACGTTAAACCAGGAGCCACTGCAAGTGTTTGTGAGTTTGCCCGATTACAAGGACTCAAATCGTGGTGAAGTTGGTAAAAGTAAAGGTTTATTATTTCGTTACTTGATCATTTTGAATAAATCAATGACACAATGAGATTTTACTGTTTTAACAGAAATAGCTAAAAAAAAAAAATAATTAAAATATAGAGCCTAGATTCAGGTTCAGATTCAATAACTATATTTCTTTAGGATTACAAAATAAGCACTTAGACAAGTCAAATTTCATACAGTTTAACAAAAAAGAAATAAGATGTTACTGATTTCTCCTCACTTAAATTTTTTGTTCACTAGTGGAAGAAGTGATAAGAGATCACTAGTACATTCATATATAACTTATGTCTAATGCAATGTTGGTTTTGCCTATCTAAATCTAAGTTTAATGTGATTTAGATACATGTCCTGGCTCTTGTTGGTACAATGATGCAATTTTCTCCACGTTTCTGTTATTAATAATGTTCATCAAAACCCTAAAATACAATAAATAGTTGTTAACTTAATGATTAAAACTCTACTAACGTTTTTTTTTCTCTTCACGCAGACGCTGCCTTTCATAGTGACATCTTTGATTGCCTGCTCAAGAGAAGAAGAGGAAGATAATGATGCATAAGTCGCTAAGATAAGACTTCTCTAGTTATCAATTTAATCATACAATATTTTTTTTTGTAGCGAAACATGCATGGGGACCTACATGTAGTATCTATCTAATGGCCGAGCGACCAGAACTGTGGACAGTCCTGAAAGTCAGAATGCCCGAACTGTTAGCAACGGAAAAAAAAGAAGACGCCTTTCTTTGAATGTGAAGCGTTTGAGCTGTCACTTGTCAACGTCAAGCGCCTGCGGCCAAGAAGAGGAAGCAAAAGAAAATACGCGCGAAAAGGAGTGACGTCAGTCAGACGAGCGAGAGGGATACAACATGGTGTTTTGTTTAGTAGTGGATGTTTATAGTGTGAAAAACGCAAATAGAATGTAATAAACTTGGGTACCAATGTTATTGTTATGTAAAAACCAACTCTTTCAATAAAGTTACCATTTACTTTTGTATTTCGGACTGATTTTTCTAATAACAGTAAGTGCGGATAAAATTTTAAAACTTTTTTTTCATTTATTTATGTTTTACAGTAAGTACTTAATTAATCTATAGCTAACTTAAACCATGATACGGTTTGTCAGTTGAGCTACCTGTAGCTTGTTTACAACCGTCTGCAGTTAATTCAATTGTTTCAAGTGTGTACTTGTTCTTATTTGGTTATCTATACTAATATTATAAAGAGGAAAGATTTGATTGTTTGTTTGTTTGTATGTTTGTTTGTTTGTTTGTTTGTTTGTTTGTTTGAATTGAATAGGCTCCGAAACTACTGGACCGTGTTAAAAAATTCTTTCACCATTAGAATCCTTAATTTTCCGTGATGAACATAGGCTATATAATATTTTCAAAAAAGTTAGGGATCCGCATGAAAAATTCAATAATTGAACCGTGGGCTGTATATTCAACCTCTTTTTCTATTATGGCGCGTCAGAATAGAAAAAGAGGTTGTATAGCGCACGGTGCTTGCTTTTTCTCTACGGCCAGAGTGTCAGTTTTGGAATGTCGAGTCAATGTCAAAAACCCCAATGCTGTTAAAAAAAGTAAAGATCCGTATGAAAACTGTGAAACCCATCGTTTTAGTGTGTATAATTTCTGAAATTTTTGTTTAATACCCGTGCGAAGCCGGGGCGGGCCGCTAGTTGAATTGTAATTTTCTTATTAATAAATGTACAGTTCCTATAATAGAATTAACTTAATAAAACAAGATCATTAACTTTACACCTACTTGTCAATAGAATCGGTGGTTTTCCTTCAACTGAAGATCCATGTACCCATTGTATTCAGATTCAATAACTTAATTTCTTTAGGCTTACAAAATAAGCACTTATACAAGTAAAATTTCATTCAGTTAATTATTATAAAAAAAGTTAAAACTTAAATTTTTTGTCCACTATCGGAAGAAGTGAAAAATAAACCACTAGTATATTCATATATAACTTATGTGTCTAATACAATGTTTGTTTATGGGACTATACAAGACAACCCAATGTTTGTCTGATCTATATGAAGCTGTGTGGATTGTCCAGCATTATTATTATCTAACTAAAGAATGTCCAGCGGAAATAGGTCAACTATAAAATTCCTCGATATAAAAACACTACATCGTTTTTATTACACTACCAAAGTCCAGTCTACAACGAATCATCATTTCGGCCGAAAATCTTCAAATCAAGGAAACATTCGAAAACCCAATGTTTGTCTAATCTAGATGATGCTGTGTGGATTGTCCAGCGTTATTATTAGTACCTAACTAAAGGATGCCCAGCGGAAAAATTTCACCTAAAAAAAACTACCGTCATCGTTTTTATCTACACTTTTACTAAACTACCAAACTGTCTACAACTCATCACCATTTCTGACAAAGGACTCTCACTTTTCAAGTTTCGTATCCCCAATAAAAAGTAAGTACTTATAGAAATGTTCAATGCTAATCGTTGAGTTCAAAATCTATTTGACTTTAAACTTTAATCGTCGGTGATGCAAGGTAAATCCACTGGTACTATACTTTGGACTTATCATATAACAATCAATACCTTAATAATCTAACGTTTGCAGTTAGATTATTATATTTTTTGAGAATTATTAGACGGGGTACCTACTATGTTTACTGTGAGTTATGGGTACTAGACGACCTCAGTAGCGCGATGTGCGAGGTCCGCCTGCAACGCAGGAGGCGTATCTAAGGCCTGCCGTTAGTACTATGTCTGGATAGTCTACGATAGTATGTATGTACCAAAAAAAAATATTTTATTCATAAAATAGGTTAACAAGTAAGTATTTAAACTATTGTAGAGTTTAAGTAGGTATTCTAATATTTATGTTATACTTAAACTTAACCTTTCAAAGTTAAGGTGACTCCTCGCTCTAACTAAGTTTACACTTGTGTTTAGATGCAAGGGCTCATACCTCAACCATATCACCCCATAACTCATACCTCAACCAGCTAACAAAAAGTTGTTCTATAATTGAGACCCTTATTTAAGTATGAAAAAAGTAGTTAACCCGCTTACATTCATAATGAATTCATCAAACTACGATAGTTTTTATAGTAAAATGAAAAAAAGAATTGATCTTCTATAACAAACGTTACAGGTGACATAATTATTTAATGTACTTAAAAAACAACAAAGAAAACAGTTAATTTGAATTCTACTATCTATATAGAGTACTTAAATCTAACGTTATATTTTAAGTTAGTCTACTATATGTATAAAATAAATAAACTAGCTGGGTGTATCACCCGCGTAAATCCGATACTGTGGGATTTTCGGGATAAAAAGTATATAGGCCTATTTCTTATTCCAGATCAAAAACAATATTTGTACCAAGTTTTATCAAAATACGTTTAGTAGTTTTTGCTTAAAAGAAGTAAGTAAGTAAGTAGGAAACATCAAAACTTTTACGTTTATAATATTAATAGGAATAACAAAGAGGAAAAATGTGTGATCTGTGAAGAATTATGTCGTAGGTCATCAACGACTATCGGTTCTGAGAGCTATATGCCCTGCCCACTGCCACTTCAGCAATTCTGAGAGCATTGTCGGTTCCAATCGGTTCTACAGATCTTCTCATATCTGCTACAAGTCTAAAGCTCACCCTAATGGAAACTCTGTTGGGGGGAAAATTTACACGCATGCGTCTAAATCGACGCGTACGCACTATTTTAATTTCACCGCGAACGCTATTTCGGAGTTTTTATTTTGGCGTAGTTCGCGTGTGGTCGGCAGAGCTTTATTTTGGCGGGAAAACTCTCAGCAGTTGGTGATGGCCGGTCGGTGCAAGTACAGCTGACAATAGAACGAAAAAAGTGTGAAATGAAATAAGTACGAAATCTGTTGGTGCTGATTGAATAATGGTAAGTCTGCATTATTTATTAATTATTGTTAGTGATCAGCCATATTGCTTTTGGTTGGAGTTTACTTTGCCCAAAAATTGGTTTAGAATTTAGATTTCAGGTTAGGTAGATATATTCAGGTGGTTAATATTTTTTTAAAGCATAAATTCATTTGTTTATAAGAATAAACGCACATATTTTAATAAAAACTCCAGCAGAGTCAGTTATGAAATTAATTGACTCGGCTTACATCAGACCTCTATCATGAAAGAATAGGTGTCGACTGGACACCGAACCTGCTATCTAATAAAAGCGATCCATTGCGAAATCATCCGTATTCTATACTTTCTTAGACAGTCATTCCAAAAATAGAAATCATTCAGCGAAGTCTGAGTTCTGCTATCTTTCGCACTTTCGTACCAATGGTACAACATCATCATCATCAGCCTATATTTATCATCATCATCATCATCATCATCACCAGCCTATAATAGTCCACTGCTGGACATAGGCCTCCCCTATATTTATCATTGCGGCATTATTCATCATTTGGGGGTTATTGCCCATAATCCCCACGCTGGGCATGCGGGTTGGGTATCGCAGTTCGGTGAAGTTGTTCTACTGAGGGCACTGCGCCCGCCCCCCCGGTGTGTTTCCCTTAGTCGCCTCTTACGATACCCACGGGAAGAGTGGGGGTGGTGAAATTCTATGCCGGCACGGCACCACGGCACTCACGGCATACCTGAGGTACTTTAGTACTAAAAACTATACCTAAGGTACGTTAGTACTATATAGTTATTCTGTGCCTAAGGTGGTTTCGATAGATATCTGAGTTCCGGATTGGGCTGTCACGAGGTTCGCACGCAGTGATCGTGTGATTTCGCGATCAGACGCGGGATTAGAATCCTTATCGTTATCTTATCACAAGCCATTGAGTAGACTGTATACCTACGACACACCGAGATTCGAGACCATCAAGTTTTTAATCCAGTAGGCCAAGCACGGGGATTGTTCTCTAGGGTAGAATAGACAATAATTACATCGCATTGCGTACATTATTGAAGTTGAAGTAATAAAGAACAATGGCAGAATTTGGTCTGGACTTTTTTTTGTGTCCATGGATCTGATGTATATGAATCAAATTTAATAAATTTTCTATGATTTTTCAATTATTCACTCCTTCTCGTAAAGGCCGGAGTTATTTTATAATATTTAAAAGCTTATCAAATGATATTCGAATTATAGGTACATTCGAAATGTTACCATTTTATTAGTGGTGCGGGTACAATTATTGAATGCAATGTATCATTTGTCTTTGATTTGTCTTTGATAGTGTCATGTTGTCAGCGGTTGTCTGTCAAGACGCCATAGAATCTAGAACGTAATGGTTTTATTCTCTTTGACATCCTTCCGAGACTTCGGCGTTTTTCATCTCTGCTGTGTTTTGTGTTTATATTTTGGTTTTCTATTTATTTTTACCCGAATTACGGAAGCCACAGGCGACGTATGTAACACCCGACCTGGACTGTTTATGGACATGGACTGATTGATACTGAGTACGGAGTGTTTTGGACCGACTCCGATATTGTTGTTTTGGGTGTTCTGGGCATTTTCTATGTAAAATAAAAAAATATCTATTAATGTAGGTATACCTATATATATTGTTTTAAGTATAATAAGTTATCTAGTAGGAACTCATAACATAACACAACCTCTGCTTAGCTTCGGGCTAGATGATGCTGTGTGGATTGTCCAACATTATTTACTAGAACCCTCAGTTTTTTTGTGTTTACGGGGCAAGTAGGTACATTTTTTTTAATACACGCCCAGCTTTCTTTAACATACAAGAAGTTTAGGATTTGTTTTGCTCATTTTGTTTATCATTTCTCATTTCGAATATATAAGGTGGCGTGGTCTAATTGATAAGAACCCAAGACCAAATCACATTATTCATTTCTTTATGATTTGATTTCAATCTGCGATGTTTTATAGACAAATATTGTTTGACGTTCATTCATAACCAAAAAATTCAAACACTGAAATCTTTTTTTTCCGGCTTTCCCCAAAGGAAATAGTCTCATTTATAGATTCTGGAGCTAACGCCAAATCTTTTAACATTTTTTTCATTACGGTACGCTTCAATTTGATCCCAGACAATTCTTAGTATGGAGACCTGCCATTGTTCTTTCAAATAATTCACGCATTCGATGACAAAGTGACGTAATTTTTGTCTATTCTACCTTAGACAAGAAAGCCCGTGCTTGCCCTACAGGTAAGGGTTGTACGGAAAAATTTTAGGTTCGTGGTTGTACCTACATGACCTATGGCATTATAATTGCCCGATGTAGTTGACAATATATATATAAAACTAGCGGTCCGCCCGGCTTCGCATGAGTATTTAACAAATATTTCAAAAAAAAATTACACACACGTTAGGTCAAATTATCGAAGTAATCATACAGATCCCTAACTGTTGTAAATATTGTATAACTGTTCATCAGGGATAATGTAGGATTCTAATGGTGAAATCATTTTTCAAATCCGTCCAGTAGTTTCAGAGCCTATTCAATCCGAACTAACTAGGAATCAAATCTTAGGTACCTCTATGTATACCTACTAAACAAAATATAGAGCCATTTTTTAAACATACGCGATCCATAACGTTATTAATTAGAGAGATGACTAATCCCCGCGAGTCTGTTGAACGTCGGATATAATAATAATAATTATTAATATTATTGAGTCTAGCTTCTTGGTCGGTGATCCACCGTTTTGAAATATTTTTTACTGAGGAGTTATTTTAAAATAATTTTGTTGTAGTTTCTATAGTAAATTTTTTTTTTTTTTATCAAGATAAACAATTAAGTGAAGTGGAATAGTAATAAATACTTTATTGCACACTTAAATTAAGAGTAATTAACAAATAAAAATAAAGGTAAATATACGCGATAAATTCTAGGGAATAATTTTAATGGCTTGCTGACATTTGGGACTTTGGGACACAATAATTTCGGGCACTTCGTCCTAAATGTAGATCAGAATTGTAAATACTTTTAGTTTAATGTAAGTAATTGGATTGTTATCTGATTTGTGTATGAATAAATAAATAAATAAATGTCACTAGAATGAAACAACGCAAATCCTTTATACATAATCGTGCCAAGGGTAGAAATTGTACTCGGTACCTACGTATGTATCTCGGGGAGGAGATAGGCACAGAAATCTGAAGACCTTTTTAAGTTTTGTGCCTTTTTATTCAGACAGTCTACTTTTTAACCGACTTCGAAAAAAGGAAGTTCTAAATTCGGGTAACTACCTATTTTTTTTTCTTTAGTAGGTAGATCATGTTATGTTCGTCACTTTCCTACAATTAGACAGAGCCTAGTAGATAATACTATGTATTCGATATTAATTCTATTGATATAAGTTGAGCTACCTGTAAATTGTTTGCAACAGTCTGCAGTCAGCTCAATTATTTAAATTGTTAAGGCTTCTTGGATGATATAATCTTTATTAACAAAGAAAATATGTACCTAACTAGGTAAAAAAAATTAGAACCTTTCCAAATTACCTATCTAAAATTTTAACAATTGAGCTGACTGCAGACTGTTGCTAACAATCTACAGGAAGCGTCCTCAGTTCTGTAGGTATTTCTATTTTAATTTTCTGTAATGATTTTATTTAAAAAAGGACTTCTTAAAAGAAATAAAATATAATCTCCCGGAAAACGTTTGTGATAATGATAACCCGTGAGTTACATCCAAATCTAAAAGTACGAGTGGAATTTACCTCACCTTGACGACGATTAAGGTACAAGTCAAATAGATTTTGTACCTATTATTCTTCTACTACACCTAAACATTATTTTTTTAGGAAAAGTTTCTACTTTTTAGTCGTACATTACGGATAGTAAATCTTAAAAATTGATTCACTTTTGTTTAATACCGAAGGTCGTAGTAAGCTGGACCGTCCGTTTGTACCTGTTGATATCGTATGTGGTTGGTGAGAAAATTAAATTGAATAAATAAATACCTATAATAATAATAAATAAATTTAATGCTGGACAATCCACGAAGCATCGTCTAACTAAACCCAAGCTAGGCAGACCTTGTTTTATGGGCACGAGATAACTGATATACCTACATAACTAATACAATAAAATAGTAAATATTTTTTTATGTAAACTATGTATTTGTGCAGCCGATGGCAATATCTACCTGCCAATCGCAGTTGTCATGTAGATAAAGGAAAAAACTAAATTATAAAATAGTTTAAATACTAGAAAACGACCAGAACACGCGGAACGAATAATATCTACCGATCGTAGGAACATTTCCCGTTTTGAACCCGCAACCTCCTGCGTCGCAGGCGGACCTTCGACCGCCCCGCCGCCACAGAGGTCGCCAATTAGTAGTCATACTATGTTCCTTCAATAAAAAAAAAATAACATAATAAAAGTAAAATAAGGAATAAAAATACCTACTATCTAATTACCAGAAAAAAAATTACGAAACGTTTTGTGAACAGCGCAGCGTTAAAGTAAATTTAAGTTATGTATGATAATTGCTTAATTAGAACAAAAATTTGTTGAAAATCTTACTTTACGTTATTTATTATTAATATAAGATATGTTATATTATATTATTAATTTATATTATTAATTATATTATATTATTATTATTATATTATTAATATAATATATGATATGTGTGTTTGTCTATACTATTATTATAAAGAGGAAAGATTTGATTGTTTGTATGTTTGAATTGAATATGCTCCGAAACTGAAACGATTTGAAAAATTCTTTCACCATTAGGATCCAAAATATTCCCTGATGAACATAGGCTATAGCACATTTTCAAAAAAGTTAGCGATCTGCATGTAAAATCCAATTTTTGTTAAATACCCGTGCGAAGCCGGGGCGGACCGCTTGTTATTTAAATAACAAAAACACAAATACATATCTTTAATTAGAAAATATAAATATGCAAGCAATTTGTCAATGATATCATAAACAATGCAATTTAGAAGTGTTTGTTTAAATTCAAATGATTTCAATGATTATATATAGATTGTGGTGTATTTTTTATCACTACATAATATAAAACAAAGTCGCTTTCCCCTGTCTGTCTCTATGTACGCTGAGATCTTTAACACTACGCAACGGTTTTTGATGATGCGGTTAGATCGGATGGATTCAAAAGAAAGGTTAAAAGGTACAACATTAATTAGTATCAGCATTGCAGCCGTGCGAAGCCGGGCGGGACGGTAGGTTTATTTAGGTACAAACTTATAACCTTTTATGTACCTACTTATAAGAAACAATATTTGTTAAATTTTTATAAAACTAGCGATTAATATAACGGTTGGAAGGAGCATAAAAAAGATCCCAGTGGTATTGTTTCCGCGGGAAGTAGAGGGTACAAACTTATAACCTTTTATGTACCTACTTATAAGAAACAATATTTGTTAAATGGTTATAAAACTAGCGATTAATATAAAGTTTGGAAGGAGCATGACACCGGAAAAAGATCCCGGTGTTATGTTTCCGCGGGAAGTAGAGGGACACTCGGACGAAGTCGCAAAAGCTACTAATAAATAAATGAATGAAATTGATCAGAATCAGAATCAGAAATATTTTTACTGTTAACTGTTGTACAGAAAAGATCTTAGGTATTAAGTGTACAGTTCCAACAGCTTATCTTTAGCAGACATACAATAATACAGTTTAAAATAAGATCTAGGTAAATAGATATATTTATATTATAGCTTTATATTATAGCTTATGCATTCCAAAAAGTTAAAAATAAGAACAATTTTCATCCACATTTTACAAAGTGCTCGATTTATCGATTTATTAGTCTTCATCGTGCGTGCATTTCCTGGTCGAGGAAGGATGACAGACGGGAGTTCCAACGTCCGTTTATGATGAAATATTTAACGTGTGCGATGCACTGATAAGAACGAACCGGTTCAAACCAGACAACCCAGTGACCGGCGACCTAGCCTGATAGCAATGTACCAATATAGACCAAGCAAAGCACTTGCCTGCGTACTCTCTGACCTGATTACAAATGAGCTAAGGAACTGAGTACATTCTCACCCTAATGAAGTCCCTCGTTAAGGGATGAAACATTGCGTGTTCTTCGAACACAAAATAGGGTCGTAGTTACCTAACATTCAAAATGAAATAAGTACATCTTAGTTCCTTTACTAGAATCTAAGTACTTAATATATTGCAATTAGGTTGCATCCTTTATTATTATTCTCTCTTCTATGGATCAGCTGAGCTATCTGTAGATTGTTAGCAACAGTCTGCAGTTAGCAGTTAGCACAAGTTTCTAGTTCTACTTTGATTATATAACAGGGTTTATTCTCTTTGTCTTCATAACGAGCAAAATTCGTCTCCGAGGATACGCGGTGACTAAAAACATCGGTTCTTCTTCAAATGCAAAGTCTAGAACAACCCTGATTATTACTATTCATAATTTACCTTAATCTAACCTAAGCTCGACTGCAACAAAGAAGTTCGTGATTCTTTCTCCCCCACCACGGCGCGATTAAAAATACCTACAGTGCGTGTGGATATTACTAAAATAATACGATTCCGAAATCGGTAGGTATCTGTGGATGGACGTGAATAGCATCATGGAATATTATAGGTATGTTAATATGTAAAATAAATAATACTGGATAACCCACACAGCATCATTCACCCCCAAGCTAAGCAGATCTAGTGTTATGGGTACTAGTTACCTGATATAATTATTATATACTAGCAGCCCGCCCCGGCTTCGCACGGGTATTTTAAAGAATTTTAAGTTCTTACACACACACACACACACGTTAGATAAGGTACTTTATTATTGAAGTTTTCATAAGGATCACTAACTTTAAAAATATTCTATAGCCTATGATTATCATTCTAATGATGATTTTTTTTCCAAAAAGGTCTAGTAGTTTCAGAACCTATTCAATTCAAACCACAAACAAACAATAAAATCTTTCCTTTTTAAAATTGTACCTCTACCTCTTTTACTTAGGTATATAAAGACCACAGAACACTAATATCCTAACGGGGTATTATTATAGTCTTTATATAATTACTTATATAAAGACTTTTCTCTCGCACCGCTATATCGCCTACATCGCATGGTTCCAATATTGAAGTTTTTATATTTTTTGACATTGAGTTTCCTCTCGCACCCCAGTAACGAATTGTGATGTCTATGACAATCCATAACTGACACTGGCGGAGTCGTCGTAGCAAAAGCGGTGCCATAAAAAAGAAGTTGAAGTTGAGTCACAGCAAAAGCGAACAGCGCAAAAAAAGAAAAAAAAGAAGTTGATGTATAGCGCTATGGTTTTATTATTGAAGATTTTATACGGATCTCTAACTTTTTGAAAATATTTTATAGCCTATGTTCATCACGGAAATTTTAGGATTCTTATGGTGGAAGAATTTTTCAAATTGGTCCAGTAGTTTCGGAGCCTATTCAATTCAAACAAACAACAAACATACAAACAATCAAATCTTTCCTCTTTATAATATTAGTATAGATTTTACATAGTTTTTTCCATATCACCAAGGTGGCAAGGGCAACCAAGCATGCCTGATGAAGAGCAGTCATCTGAGCCTATGAGATATTTTCAAAGACATGATATTTTATACATAGAAAACATCCAGAACACTAATAACTGCAGATCGTACAAAAATGTGTCCCGAGGCGGGAATTGAACCTGCAACTGCGTCGCACTCGCAGGCGTACCTTCGCCCACTGCGCCACAGTGATCGTCTAAGTTCTCGTATTCTTTCTAAAATAGAGTAGAGACTTGTTTGATCGTAACTTTAATCACGCAAAGACGATAAGAACTTCGCTAGATTTAGCAATCGCATTATCTGATCAGGTTTTTCCCTACGCTAATCTAAATCCTGCCATTGTCAAACCACCAACGGCACATCATGTTATAATGCTCCTAGCACGCACTAACACGCACTACACATGCGTCGACACGTGCAAGATAACACGATAAAAGAAAAGAACAACTTGTAGGTAACTGAGGAAACTCTCAGGTTCGATGTAGGTGTACAAGTCATGCAAAGAATCATGGTGATCTCAAACTGATCCAATTTTGAATCCAGACTCTTTCCCTTTTCTCGGCTGTCGAGGTTGCGCTTGGTTATTCATGTAGACTTTAGAGCTTTCAAAAGGTAGAGTTGCTAGTTATTCATGATATAGCCCGCAATAAAGTTTAGTTCTAAGGTATTTTTGCTTATAAATCTGTGTCTACTGTCTAGTAGATGACAAGGGTCTATTTTTATTTTGTAAGTAAAATTCTTGTGCAATAAATAATTTTCTATCTATCTACCAATACCAATCGTATAAAACAAAAGCTATCTAAACTTCGCTACAAAAACAAAAGCCAGTCAAAGACAATGATGACACCGAAGAAAATAAACGCACAACATCGTAAAACCACAGTATACATATGACCAGTATCGAAACTAAGCCTAGTTGAAGAAATAAATACCTACGCTCCATTATAGCACTAGGGTTGTCACATTGCTTGTTTTAGAGAAATATTTTATAAATTAAGTATTTTTTTCTGTTATTATTAAATCAATGGAATTGAAATAACCAGCTGACAAACATTGTCAGATATAAAATATAAAAAAAAATCGTCTGGTTGAAGCGACGAGTGATCCGAGAGCTGGTGAGTAGATATCTTGCGCAGCGTATCACCATTGAGATACAGCGAGGCAATGCAGCCAGCGCCTTAGGGACGTTTCCAACAGCTATTGATGGATCAATTGAGCTACCTGTAGATTGTTTACAACAGTCTGCAGTTAGGTCAACTGCTTCAATTGTTAACATTAAGTATAATTAGTTGAATTTTAAATTTTAATAGAATTTGCTTACAAATTCAATTTAAATAGGTAATGTCATGGCGTCGCACGCGAGCCGTGATTAGACGAAAACGTTTCGTGTACTCGTCGTCTCGGAGCGGGCGCGCGCAGCCACTAATGACTTTTCATGACGGCTGCAAGCCTTACAGCAGCGTTTCAATCCGAAAATGCGTGTTATATCTACTAATTAAAAAACCAATACCTACTTGTATATCTTTATTATTAATTATTACAAGTTATTTACAGAAAAGTACTTTCGTCTACTACGACACGTTCTGAATTCTCTATTATTGAATTTTATTGTGTAAAATATTCTAATTCTACGCTACTTTGCAGTTTATGTGTTCTCTTTTAAAGCAACTACGAAAAATTTCATCCATTTTCTTTGACCGCAGTATCAGCTAAATCATATTAAATTTATCAATTAAATTATAAATTATTCTTACCTTTCAATATTACCAGGGAGTTTAAAATATGAAAGCTCCGGTTTTGATGAAGCCGAGTTCATACAGCCGTATGCAATACAAAAAGGAGCATTTTTCAGAAATAGCATTGCGCGTGACCGCTCGTCTCGACGCGCCAACCGCTACTGACAGCACTGCGAAAACCCCTTAGAGCTCTCGTAGATGCGCATGCTTGTGTGAGTGAGCCGTTTCGAGCGTTTGTAGGTAGTTTCCACACTGTCTATATGTACACTGTGGTAAAACTTTCAAATATTTTCGTCAGCTACAATGCTCGCTTCATTAGTCCTTCAGCCTACTATCTGGCTGTGCGACAAACAGACAGATAAGCGAACCGGTGCAAAGCGGAACGCTAGCCGGCCGCAGGGGGCCGAGACGGCGCACTCACACAACCAAACGCTGATAACATAATCAGCCACACAACACTCCAGTCAGTTATAGAACTGACAAAGTTGGAATATTGTGTCGTTTTGTACTGGTTTATAATAAGAAAATGTAACGCCACATCACATTTAAGAGTAGGTGCAGCTGACTAGTCTCTCTCAACTGATGATGGTGCATTGGTGCCATTCTACGCAAGGTCTTCATAAACATTGCAATCTATGGTGTCATCTATCCCCAAGCTCTGCTTAGCTTGGGGCTAGATGATGCTGTGTGGATTGTCCAGCATTATTTATTTATTTCACTCCAGTATACGACGGTCTGGATTTATGCCGTCAGCGCACGGATAATCGTATGAAAAAACAAATGAAGATCGCGATCGATTTACCTGTACGTACAGTAGCTACAGGTATCAGATTTCGGCACGTCAGTAAAAATAAAACTGAGTTCTTATTGAAGTTCAAATTCAATACATTTTCAATTATCATCATCAACAGCTGTCAGTATTATATTATCTGTGGCTTGAATTTTAGGTGAAATCAAATTAAAACCTTATTAAGATTAGACCTCATTAGTTCACATACCACCCATCAAACCAAAACGCCAATACCGGTAGTCGCCTACCTTACCTGATTATCACGTTGTAAGCTAATGAAACTGATAATGATAACGACTCTTCACATGAAGGGAGGTATCGTGTCAAAATTCCGATTATTGATCAGTTTTATCTATCTGATATCATCTGTCTACATAATGTAAGAGTTTGTTGGAAATTAAGTTTGCTTATGTGTTTTATAACTAGAGTTTAGTATTAAAACTAAACAACTAGTGATAATTTGTTTACCTATCCACAACATTTATGATGACACAAATGTGACATGAATAACATGTCACATTTGTATCTATAAAAATATACATTGGACGTACAATAGAATTTCATTAAAATTATAAGATTTATTAAACATTTGTTCGTAGATTAAAATGAGGTTTTAGAGTCAAGATAAGAATCACAGTCGAAAAAAACTTGCCCTTGGTAGTTCAGGCATTATCTAGCGGAAAAGTCCAAAAGTAGATTTGCTTTATCAAGTCTAGACATCGATATGAGTTATCGAGAAAACATTTTTATCTATTATAGGGACTTTAAAAACGTGATCGATTTCAGAAGACTAAACGTTTCAAGGGCTTGTTAAATGAAGGTACTGGGGCCTGTCTAGATACGTTTGAGGGGTAGGTTAGTGGGTAGGTAGGTTCTCTTCACTTAAATTTTTCGTCCTAGTGTAAGAAGTGAAAATCTCATGACAACGGTTAAGGTAGGGTACGTTTGAACCGTTGAACCGTCTCATAGATGAAACATCGCGTTTTTCTCGATAACTATACCAGCTAGGCGTAAGAGTTCAGACGAGTCAGTCTGTTTGCCATGCCCTCATCAATCGTCAGATTCGCAAGTAACGCTCTGCAGAGGCTCACCGACCAGAGCAGGCGCACGAAGGTGCGGGTTGTGTTTAGTTAGACCATGAGCAGAGCAACCTCCCAAATGCGCACTCCAAACAGTTTTCGAAATTTCGATTGGTTTTTCGAAATATTTCGACGAAAAATGTATCATTCCCCATTCACATTATGTATCCTGGAGAATCCACACAGCATCATTTATCCCCAAGCTAAACAGAGCTTGTGTTATGGGTACTAGATAACTGTTATAGTTAGTTAACACAGTATAGGTATCACATATGTACCTACCTACATATTTTTTGTGTACGTAGAAAAGGATCAGAACACCCGAACAAATATCTACAGATCGTACAAATATTAGTCCCGAGGCGGTAATCAAACCACAACCTCCTCCGTCGTAGGCGGACCTTTGCCCACCGCGCCACAGATGTCGTCAATATACGTACACCTATACGACAAAAGTTCAAAACCCTCGGCCCGCAAGTTACACTCGCACTTGACCAATCTTATTTAAAGTAGGTATTTATTCTTACAATGTCTGAATGCTACTAATGCATTCTTCTACAAAAAAATTGTAGAAGTAAATCTTACCTAGACGCTCAGATTAATTGCACAACAATTTCTCAAACGTCCGTCCGCAATTTATCAAGAAGCGAACATTCAGAACAACAGTTCTCGAAGGCTGGAGTAGTGAGTTCGTAAACAGAACCAGTATAAGAGGTCGCTCCACACCGACGCTATATCAGTCACCTATTGAACCGGAGTCTATCACACCGGTAATAACTGGACGCGGACCGGACAAAGCGGCTTTCGATAAGCGAACACGAGTCACACAAACAGACTAAATTAGTAAATTTTTACGCAAAAAAACCGCTTTTTCAACCATTTTATTTCTAAAAGCAGTTAATAAAACCTAAATCTAGATCACGAGCTGAAAATAAAAGGTTTTTCAGTGTAAAAGAGGGAATTACAGCGCATGTTCGCAGGGGACTCTTATCAGCGCGTTGTCACACGAGACGTTTTATAAGTAGGCGAGCGGAGCTCTGCGAATCATTGTCCGTCGCGACCGCGAGTTGACCACAACCTAAACCTGCTATTAAACTTTGTATTTCTATCTTGTAAATTAGCAATCATGTTAGTGTTTCCGCATTGGAGGCAGGAGCTACCTAATGGGGGGTGTAGGGTACAAGGATGGATGCCTGCTGAGAGGTTCGCGCCTTACTTAGCGAGGCCAATGCCAGCGCCGCTGCCGCCACAGGTGTGAATTTTTTTTTATTGACATTTGTGACTTTTAATTTTTTTTTTGCGAGATATTTCGATTTTGTTTTTATTTATTTAGGTACTTAAATTGTCCAATATCTGACTTTTTCAAGACCCAATCTTTGCACTCCAAACTAGCAGGCAAGTGTCAAAATAAACTGTTTGCGTGGGGACATCATGCAATCTGTTTATTTATTTGATTGAACTCCTACAGGTGCCACAGTAATGCACTTGAAACAATAAGTACTTACATGAATCATAAACAAACAACACTGTACGATGCATTGATCTGCATTCTAACGTGACGTGACAAATATTGAGGTGAAGCGAATCGCGCTTTGTATGGTTTTCACCACCTATTATTTCGAATTCAAATTCTCTTAGAGCTTATATTAGAGCTATATTAACTGTTTTGGATTCAGATAAGTTTTTTAAGAAAATAAACTAGTTTCGATTCAGAAAAGATTTATTTATTGTCTTTTTATTACAGTTGGAAGACGAAGACTCGTCAGGCGGTTCGTCCCCGGAACGCGAAGGGGAGAGCCCCGAGGGTGTTTGCGGCTGGCGTGGCTGCAGCGCTGCGTTCCAGAGTATCGCGCGTCTGTCCGCGCACGTCGCGAGGACGCATGCGCACGCGCACACGGACGGACTGTTTTACTGCGGGTGGAAGGGCTGCGCGCGCCCGCAGAGGGGGTTTAATGCACGGTCAGTTATTTTTTGAGTAACTTTTTAAATGCGCAATCATTTGGTTTTTAAGTCAGTAAACACTGCATGTTTACTGAGTGAGTCTGATAATTAAAAAATTCTGAACTTTAGAAATGTTAAATCTCAAAATGTTGTAATCTTTTAACTTACTCACATTATATTTTTGGTCTACAGTTACAAAATGCTAGTCCACGTACGCACACACACGAACGAGCGGCCGCACACGTGCAACCAATGCCAAAAGAGCTTCTCAAGAGCAGAGAATCTCAAGATCCATCTGCGGTCGCATTCCGGAGAGAAACCCTACGTCTGCCCCTATGAGGTAAACATAACGACCACTAACCATTCGTCAACAACCGTTACCTATATGGGTCACCTGTAATAAAATTGTTAGTTATTATAAAATTGTTACTCTTGTGCGGGCATAAAGCCTATTATGCCATTAGTTTTCCCTAAAACCCAATTGAATAACAAGGAACAAAATTTAATGTACATGACCTAACTTCATTTATTCTTTTATCAACAATTTCAGTAGGTACTTTATCGGAAAATCAAATCAAAGTAACTAATGGACGTTTTGTTATCAACAGGGATGCGGTAAAGCCTACTCGAACTCAAGTGATCGCTTCAAGCACACACGCACACATGCCGTTGAAAAACCATACTGCTGCAAAGTCCCTGGATGCAACAAAAGATACACAGACCCGTCCAGTCTGAGGAAACACGTCAAAACTTACAAGCACTTCACCACAGAACAAATAAGAAGAGAATCTTCAGACTCAGAGGCTTTTTCGCCAAAAGAAAGCACAGATCGCTTCGCCAACACATCGCCAATCCACGTGAGAATGGTCTACCCACCTAGCATATCACCAGTCAGAGATACTCCAGTACGATATGCTCCTATAGAACAAGTCACTTATATCAGACCTAAGCCAATATATCCTATTCGTGTCCCGACCGACGAAATGTCATATTCAGAGTACAGTCAGATGTACGAACCAACTTATAGAAGCTATTACACGAGCTATCCTGTCCTAAGGCCAACGATCTCAGAGAAATTCACGCATGAGGAGAGGATCGAAGGAATGTCATACTTGACTCATGTAGAACAGCCTGATGAAGAAATGCCATTAAATTTATGCAGCAAGAGACTCGAGTGCAGACCTATTGAGGATCTAGTCAGACGCACAGATTTGCCTTTAGATTTAAGTACAAAAAGTTAAGTTAATAAATAAGACTTCAGTATAATAATAGTTTTTATTTGATTCCCAAGATCGCGAGACTGTTTTGATGCAGAACTTTAGTTTGTAGCTACTTCATTGTAGTCGCTAAGTACCATGAATTGTCACGAAAGGCTACGCTAAATCGATTTTAGTTTCTTAATTTCAAAACCTGTTTTGTATAATAGTATGTACATCAAAATATTTGAACAAATGGATAAATCACTTTAAAAATCTTCAAAAACAGTCAAATTAATCAGATAAAACTTAAAAGGACATTTTAGCTAAACATAGTGCAGCAAAAATTTTGGATAAGTTTTGGTATTATGTACTAACTCTTTCTTTCCATATTTATATTATTGTGTGCTTACTAACCAAATATGGACCCAGTTATACGAAATAAAGAAATTTCATTTCATTTCTTTTTATTTATTAGAGTAGGTATTCTATCGTTCAATCTCAAACACTATGACTAAGTAAAACAAAGGCAGCACAAATATTAACATTCATTGTACTCAGCACATCTTTATCATTGAGCAAACATAAGTGACAAGACAGTTACCTGAAATTCAACTCATGGAAGCCGGCGTACTTACTGAGAAAATTTACTCTTACACCACCATGTGAAATGTAGATATCGGCGTTATTCAAGATTTGTTATAGAACTTTAATTGTATGGAGAGAAGGTTTAATATCGGTTGGGGTCATGAAATTATAATTTGCACGTGGGATTGTGTTTTACATGGAATACTGCGGTTGTTTACCTTACTCTACCAATGTAAGTAAATCACGATGATTCCATTTAGTACCTAGTTGTTTTGAATACATTAATTTATAACTTTTTTTTACAAAGTTGCTTATTTTGAAAAAAGATGTGTATGTGTGTGTTTGAGTAAGATGGAGATCAAAGAACATCAATAAGAAACATGGCCTTCCTACCTAAAGATGAATATTGGTCACAGTATAGGTAAATTTTAAAATCTGGTGTGATTTTCTTTTTCTTACTGACATAAATAAATGTGTATTATAGGAGATCAAAGAAAACCAATAAGAATCATGACCTTAGCCTTCCTACCTAAGGTTGAATATCACAGTATAGGTCACAGTACTTATAGGTAAATTTTAAAATCGGGTCCAATTTTTTTTCGTACTGACATATAAATAGATGTGTATTGTTTGAGATCAAAGAAAATCATTAGGCAACTTAACCTAAGCCTTCTTACCTAAGGTTGTATACCGTATCGATCACAGTATATTGTATATTGTTTTCATACTTACATATACCTACTGACGTCACATATACTGGCCTGGATACGAAAAACAAAAACCGCAATAGCTTCTTAAATCTACCTACCTATATTTACTAGCAACAAAAAATTAAACGACAGTGCTATCAATTCAGACATCACCATCATAGCAGCCCTTAATGTCACCCTCTGCTTGTATAGGCCTCCCTTAGTCAATTCCGACAACACAAAATTTATTACCCAGCTCTAAAAAGAGGCCAACACTTTAATTACCATCGGAAAAGGGATGGCAACACTTTAGTTTTGTCAATTTAGTTTAGTTCTTGTGCCATCTGAATTGGCACCAATTTTTGATGCAGTAAACTTATTGATTTAAATGTTATGAAACACTAAAACAAACATTATTACATAATTCCATTTTATTGAACATACAAAAAATCAACCAATTTAATCTGGTATCTCTCCTAAGAGAGAATGAGACAGTAAATACAAAAGCTACGTACATCGGAGTGAGAAGACTATGCGCGGACTAGCTTGGACATTCCCTCTGCGATAGTATTGAGTGCGGCGAGGTCCTTCCGCGCCGTGTCTAGGAGATGAGCCATTCCTCGTTGTTGGAGCGTTAGGAACTGTTTCACGTCTTCTTGTGCATCTGTTAGAGACAAAAGGAATCATTACTTAAGAACAACTAGTTATGTATACCTATAGGTAGTGCCACCACAGCCGTCGCTATCTTATTTTGTTTTTATGAAGAAAACAAAGACGATCGTGCCAGTTTTAAGTACTTGAGCTAAATGAATGGGCACAAGTTCAAAGTTACGAAGTTTTACGAATTTATTTTGAACGTAAGCGGGATAGCTGCCAACCTAGTTTGTGTTGGAGTAACACCAACGTTTCATCCCTCTAAGTTACATAAATATCATACTAATGGTCTAATGGACAGTGGATAATATTTATGCAGAATTTAGAGACAAAGAAGCCGTCAATAGTAAAAAAATAACAGATTTTTGACTGTCCGCGGTTTTTGACGATTTTTGACTGACTACCATTTGCGTTACCGCGATTTGACGTACAGTCGGTGTCAAAAATCGCAGAGCAAGCTGTGTAAAAACTCTTCCTCCAGAAGTGTTGAAAGATGTCTGTTCAGCAATTTTTAGCCTATACAAAACAGCCTTAGATTCTCTGTATTTCCGCGCACAAACTATTAATAAATATTTTTATTAGTGTTATTCATTTATATTACCTGGATCTAGATGATATCTCTCGACGGATGCTCCGGAACTGGCGCTTCTTTGCAGACGGACGGCGCACAGCAACTCGTTCAGACGACCCTATGGGGAAGATAATAAGGTTCATTATAATAATAAAGAGTTTATAAATGTTTCAAAAGTAGAATCAGGATAAATAATAATATTAATGATGGACAATTAACACAGAATTATCTAGCCCCAAGCTAAGCAGAGTTTGTGTTATGGGTTCTAGATAACTGATAATATCTATATGTACTCATATATTATTATGTACATTATTATGTACATAATAATATATGAGTACATAGATAGATATATTTTATGATACATAGAGAGCGAAGAGACCTGAACAAATACGAGCAGATCGTACAAATATATGTCCCGAGGCGAAAGCGAACCCGCAACCTCCTGCGTTGCTGGCGGACCTTCGCCCACCGCGCCAAACGGTTAGTTTCGCTATGCTCGATTCCCTCTATGCACTGATCCTAAAATACCTAACAAAAAGTGCCGCTATGCACGGAATCAGATTCTTGGACTGTCGAAAGGAAAATGCTTATGTTTAAATATCACAGTCATCTAAAATGTACCCACTCACTATACACATCGTGTTGCTGTTTCTTGATGGAATTGTATAATACAATTTTTAATAAATATACTCTTACTAGTTTCAATAACTATAACTAGTAAAAAGTATACGTGTTAATCAACACATAGCTTAAACCGTCAACACCAAAACAACGAGTTTTTGGTTTACTTCTTCCGGGAATTTGTACCTGATTGTTAACTTTTGTCCTTGAATAGAAAGAGAGTAGGATTGCGGCTTTGGTGCAGTACGTCTGCAATCATGTCGCATGCATATTATTAGCATGTATTTTGTGTTAAAAACTGTTTAATTTGTAAATGTTATTTTGAAAAAGGTGTCATTTGATCTTTTACTCAATTATTTTTTGCTTGATTTTAATCAGACTATTTATTACAATTGTTGATTATTTACATAATATTTTATTTAAATATGTGCAAGCACAAGTGATTCTAATGTTAAAAACTGTTTATTTTCTAAATGTTATTTTGAAACGTGTCATTTGATTAATAATATATAAAAAAAATAATAAATAATAAACCAGCCTATAATAGTCCACTGCTGGACATAGGCCTCCCCTAATGAGCACCATAGATGGCATCATTATTTGGGGGTTATTGCCCATAATCCCCACGCTGGGCATGCGGGTTGGGGATCGCAGTTCGGTGTAGTTGTTCTGCAGAAGGCGCTGCTGCCCGCCCCCCGCTGTGTTTCCCTTAGTCGCCTCTTACGACACCCACGGGAAGAGATGGGGTGGTGAAATTCTATGCCGGCACCACACGGCATTTAATAATATATTTTATTTTAATATGAGCAAGTCTCCTCACATGACGTGATCCTAGTGTTAAAAACTGTTTAAATGTTATTTTGATACGTGTCATTTTTGATCTCTTAATTAAAAAATATTTTCTTGGCTAGTTTTAATCTCATTATTTTGAGTTGATTCACGTTTCATAGCGTTTTTATATTTTTAATCGAAATATAAGCAATTCTTAAATTTAAATTAGATTTTTATTTACCAAAACTTTTTTCCTCAAACTATGTAGTCCCAGGCTAGCTTTAAGAGTATACTTTAGAAACACTTTTCTATCGAATTGTACCTTCCATTGTTAAAGGTAGCACTGAAAAATTCAGAGCAAAGCGGCACTTTTTGGTAGGTATTTAAAGATCAGTGCATAGCGGGAATCGAGCATAGCGAAACTAACCGGCGCCAAAAACCTCGCCAACGTTATCGCCAATAAAAAAAAATTACACGCATCACTCGGCAAGGGCCGAGCGATCAATAATCCACGTACAAGCGTGGTGATATCTAGATAAAGCTTGACCCTTATGTGTGCGAGCTTTGAATAATTCTGGAACAGAAGGTTACATGCATTACAGTGGATCGGGCCAAATCAGCGTCGCCACCTACTTTATATTTTTTAATTTAATAGGAAATTCGTTTATAAAATGGTGTGTGGGGGAGCAAGAATTATATGGGACTCGCCCTGAGAAAGAGGTAGTAGCTACTAAAACCTCTACGGTGAGCCTCACGGGAGAGGTTTTATGCTTTCTCTCGCCATTTTTTGCCGAACTACGAGAACATTAAACCTACCGCGGCCCAACTGGCATCCCGTCTCCCTCTCATGGCTATTAAACGAACTTTTTTTGCCTAAATCATATAGAATATAACGCTTACAGAAGCATTATATTTTAATAGGTACCAGAAACACCACAATGAAATGTTGGAATTCCTTTGTTCAACATAATAACAAGATAAAATAGGTGGCGGTGCTAGTTTGGGTCGGGGTGAACCTTATATAAAATATAAATTGATTTATTTATTGAATTATTAATTAGAAAAGCACAATCACCAATTACACTAGTAGACATCAATACGTATAAAACAACAAAGAATATGATTAAAAAATACAATTAATGAATAAAATAACTACTATTTTGCATAAGAAAAAATCTGTCACCCATCCCTCACACAATATAGCAAACAAACTGACAAATTAATGATTTGAACTTGTTATGATGTTCCTAACTGTTAATTTAAAACCTTTAAACTTTCACGATTTGTTGACATATTAAAGAACATTTATCGGGTATTTATCGCGACCTTTTGTTTTTATTTTCCATCATCCAGTCGCCCCGTGACCACGATCGTTGCAACGCGATGGAAACGTAGGGGAAAATAAAAACAAAAGGTACGCGATAAATACCCGATAAATATTCTTTAAGGCGCATACAGCACCTAAACTAGCGCCACCACCTACTTTATGTTATTATTCTGTTTAACAAAGGAATTTTCAAAAATCCATCGTCCAGTTTGTGATACCTATCATAAGCTTTTTTTTAATGCCTCTGTAATAGTTTTATTCTATTTAGTTTAGGCAGAGATACGAAGTTGCCCTTGTTGGCCACCAAAATCTATTTTCGTATCTCTTCCTAAACTAAATAGAATAAAACTATTACAGAGGCATTAAAAAAAAGCTTATGATAGGTATCACAAACTGGACGATGGATTTTTGAAAATTCCTTTGTTAAACAGAATAATAACATAAAGTAGGTGGTGGCGCTAGTTTAGGTGCTGTATACGCCTTAATTTAAATACGGAAGTAAACAACCCGATTATACTATTATAATAACCCGACATGAACTACAGGCGAAATTTCGTAGCTTACCGATGTCTATCCCAAGAAGCATGTAAACCATACAGAACTGCTGATATAATTGTATTTCATTGTTTTCTCGTGATATTTTCGTCTCATTGTGTACTTATTTAAAGAAGCCTAAGAACCTAATATTTAATTAAGTCAACGCGGTAGGTTTAGAGGACTCAGTTCTATGTACAATGACTTCTTGTTACTTCTTAGTAACAAGAAGTCATTGTCGTAGAAGTCATACCTTTTTGTGATGTAAAATGCATTTTGTAATATGAATTTTTTATGTCTATAAAATATTGCATTCTTTCATTAAGTCAAAGAAAATGAATACAGAGCACTGACGGTTAAAGGAGCCTTAACAATTTTGAGTTGCTGTAAAACATTATTATAAAAATATAATGTGCTTTTCCTAATCGCTCAAACAGTAACCTTATGCTAAGCGAACATAAATTCAGTTCTACATTGACTAGTTTACTAACCTAGTCAATAAAAACGCCTTCAATAACGATGTCGAGACGTTCGGCCTTAACCAGGACATCTTACAAGATATTACCTATTCGTCATTTTCACTAATCACCAATGTTTCACACATTTACTGCATGCTACAGTTTTACATCCTGATCCTCTAACACCTGTAACCAGTTCAAACTGGTTTAAAGGTAATGGCACCAGATTATGTGACATAAGATAAGAATTTTACGTTTTACTGTTTAAGTATTTTACGGTTTACGGTTCAGCGTTAGTGATTGTAAAGTTGGTAGTAAAGATATCGTTCATGTTCAGTGCGCTAATTGCTAAGTAATGTAAGGTGTAAAATAAGTACATAAGTCGGTACTAAATCCTACTTAAGAAATGCGATGAATAATAATAATTCATTTATTTCAGGCAACATTATTCTAGTACAGGATGGAAAATACTTAAGGCGCTACCCTAAGACAGAAGTCGTAAAACGTCCACTTTTTCGTCGCTCAGTTAGGCTTACTGCGACATATTACAAGCCCAAAAAAAATACAGTGTACCTCGTGTGTTCATAAGTCTTGAGACACAGTAAAACTAAAATATTTTTGGAGCTAAGTTGAGTATTCATTTATTGGACATTAAAATTAAAACTACTGACATCTAGATCTGTATTTAAAAATAAATCATTCAAAATGGCCGCCTTTGCATTCAATGCAGGCCTTCAAACGCGTGCGCCATTCATCTATGGCGGCACGAATCTTTTCAATGGGAATCCGTTTCGATTCTTTAATAAGGGCTCGCTTGAGAGAATCCAGGTTTGGGTGAGACTTTCTGCATGCCCTCAGCTCCAATTCCGTCCATAAAGAATAATCCAAAGGATTCAAGTCAGGGCTTGACGAGGGCCAATCTTCGCTCCGAATGAAGCCTGGCAAATTGGCCTCCAGCCAACGTTGGGTAGTCTTAGCTTTATGAGAGGGAGCAGAGTCCTGTTGGAAAACCCAGTATTTTCCAGCGAATAGCGTATCATTTAATGGTTTAACCACCGCTTCCAATATGTCGGTTTGGTAATTTTGTGCCTTACCTTGACGCCTTGCTGGCGAAAATGAAGCGAAGTGACCCCCTCGTAGGAAACACCCCACCAAACCATCACACTTGCTGGATGATGAGTGCGCTGGACATTGCGTACAGATGGCTGGACGTCCTTTGAACTTCTGGCGTAAACCTTATTGTTCTGCCGGTTAAACTTTTCTTCCACCGTGAAGATCTTTTCATTGGTAAACAGGATATTTTTTGGATCGTGTCTCTTCAATAGGTTCCGACATCGTTCCACAGTCGCAATTTACGAAGACGCTCGTTTAAATAATGCACTTTCCTTCGACTGTAGGCCTTTAGTTTAAGATCATATTTAAGTATCCTGTTCACCGATATTCGCGAAATGTTGGTCTGCAGAGCTAATTTATTTTGAGTCCGGCAAGGGTTGCGACGAATTCGCTCTCTGATTACTTTGATGTTGGCGGGCGTCCTTACAGACCGCGGGCGGCCACATCTTCCACGGTCTTCTAAAGAGCCGCAGGCTGATTACCTATCTCGCGACAGGTTTGCAACAGGCGTAAATCTCGCGATCACTGCTGTCAAACGTCAATTTGGTATTACCTAACAGCAGCTACAACAAAAATAGCAATCGAGCACTAGCTCTCCCTCTGCTGGACAATCGGTGAACTAAAATGTGCATTCTGATCGCATTCTTAGTACAATTTGGTATTACGTAAGCTCTCTTGACAGCAGTACGACAGCGGTAACAAAACAATTTGAACTGTCAATTAACAACAACCCCAGCACCTGTTGTTTAGCGATTGCTTACTGGTTGTTTGAGCTGAGAAAATAATTTTATGAAGTGAAAGTGCCTGTGTGAGCTCAAGAAAATTATAAAATCCCTAAAACATTACGTGAAACGCTCTGATTTTACGGTGGAACGATAAATATCTGAGTAAATATCAATCATTTACCTACAGGTACATAAAAATTACTTTTGTATTTATTATTTGTTTGTACTTTGATTTAATACTCCTCTAAACCCTCTGAAATGTGTACAAATATCAAAATTAATTCGTGTTTGTTGTAGTTTCAAGATATGGCACGCGCTGTCTTACTCCTAGAGGCACTTGATGGCGAAGATAGAAGAAATGAACTACTTGAGAGAGCTGGATTACGGCGAAATCTCAGAGATCAAGCTAATCCTTTGACTTTGTCAGATACTGAGTTTAGAGCCCACTATATGCTCTCTAAAGAGTTATTCTCGCAATCGTGCCAAGAACTTAAACCCTGCCTACAAAGCGAAGACAAACAATAATGAGCTTGGAATGCAAGGTGTCAATAGGTATCTATCTTCAAGTTAAATTCATTTTCTATTCAAGTCAATAGGAACCTTGTCCTTAGTACATAGTTACTAAAAGGTTTTTTATTACAGGTTGTAACGGCACTCTCATATTATGCCACTGGATCATACCAAAAACCAGTTGGCATGACCTTTCTTCATGCATATAGGTCATAGCATTTTGAAACATTAAACTGAGAAACATTATACAAATGTCCACTGCAAAGTCAGGAACACTGTGAACGGTGCATAGGAGTATTCAAGGCCCATTGTCGTTGCTTGCTGGTTCATAGAGTGCTGCATTATGATGACCAACACACTGTGGCAGTCATTATAAATGCATGCTGTGTCCTACATAACATGGCCAATAGAGATAGACTTCCAGTACCTGAGCTGACACCCAAGCTGAAAGAAATCAGCAAGAAACCACAAAGGGATCAAGTTGAAGACCAGAATGAATCCCAGATGCTACAAAATGGCCACCAACAACTATCCATCATTGTTCAAAGGTTGTGGAATAACAAACTTAGCTTAATTATTTTCATAATTGTATTTATTGCATTTATTATTATTGAACTATACCACCAGAGAGCTGACTGCTGAGATCAGTGCTTTCAAAGATTTTTACTACACTAGTTTGTCCCATAAAGTTGTGGCTCTTCATGTCTTCTTCATTTTAATAAATGAGGGTTTAATATTTAGCCCACAAATATACTCACACCAAAATGTAATTTCAGCATCATCGACCTGAATAAAAAGTAGCCCTATTCCTAAAACTATACTTGTGGAAAATTTATAATATTGCTTGATGTGGATCAGTTGAGCTAATGAGAAATACTAATTCTAATTTATTGCTCGTTTTTGATTGTAATTTTCTTTGTGGAAATGTAGGTGATATGGTAACAAAATTCAACACTATGATAAAGTCACATCAGCCATAGGCTGCTTGTCCATTAACAAATAAATAAATAATAATAATGATACTAATGTACCTATATAAGTAGTGTAGTGTCTTATACATATATGTGATTCTTAGTAAATAAATGTATTTCTAATGTTTGTACCTACTGTGTCTAATAATATTAGGCAAAAAAAACCTGTTTAATTTTTTTTTAAATATGAAATAATTTATGGAGCATCATAGTGTGCTCCTATTCCTAAAACTCACACAAATGTATTTGTGCAAAATTTATAATACTACTGATACGAGTATGAATCAGTGTAGCAATCTGTAAATACTAATTATAATTTATTTCTATTTTTAATTGTAATTTTATGTGGAAAAGTATCTATGTAGGTAATAGTAATGATACTGGCTATGTAGGTACATAAGTAGTGTAATTCTATGTGATTCTTAGTAAATAAATGTATGTCCAATGTTTGTACCTACTGTGTCTATTTAGGTATGTTAAATATAATATTAGGCAAGTAAAAAACATGTTTTATTTTTTGACATTATATCAAGTAATTTATTGAGCATCATCATATGCTCATGCAGCGCCTGTGCGACAGAGAGATATGCCTCCGCTTGCAGGCGCGCGGCTTCGGCTTGCGCAGCCTCTGCCGTTCGATGCGGTGGCATCAGCAAGCTTGCTCTCTGCATCGACTCTTCTCTGCTCCAAATCAACCACCCACAATGGTCTGACTCTTTGGTCTGTAAAATGTCAAAATAATTTAGGAGAGCTTGAGACAAGTCATTTTCATGAGAAAACATTACAAACAGGAAGTAAATTTAAGACTTACCAGTCCTAACAGTAACAGCTATCCTCATGACATGGTTGCTGTTTCGGTTTCTGGGCCGTCTCAGTTGCTGTGAAACCGGGCTTTCTGGAAACAACAACATAAAATAAATACCTAGATTAAATTAACTTTGCCTTAGTTTTAGGAACCAATCAAAATAGCCAAAAAAATCTTCTATTTGCGGCCCTATTTTGTGCCTTGAACTTCAAGTCCGCTCAGTATAAAGAATAAGAAGAAAACCGTTATTGCACCTCAGCTAACCCAAGCATGATATCTAGATGTAAAACAAGATTTCATACACGTTTACACCGCTGCCCATTTTTCGTTGCACCTCCGCCGTGAGCGTTTACCATGGTGGCGATTTCGTTCCACTCACGCACGATCTATGGTCTCCTTTGACCTCGCACCCAAGCCAACGCCTTGGCAAGGCTGGAGTGCATCATCAGGTGCTGCAGCAACTTTTTAACTGGGCGACTGAAACTCGATGTTCCACTGAAATAACAAGAAGATGTTAGAGACAAAAACAAGACTAATTGCTTGTTATTTATAATTAGAACTGATTGATAACTTACTTTACAATGCAAATACCACGGAGTGCACGCAAAATCGTCAAAAACCACTTAAAATCTTTCAAAAAATTAGCAAACGTCGAAGCATTAAAAACAACAACAAACAAATCAAGAGATCAAGAAAGACGCACAGAATATAAATTTTACCACAGATACCAATAAAAACTGCATTTATTTGTTTCCGCCTATTGCTGCTCTGTTGCTAGTGGCGCTAGTGTTCACGGGTAAAGTGCATTCAGCGACAGGCGGGCAATAGGCGGGCGATAGGCTTCCGTAATACGGTTTCTTGTAACAATTTGCAACCGATTGCGGAGCGGTCGCTGTCGCGCTGCTGCCGCTGTTGCTACTGCAAAGTTTTAGGTAATACCTCTGCCGGTCTCCTTGTACCTCTTTATGGTATAATACACAAAGTTCCGACTACATCCCAAACTTTGGATTTCGTTATTGGTGGGATCTAGTAAAGATTTTTTAAATTGTATTATTTACCTTGATAATACTTAGCGGATATCAGAACTGTCGAATCCAAGAAAATGCACAGTATTTAGCATTCGTTTTAATACGTCGATTGTAGTATAAAATTAGTTTAGTTTATTATAAACTAGCGACCCGCTCCGGCTTCGCACGGGTCCAATCCTAATTCAAAAACCTTCCTCTTGAATCACTCTACCTATTTAAAAAAAACCGCCTCAAAATCCCTTGCGTAGTTTTAAGATTTAAGCATACATAGGGATAAAGGGACAGAGAAAGCGACTTTGTTTTATTCAATGTAGTGATTTTATTGAGGCACTAGACAAAGCAACAGTATCAGTAATCACTCAGCCTTCACATGGACCATTATCTAATCTGTTTAATATCAGCGATTGCCTTATCTCCAGACAATACAAGTGTTATGGTGGTATGATAATCTCATAATAGGTATATTCAAGTACTACGTAGGTTATGTACCTGTTGTAAAGATTATTCGTCTGCATCAACAGACGAATAACCTTTACGACATCGTCATACCTACATACATCCTCATACCTCTATCAAGAGGTAATATTAGTGAGGAAGCTACGTAAAGATGGTTGACTGGCGTTACGGAGCGTAATTGTAACGAGTTAGGCTGAGTGCATATTAAAGTCACGACTGTTTTAAGGCAGCCTTGCCTTACTTATATAAGACTGCGTTGAACGAAACTGTTTTGACTACGACACGTCGCACGCCTAAAACTTTTTAGTCTACTACGAACGAAACTGTTCTGTCTACGTCTTCATAATTTTTGTAAAGCAATAGCATCGAGTTTGTATCCAGTAGAGTTGAAATGTCTGATAATTTGTTACAAAATTATTCTGTCACAGATCACACACGATAATAAGAAGCACCGCCACGATGTTCTGATTGGCCGAAACAATATTATTTCTAAAAAAATGTTTTTGTAGTTATTAGAAAATTTTGTCTATGAGAAGTTTTGTTTGAAATGTGCCCGTCTTAATTTTTGTAAAGCAATAGTCTGTCTTAAAACTATCGTGACTCAAGTCTTCACTCAGCCTTAGGCCTAGTTTACACAGTGCGAGCTGGCGTACGAGTCAGCCTGCCGAGTAGCTGCACTGCAGTGACTCGCACTGTTTGGACGTCGCTTACGAGTAATTCGCACGTGCGAGTTGGACAGTAGCTAGCATCCAAGTTACTTCAAGATTTTTTGTTTTCACTCGCATACTCGCCTGACAGCAACTCTTACATGACAACAGCTCTGCCGTCGCTCGCATCGTTTAGACGCGTTCGGCAGTAGCTCGCCAGTGCGAGCGGGACAGTCGTCGTGAGTGTTTCTTTTCTTTCGCTCTTTTTTTTTTTAAGTTTTTTATATACATTTTCCAATTCTTGACATAATATTGTTGTCATAGAGCGTATCACAGTTTTTTTTATTTTAACACGTTTACTAGACATCGCGGTAACTCGCAAGACTGGACAGCAGCTACTACTGTCGTGTAGACAGCAAAGGCGAGCCGAGCTATTGGCATACGAGTAGACAAGCCGAATAGCTGTCCACTGTCTGGTCAGCAGCTCGCACTGTGTAAACAAGGCCTTAGGCTTATATTCTTATATTTTTTGACGTTTTTAACATTCTTTGATACTTTAGTCTTATACAATAACCACTTGTTATGATTGCAAGGTCACTTCACAACCAAGCCCCAACCTATTTTCAGAATATAGTATCATTAGTTACTAGATGACCCCGTAAACTTAAACCAGCTTAGTAAACAAACCAGATTATTGAAATTGGTCAAGCCGTTTTGTCTTACCAAGACTATCGAACAACAATTTTTATATGTACAGACGAGAGGCCCTACGTAAGTGTCTTTAACTTTTATAAATTTTTTAACACATTCACTAGCCACGCCTTTGGTCTACGAACAGAGATATTTCCATATGCGTCGGTGTCAATAAATGGTCTTACTTACATTATAAAGCGGCGGCGCCGACAACTGCGAGGCCAACTCGTGCATCCGCGCGCGGGCGGCCTCCTCCTCCGGGGACAGCGCTGCGCCGACGCGGCCCAACACCTCTTGACGAGCTATCACCTGCGAACAAAACATTTTACATAGCTATGGCTTAGTATATCTAAGCTAGGATTCCCCTTGCGAGAACTATAGCCCCTCCATAAGTACAAAAAGATTCCGTTCGCGCGTTTCGTCGTCACAAAAGAAAGTAATTACAAATTAAAGTTGTCACCCCAGTGGCTGTTTCATCGTTTGTAGTTATTAGAGTTTTGAATTTACAGCGCTTATTTTTATTCTAGCTTCCTAAAAGGGGCGATATATTAGATTTTGTATTTGCGCGCCGCGTGCGAAGCGAGCCGAGCTCTTCGTCATTTGCTTTAGCCACTTTTCTACAATCCATAGACACGGCATTTCTACTATCTGTAGGTACTAGAGGTTCAGCTCACATGTAGCAGAGTGTGCCTTGGAGTAGGCAGTCGCGCAAAGGTGCGTGAGGCGCGAGGTGGAGTTAACGTGTCGCGAGCGCAGCGAGCTGAGCTCTTAGTCCGTTCGCTACAGCTATTCCTCTAATAGTTCCATAGACACAAGACTGCAGGGATCTCTACTATCTGTACTAGAGGTCCAGCTTACCTGTAGCAGAGTGTGCCTCAGTTGATGCAGCCGCGCCGACAGCTGCGTGAGGCGCGCGGTGGAGTTGGCGCGCCGCGTGCGCAGCGAGCCGAGCTCCTCGTCTGTCTTTTTCAGCCACTCTGATTGTAGGCGCGCCTGTTCTGCTTGGCATTTAGCACGGAACCTTATCTGAAAATGACAATACAAAACCTTTAAATACCTGTCCCACGGCTATGTGGTCCGCATCAGTCGTAAATATCTAGAACGAAATGTGGGCTGGGTTGGACTAACGGGAACTATTGCCGAAAATGGCGAACTTGTGACTGTCTTTTTAGCATCCAATGTTTTAATCAATAATAAAACACTCGGTAACGGATTGGATCAACATCTCTAACGATAAGATATCGTGGATATTTATTCAAAGTACATATATTATTATAGAATACTAGCGGCCCGCCCCGGCTTCGCACGGGTATTAAACAAAAATTTCAGAAATTATACACACTAAAACGATGGGTTTCACAGTTTTCATACGGATCTTTACTTTTTTTAACAGCATTGGGGTTTTTGACTTTGACTCGACATTCGAAAACTGACACTGGCCGTAGAGAAAAAGCAAGCACCGTGCGCTATACAACCTCTTTTTCTATTCTGACGCGCCATAATAGAAAAAGAGGTTGAATATACAGCCCACGGTTCAATTATTGAATTTTTCATGCGGATCCCTAACTTTTTTGAAAATATTATATAGCCTATGTTCATCACGGAAAATTAAGGATTCTAATGGTGAAAGAATTTTTTAACTCGGTCCAGTAGTTTCGGAGCCTATTCAATTCAAACAAACAAACAAACAAACAAACAAACAAACAAACAAACAAACAAACATACAAACAAACAAACAATCAAATCTTTCCTCTTTATAATATTAGTATAGACTAGCGGCCCGCCCCGGCTTCGCACGGGTATTAAGCAAAAATTTCAGAAATTATACACACTAAAACGATGGGTTTCACAGTTTTCATACGGATCTTTACTTTTTTTAACAGCATTGGGGTTTTTGACATTGACTCGACATTCCAAAACTGACACTGGCCGTAGAGAAAAAGGAAGCACCGTGCGCTATACAACCTCTTTTTCTATTCTGACGCGCCATAATAGAAAAAGAGGTTGAATATACAGCCCACGGTTCAATTATTGAATTTTTCATGCGGATCCCTAACTTTTTTGAAAATATTATATAGCCTATGTTCATCACGGAAAATTAAGGATTCTAATGGTGAAAGAATTTTTTTACTCGGTCCAGTAGTTTCGGAGCCTATTCAATTCAAACAAACAAACAAACAAACAAACATACAAACAAACAAACAATCAAATCTTTCCTCTTTATAATATTAGTATAGACTATTCTATAAGTGTGTAAGACCACCATTATAAATGACTATCGCTCTTTCTTTATACATTGGTATTTTTTTATACATAAGTGCTTTACGATTTTATAGACTGACCTCTGAAAAACCTATCATAGGCACAGGAATGTAGTTATCCGGATCTGGATTGTCTGCTTGCGCTTGCTTCCATAGTCTCGCGTCCATACCTGAAACAGGGTTTATATACATGGGATTGGCAATAGTAAATAAAGGCCCAGTATGGTTAGTTGTTGATACGAGCTGGCCCGGATTAAGGGACCTGGACCTCTTAGGCACTGGTTATTTGACCCTTCTACCTTACAGGACATGCAAACCCCCGAAGCAAATCAATTGTTGTGTTATGTGACATTATTCATGCTAACCCGCTCGCAATTTCATTTGCGTAAAATATGAGAAAAAAAATAACGACTCTAATTAACCTATTTTAAGAAATGGAAATTCCTGAAAACCGTTTTAAAAAAAACTCGTATAAACCCGTTTTATGGGTTCTTTCAAAAACTCTGAATAAAGACAAGTTTTTACAATGATGGACTGGTCTCAGTATTGATTTGCTGTACACGTTTGACCTACTGACAGCTATTCGCTTGGTCAACGCAATGTGTCCCTACAGTACCTGGCGGCGGAGTAGACAAGTACTGCTACCTACAGAGCTTGCTGGCCGGGCGAGGCGCGCCGTCGTATAGTTAGCTCGCTATGAACCTACACAAGTACAGTTAGTTGTGGGTAGGTACCTGGCGGCGGAGTAGACAAGTACTGCTGCAGAGCCTGCTGGCCGGGCGAGGCGCGCCGTCGTATAGTTAGCTCGCTATGAACCTACACAAGTACAGTTAGTTGTGGGTAGGTACCTGGCGGCGGAGTAGACAAGTACTGCTGCAGAGCCTGCTGGCCGGGCGAGGCGCGCCGTCGTATAGTTAGCTCGCTATGAACCTACACAAGTACAGTTAGTTGTGGGTAGGTACCTGGCGGCGGAGTAGACAAGTACTGCTGCAGAGCCTGCTGGCCGGGCGAGGCGCGCCGTCGTATAGTTAGCTCGCTATGAACCTACACAAGTACAGTTAGTTGTGGGTAGGTACCTGGCGGCGGAGTAGACAAGTACTGCTGCAGAGCTTGCTGGCCGGGCGCGCTGCACGGCGCGACGGCGACGCAGCCCGCGCCCGCCAGAGCGTTGCGAGCCGCGCCGTTGTTTAGGAAGTTACTCAGTTCTCCGGCCGCTACGTGCGAGTTCCCTGCGTTTTTGTCCACCACGTAGATTACTACCTGGAATTTGATGAAACGATCAATAGTTTTTATTCTTTGACTCTGTGGCGCTGTGGGCGAAGGTCCGCCTGCGACGCAGGAGGTTGCAGGATCGATTCCTGCCACGGGACTAATGTATGTACAATCTGCAAATATTTGTTCAGGGTGTTCTGGTCGTTTTCTATGTATAATAAAAAAATAAGTAATATATCGTATTAAGTATATCAGTCATCTAGTACTCATAACATACATCAAATCATCCTATAATAGTCCACTGCTCGACATAGACCTCCCTAATGAGCGCCATAGATGGCATTATTTATCATTTAGGGGATATTCCCCATAATCCCCACCACGCTAGGCATGCGAGTTGGGGATCGCAGTTCGGTGGAGTTGTTCTGCAGAGGGCGTTGCTGCCCGCCCCCCGGTGTGTCTCCCTTAGACGCCTCTTACGACAACCACGGGAAGGGTGAGGTTGGTGAAATTCTATGCCGGCACCACACGGCCACCCATAAGTCCAGCATTAGCAAAAAAAAAAAAGAAAAATAAATAAATAATTATTTATTTAAACCATTTAATTCTTTGCAAAATTCTTTACATAGAAGATCTTAAACTTAGCAAAGATTAGTTTTTTTTTTTTAAATTAGGGAGGTCTTTGGATTAGCATCTTTGCCTAGGCTGAATGCCGCATTTAGATGACTGCCATGCAATATCGGGCTGGTTTATTCATCGAACTATACTTACTTGACTTTTGTTTTCAGCAATAGCTTTTACAGAGTCTACGGTTACAGCTAAGTTTGGTTTATTTCCGAGTAGACTTTGCAATGATGTCACAAGCGCCTGTTGATTTGTCCTGTAGAGAGAAATTTCACATTTTATTTAGGTAAAAAAAAGAGGCTTTATATGCCTTGTCAAAATTTACAAAATCACAACAAAAGTCATGTAAAATACACAAATAAAGTATTGGTTTTCATCGGAAGTGACGGTGAGCGTTCTATATTAATACTTTATTGAGGAAAGATTTTATCATTAGTTTGAATTGAATATAATCCTAAACTACTGGACTTCAATAGTGCAACCCAGTGAGTTGAAATTTTTGTTCAATACCCATGCGAATTAGGGCTGACCCTTAGTATATTTGTAAATACTAACTTGATATCCTGTTCAGTCTTGTTGAATATCAAAGTAACATGTCCTTCCTTTTCTTCCTTCCCACCTAGTTTGGAGTAGCCGACCGCTTTGAACCGACAGAGGGGGTTTTGTTCATTCAACTCCAGGGCAGGTGCATTTCGGTTGTAGTATGCTTGACCTGTCACAAATAATTAAAAAAAAAGATGTCAGATCATTGTTAGAGCAGTAGAGATAATGTGGAACCTGTTATAGTTTAGACAGAAAGTTAAATAGGATTGAATTGAAAGATATTTGTTCAAGGTACTAATATTATAAACACGAAAGTATGTAAGTATGGAAGGATGTTTGTTACTCTTCACGCAAAAAGTACTAACGATTTGATGAAACTTGGTAAACAGATAGTTTAGGACCTGGAATAACATATATGTAGGCCAAAATCCCACGGGAGCGGGAGTTACGCGGGTAAAACCGCGGGCACCCAACTACATAATAAAAGAACATATCATACCCATAACATGACAATACATATGTATGACACAATATAAACATGTAATATATCATACCAGTGCCCCATTGGGCTTGCAGCAGGTTCCATTTAGCAAGCACCTGGTCCCTCTCGTCTCCAAACACGCAGCAGTTGAACACAGCCGCGACCAGAGCCTCGGTCGCGTTCGCCGGACCTTGCGGCTGCTGTTGTTGAGGCTGCTTTATAATGATTATGTTATTAGTGGATTTTCCAGCGTTATTTATTTATATATTTTATTTAATGAAAAAGGTTATTAGAACAAGTCACTTCATAAAAATTAAAAGAAAATAAAATAAAATCGCTAATCACATCACATCACCAGCCTATAAAAGTCCACTGCTGAACATAGGAACATAGGCCTCCCTTAAGGGCGCATACAACCTCAACTCTGTGCGAAAAGGTGATTACATATGATTTTGCGTTCAAAAGAAAGCGGGACAGGGCATTGCAACGCAAGTCCAAAAATCACCAAAAGTCAAGTTTTAGCTTATTATCTATTAATTAGGACATTATTTGAAAAAACCGAAACATATAACATTTTTATTGTACTTAATTCTATTACCACGCTTATGTTCAAGATCTGAACTTCTGTATTTATTGAGAAATTTAGGTTTTAGTAAAAATTTAGAGGTAACTTTGCGATTTTTTTCTATCGAGAAAATTTTATGGAATCGTGTTTTCGAAACATATGATCGATAGATTAAGTCCTGAACTTTACCATATATCAATTTCACAGTTAAATATTCAGTAGTTTAGACGATATGGACATCCAGCGGAGTTGAAAATTAGCAGTTTGAGGTAGTATACACCCTTAATGAGCGCCATAGGTGGCATTATTTAACATTTGGGAGTTACTGCCCATAATCCCCACGTTAGGCATGCGGGTTGGAGATCGCAGTTCGGTGGAATCCTTCTGCAGAGGGTGCTGCTGCCCGCCTTCCGCCCGGTGTGTTTCCCTTAGTTGCCTCTTACGACACCCACGGGAAGAGTGGGGATAGTGAAATTCTATGCTGGAATGTCAGCAAATATATTAAACGCAAAAAATTAATTTGCCAACCTGTTGCTGTCCAAACTGGTTTGTCTGACCAAGTCCAGCCCCAAACCCACCAAATCCAGTAGTAGCTGGTTTCGCCCCAAAAGCACCACCAAGAGTACTTCCAGCTCCAAAGTTTGGGGTGCCAAAAGTGTTTGTTCCGCCTAGTGTGTTTGTGCCAAATGCTGGCGCAGTGGTTCCAAAAGTAGGGGCTGATGTGCTCGCCCCAAAACCGGTGCTTCCAAATGTATTTGTGCCAAAACCAGCACCAAACCCTTTAAATAAAAAGCAATACGCGTTAATTACAACGGGATATTTACCATAATTTGTTTAATTCTTTTTTACTATATTAATATAACTAGCGGCCCGCCCCGGCTTCGCACGGGTATTAAACAAAAATTTCAGAAATTATACACACTAACGTGATGGGCTTCACAGTTTTCATACGGATCCCTTACTTTTTGTAACAGCATTGGGATTTTTGACATTGACTCGACACTCCATAATTGACACTGGCCGTAGAGAAAAAGCAAGCACCGTGCGCTATTATATTCAACCTCTTTTTCTATTCTGACGCGCCATTAATAGAAAAAGAGGTTGGATATACAGCGCACGGTTCAATTATTGAATTTTTCATGCGGATCCCTAACTTTTTTGAAAATATTATATAGCCTATGTTCATCACGGAAAATTTAGGATTCTAATGGTGAAATAATTTTTCAAAACGGTCCAGTAGTTTCGGAGCCTATTAAATTCAAACAAACATACAAACAAACAATCAAATCTTTCCTCTTTATAATATTAGTATAGATATAGATATACAGGTGAGTTTTTCCAGGGCCACTGAGGCAAAATCTAAAACCTTGGAGGTTATCAAAAAGTCATGTCAGGAGTTCCGTGACTGTATCTTTGAGTTTTCAGTCATGCCAAGAGTACTGTAAGGTCTAAAGAAAATAAAGCACTTTGATTTTGAGTCAACCCAGCAATAATATACTACTTATCTCACCAAACTAAAATCACTTTACTTTCGGGGATCCCTACAAAAAATTATTTATATGGGTATCACACAAATAATACATTTTGAATATTATTTTAATATTATATATTTTGTTTGTAACATGACTTTTTGAGAGGATAAGGTTACCTATGCATAAATGTGTAATCATAATTAAAATTTTACGTACCTAGTTGTGAAAATATTAGATATTCTTTTTTTAGTAGCTGAGAAAACTAGGTAGGTACTTGTCAATGAGAGATCCTTTTTTCAGTAAATATTGTAACACACTTGATAATTGATTTGTTATTTAGTGGTTTAAGATTTGTTTAGATTTGCAAAAATAAAAATAATTCGAAGATCAGATATTATCTCATTTTAGTAAATTTTATCCATATTCAAGAATACTTAGGTGAGGAGCAGTGATATACCTGTAGTTGGTTTAGCAGCAGTGTTACCAAATCCTGTTCCACCAAACAACGAAGGGGCAGTTGTAGCAGGTGTTGCTCCTAACCCACCAAATGGGGTAGCTGCAATAAAAACACCTTGTTAGCAACTAACAGGCAGTTGGATGCCCTAAGATCTACATCTAGAAGCATGCTTACTGGCAAATGAAACTCAGATATTGAAGAGTTTAGATTACAAGTGCCACCAAATGTACTTTAATGTACTTTTAGGCCGGCCCTTGGTTTGTAGGTTCACAATTAGGAGGATTTTTTCTTCAAATTGTGCTTCGAATTGGTAACGTAATTTATGAGGCAAATTAAATAAAGTACAGTTAACCTACAAAGGTGTGTAAAACTATAGAAGGAACAGGAACTTACCAGCAGGAGCTGCAGCAGCACCAAAACCACCAAATCCAGTAGTATTTGAGGCTCCAAAACCAGTTGATGTATTAGCCCCAAAACCAGTTGATGTATTGGCCCCAAAACCGGTGGATGGAGTGGTCCCAAACCCGGTTGAAGTTGTGGTTCCAAAACCGAAACCGGCACTCGATGTAGACACCGTATTTGTTCCGCCAAATGAAAAAGAAGCTGCAATGTGTTATAAAATTATAAGTGGAGAGATCATATCCTAAACAAAGGAACTATCATATAAACAACACCGTTTTACACTCACGTTTGCTTGCAGCTGTATTGGCACCAAATGAAAACGACATAGCTATTTTGCTATGTAACTCCTTGGCATAAAATTCGTTCGACCAAACTGCATACTACTGCAACTATGCGATGATGGTAGGTTAAAGGTGAACAATGATTTCTTTAGAATCACTTGCTTTTTTGCAGATGGGCTTGAAATTCTATTTTTCTCCAACAAAATTTTGTTTTTTTATTTCACTTCACGTTCAATTCAACTGACTTGACGACAAGCTTGACGACCACACTTAGGCTTCAACTTCTTGGTGAACGTGAACTATCGTAGGATTATAAAAATAAAAAAATTATATAGATTGTAGCTTTGAGTGGATTGTAGTATCATGAAATTTTGAATTAAATTTCAAAGGATACATAGATGAGATGACTTTAATTAAAAACAATATAACCCTTCGAACGTGGAGCACGCTCCAGGAGATGAAAAACAGATAAAGAATCAGTGCTGTAAATGGAAGCCAAGAACGCTGATCGGGCTACACTTGAAATTTGGGCTAGAGTATTGACTACCTGTTAGTACTATAATAGGAACCTAGTTAATCTGTATTATCGAGATACCTTGTATTCTGATGTAGAAACACAGCTGACGACCAGTGTGGCGCGGTGGGCGAAGGTCCGCCTGCGACGCAGGAGGTTGCGGGTTCGATTCCCGCCTCAGGATAAATATTTGTACGATCTGCAGATATTTGTTCAGGGGTTCTGGTCGTTTTCTATGTATAATAAAAAAAATATCTATCTATTTAATAATATTGTATTATGTATACATATCAGTCATCTAGTACCCATAACACAAGCTCTGCTTAGCTTGGGGCTAGATGATGCTGTGTGTATTGTCCAGCATTATTTATATAATAAACTGTTATGTTAGGTACAAGATACAAATCATCATAATTTTTATCCTCATTTTAAGTCAAAAAGAATAAAACAACTCTCTGTTACAGATTTTTTCAAAGATCCTAGAAGCCAAAATTACAGATAGTTGAAACAACAGGTATAGAGGCAAGTTTGTGATTCTATTTTATTTACTGCCTCTAGTTTCTTTCTTGCACCTTGCAAAAGTTTTTTCTTAATAAATATTAACTAAGCATGAACTAAGCCTTATAATGATCTAGACAATTTTGCAGAATTCCAATAGTTTTTGCATGAGATACTGATACCGAGGCTCTCCGGGTCTTCAAAAAATTATCTGAGCATCTGGTCGAAGCGACATGTGACCCAAGAGCTGGTCAATATCTGGCGCAGCGCATCAGCATTGCCATACAACGTGGCAATGCAGCCAGCATCTTGGGTACACTTCCAACTGGTATTGATATGGATCAGTTGAGCTACCTGCAGTTTGTTCGCAACAGTCTGCAGTTAGCTCAATTGTTTCAATTGTAAATACTAGTTTTTTATTTAGTTAGATCATTGTAATTTTATTTGTTAATAAAGGCTTTTTGCACTATATTATTATTATATTACACATAATGTTAGGTGATTGAAAAATAGACGAGAAACAGTTTTGTAGTTATCAAACAATACTTAAAATCATCACAATCTATTTCTAAATAACCAACATACTTTCTCTTTTAACTTTGATTTATTATTATATGTAATGGGTAAATGACATTCTCTGGTGTAGTGGGCACACTTTACTCACACATTATCAGAATACATTGATAGATGATGAAAAAATTACATCACAATTTACTCCTTTTGAAAACAATAATCGACAGACAGTGATAAAATTAAAAGCATAAACATTTAAAGTTAGGTATTTTCGCCCCCTGAAGTCTGCGTTATTTCTTTGCTCCAGGAGGCTGCAGTGGTTGGCCCCTTTCCTTTCCTCTAAGTTTTATCCCAATTGCCCTTTCGATTTTTCCTAGAACAATGTTGTTCGGAATACCACGACCAGCTTCATAGTCATTGACTATTTGTGGTTTTTCACATATCTTTGTGGCCAAATCCTTTTGGCTCATTCCTTTGGCCTGCCTTCCTTGCATTATCAATTTCCCAAGATCATGAGGGACTTTATCATGTTTTAATTCTTCAGTCTCTCTGTCAAGTTTTGCTGTATTTTTTGTAGTTACGTGCTGTTTGTTCGTCCCTGCGCCGTATTTCTGCTGTGTGTCCACTGGTACTCCTTGACGACGCGCAGCATTTACCGCCTGTTCAGTTTTTAAGGCCGATGCCTTTGGAGGCTTTTTGCGAAGAATGGTAACAGTATCCCAATCAGACATGTTTTAGCTTTGAAAAGGATCCGTCCGAGATTCTCAAATTAGGTATTCAGTGAATATTCTAGACGGGTCAAGTATTTTTGAAGTTACAAAAATTTCGTCACACTCGTGGCTTTCTTGTCAAAAAAATTTATTTCGAACGAAATGTCAAAAATAAAATAACAGTGTCAACATGACAAGATATTATGGCGTATTCAGACTATCAAACTTATCGTCAACTAAGGTCAAACTCTTGTGAAACTGTGTTCGTTATGCTATAGCTTGCTATAAAGTAAAGTTCACAATACCCAGCCATTCCTCGTTCCGTTCTTCGATCTTCGTTCGTAATTGGGGGTCTTCGAGCTGTGGCTCAAACTATTTCCTATGAAGTTAGATTTCTAACCTTGTTTATTTATTTACATTTTGTCGGTTCTAACTTCTAAGCGATTTACTTAGGCATTAGAGTGGCCCCTAAAATTTTTTCACTCGTTTTAATTCTAGCTTTAGTGAAATTTCTATAATAATCATTACTTCGCTTTTAGTGTTAGATACATAAACAATTATAAACAACCTGCAAATAGCGCAGCGCAATGGACAAGGAAGAATCTGATTCTGAAGAAGAAATATTAGTTTATGCTGAGTTTGAAGATAATGTCAACATAAATACATATAGAAGTATTCATGTTTTGGGTATAAACGACAAAACTCCTATTATCCAAATGGACGACACATTTTTTATAGGTGAGAAATTGATATAATTAGGTACGGTACTTACCAATGTGATAGTAGGTAATTACACGCTGTATCTACTAGCAATATGATTTACCATAGATTATGTATAAGTACCAATATTAATACAGTGGAGGGAGACCAAACTCATGCCACCAGATATTAGTAAAGGTTCGATAAGTTGTACTGTATAATATACAGTGTGCCTTTTTATGATAGTAATAGGTGTCATGACTCAATTCTTGCATACCATTCTATTTGTTTTAAATCATAATTTTTCAAACTATTTTTACTAGGAATAATGTAAGGAAGATTTTTCGGAGGATGAAATGGGGTAACCATTAAAATACTGGCTACTTATCCTGGCTGGCAACAGTTGTTTGAGAAATAATGTTTGTATTATGGCTTTGGTAGGTAGTATTATTATGTATATTATATGTATTGTACTTTTCTTATGCTATGTTCTTTTCCTGGTCTACAATCAAGAATTTTTGTATTGTTTGTTTCATTAAGATACAATATGTTATCCAAATAAAAATGCAAAGAATAGCCATGTTCTTTAGCTAAAATCCTTAACTTCTTTGTAAATATTAATAAGACCTAATAAGACAAATATTCAACATAAGAATAATAATAAATTAGATTCAAACAATCATGTGTGCCTGAACTAGGTTATACCTGTATTGCACACAAAATTGCTTAAGTATAACAAATATAATAGGTATAATTACACTAATAAAATATAACAAAGCATAGACTTACCAAAAAGTTATTCATACTTATTCATACTTTCATGTAACAAAGCATAAAATATCTTATGCTAATTATGCAGGTTACATTTTACAAGCATGAATTACCTCAATTATCTGACAAACATAATATATGTCTAGATAAGCTTTATCACCTCTCACAGCCAATATAATTTTGTTCATAGCCGAGAATGTAATATGTATTTCAACAATTCCTTACTGCTTTTAGGCAAGCATGAAAGTTCTCTGGGTACATACATGTTTTTTGAAGAAGACCCTTCTCCGCATTGTGAAGACCCATTGTTTGATAAGATGCCAGAAAAAACATTGAAGTTTGTATGCAAGACAAGAAAACATTTATATATGGAACATGCTTATGTGACTCCAAAAGAAGGCAAAGACGGTAAGGGCGAAATTACCATCCATTATCCATTTACATCACCATTAAAGATACTAACTATCTTTAATAACCAAGAAAATTACAATGAAAAACACACAGATTGATCTTCCTGAGTGTGTTTGCAGGCTAAAGGCCGATTTACACATCAACAAGTACAGTAGCGAGTTAAAAAAATAGTCAGTTAAGTAATAAGTAGTAAGTATAGTTCAAACGTAGGCGAGTGCAAGTCATAAGTTGCCGATCGGAGACGAAGACTAGCCGCGTCGTCGTGCGTCGGTTGAGATTGTTAACGACAACACGTTTCTTATGCGGCCGCTTTGTACGAACTTGTGAACTGTACTAAACTCGCCCGTCTCGTCTACACGGGGCGGGCGCCGCGTGCGCCGAGCCGCCCAGTAAGTTGGCGGAGTGCGGGAGACGCGAGAGGGGGCTACTTCGTACTTGACTCGCCAAAAAATAGGATTGAGATCTATTCAAATCAACTTAATCAACAACTTACTACTTAACTCGCTTTTGCCGTTCATACGCAAAAAGCGACTTAACTTGCCACATTGGCAAGTTAACTCGCTACTGTACTTGATGATGTGTAAATCGGGCTTAACACACTATAGGTAGCCACTGACCCTGAGCTATATACAAGTCGGGAGCGTCCCCATTAAGTTACTTATTTTGTAATATCTTCATTTAAGTACCATGTCCCTAAAGTCTAATAAATTACAGATCAGGAAACAGATGGAGATGCAGGAAATAAACCAACCAGCGATGATGTTAAGCCAATTACCTTCACCAGTCTGCAGCAAGCTACAGATGCATTCGGGATATATTTTAAAACTGAACATAAACACATTCCTGACAGTAAAAACTAGTGAGCTGATGATGTCTAGAGTCGATGTCAATATTTGTAAGTATACTTATTTAAGTACCTATTAAATATCACTGAGAAAGTGTTTTCTATAATATCACCATTTCTTTTGGTGATTTTAGATTTGATAGTACTTATATTAATTTAATTTTTGATCAGTAGGAGAAATTCCCTTCTATCTATTGATTTATGAATTAGTGAGAATGAAGAACATTTCAAGAATAAAATTTACTAGCATGTCATCTCAGATTGATCATAGACCATCTTACATCTTAGAAATGTTTATTTACCTATTTACTAAGAAGGAAATGTTAAAAACGTATACATAAAGAAAACTTTATCAGCTCATAGAAACTATTTAAGCCAGTTCTAATAATATATACGCTGTTAATTGGTGGATACAACATTGTTAACAATGTAAAGCTGATGCTGCAATGATGTTCCATCCAGCACTTTAAACTTGTATTTTTTTAGGTTATCACTGAATTTGCCAATAAGTATGAAGAACTACCAGGTGTTTGAAAATATTGTTTACAAAGATCTAACTAACTACCTACTAGAGCCTATAGGCCATTAGAGTTGCAGAAAAGAGTATTGAAAATGCTAGTGATGGCATGCCTGGGGTTCCAGGTTGGAACTGCAAGACCATTTAAATATTTATCGATTTCGACGAGACTCGAACCCGCAGCCCTCCGCGGCTCTCAGTACCTACGGGAGTGTGCTGACTACTGGGGTCGAGTCCCACCGAAATCAAAATTTTTTGCGATACATGTACCTATTTATTTTCCTAGAGATTACCCCGAGTAATATAATGCGTTTAAGCCCTCGCAGGCTTACGTATTAACAAAAATTTTGCAAGACCAATGTAAAACATGATTAGAATCAGTGTTGCTAGTTAATTTCATTATTAATTATCAATACGCATACAATAAAGAAAACGGGACCATTCACTTCAAGAAACGTTTCCGATTCTCGCAGAAACTCAGAATCAATTAAAATAGTCTTATTTCGTTTGGGTCCTACACAAAATACGAAACCAGTTCCAATATGTCGAGCAATACCTACCTACTAACTATAAAACTACGATTGACTTGATGAATGAATGCAGAAAATCCCGGTCTAAATGATGTACTCAAACAGGGAATTCCCCAAATCGTTTGGGATCATCAATGAATCATCAATGAATTGGTTTAGTTAGTCAGTCACCATTTGTACTCGGAACAGACTAGGACTGTGCCCTTATCCGGTTTCTAAAAGTTCTATATTGAGCAGGTTCTAATTTATTGTAATGGAGCCTAAAGGAATTAATCCGGCAATGAACTCAAAACCAGGTAGGTCCTCACTTCATATGAGAGGTATTGCTTTTGTAATAGAGTTAAAAATTATACACTGCGATGTTATTTCGATGTGTCAATAGGCAAGGGGAAATCCTTAAAGATAAGAGAGCAAAAACCGTCATAGAAAATTGGAGCATTTTTTGTTATCTGTTATGTTATGTTACCCTACTTTAACTAATAAGTTCATTTATGTACCCCTCGAAAATCAACTCTATTGTTTCTTAGGTTGGTAACTAAGTATACTTCCATCAGTTGCATTTAAGAATGTACACGAATCTTTTGAGAGGAAGGAATTTTTAATCAATGCCCTACCCATCGGTCTTATGATTTTGATCCTTTAACATCACAAATTATGTTTATAATTTTCAATATTTATTTCCAGATTCATCAAACGGTGTTGAGCGTCAATGTTCAAAAAAGATGAACAGAAAAAATTTGGAAGATGCCCTCTTAGAAGTTAACAAAAAGTCTGTAAGAATTAAAAGAGACGATAGAAAAAAGAACAATAAAATACTGTACTCTGTACTTGAAGTAATTCTCAAGAGAATGAAATCTTCAGATAAACTTTTCAACAGTATGAAACCGAAACTAGAATATCTGGGGAGCTACTTCGATGGTCTTCGGGTGGGACGACCGACGGAATACGATATAAATATCGTTCTTACATTTTATATCAACTATGACAAAATCACGTTGGTGTCCAATGAAAAACAAGGTGCTTATACCAGCATTATAATGCTTTCATTTTTGGAATCTATGAATTATAGATATATATAATCTAATCTAAGAATCTAAAAAGAAACCATCAGAGTTTCGTAGACTGTCTAAAACTCCAGCCACTGCGACAAAGGGCTTCAATGAAACTGTCCTTTGGTGCGATAAATCGCATCGTTTATCGATGCAGCGATTTAGATCGTGGATGCAGAAAGTGGTAGATTCCGCATTGAAAACTCTTCCGGAAGAAAATGGAATGAAGATACTCGAAGTAAACAAAGAGTTGTATCGAATTGCATCGAAAACTTCGGGGCCCGCATTCACTTTGACAATTATCGAAAACAGTGATAACATAATCGACATTGATCTCGTTCCAACTCTATCATTTAAACATCCGAAAATTCCACAAAACACAAAAATAGATTTTGATAAGGCCATAAAAACGAAAATTTATCAATATTTCGCCGTACCCAAACCAATAGATGACGATTACAGTTGGAGATTAGCATTCCCGTATCAGGAAAAGTATTACATTTACAACAAACACAACATGAAAAGTGCTATTAAAATTCTGAAATTATTGAGAGATGCCCAAGGGTTCCATAAACTAGCAAGCTATTACATAAAAACGTTATTTTTGTGGGAGGCTATTGAAAAACCTCCAAAATTCTGGAAAAATAAATCCTTGTCATTTTTAGTAATTTATATGATGAAAAAACTAAAAGATTGCTTAGCGAATAAAATGATAAGGAACTTTTGGTGTCCAGAGCATAACCTTCTCGAATTTATAAATGCAGACTCTTGCCAAAACTGGAGTAACAGACTTAACCGAATAATTAATGTGATTGAGAAAAGGAAGAATAAAGATCCCTTTGTTATTCTTGAATACCTCGATCTCAACAAACAACGGCAAGCTAAATTTTAATTTTATCTAATGGAATTAGGTATATTATACTATTCATAGATTCCAACAATGTCTTATACAAAATTAATTTAATTTTGTTTAAACAAATATTATATTAATTACCTATATAATATTTAAGATTTAGATCTATGGTCAAAGAATAACTGTACCTACCTACAGTACTAACATACTATGGTATGAAAATAAAAGCTTTTTGTACTGAATCTTAATAATATATGTTTGTACATACATTAATAATTCTTTTTTATAATAAAAAAAAAAACCTACCTATAAGAATTAGTATCAGGTACAAGTAAGTGGTTGTATTATAATAAATATGTAGTTTACATTAAAATATCTTTTATTTTAACGTCAGTGTTCCCTACCTACCTTTTTATATGTAGTAACTGCGGCCCGCGGCTTAGCCTGCATCAAAGTTAGAGTCGGTGCGGCAGGAAGCGGACGCGCGCTGTACCGTAGATTGGGGTGAATAGAAACAATTTTGAACTCTAAAAAACATTTTCACATTGTCTCTGCCTATTTTTTTGTCATTGGTACACACAAAATATGGTAATAGAGGTATATAAAAGAACAAAACAAGCAAGATATGGTTCTATTAATAAAAGTATGATTTTTTTTATCGAATTGCAAACAAACAAATGCAGACCATGACATAGGATTATGAATAGGAACTACTATGAAACTTAGCACCTACCTATACCACAATCCGAACGAACTTGGCGAGATTTCGTACCTGTTGTTTATGTTATTGATTGATTAGATCATGGATTAGATATTGTTTTTTCAATGAAAACTATCAAATGCCAATTCTTCAATAGTAAAGTCAATAGTAGTTGGTAGGGTACCTATTTCGTAAAAAATTGTACACATACGTTTTCTCCTAGCGTGAGATATCAAAACCAAAGGTATCATCAAATCACACATTCCAAAATAGTTTTGGAAAATCTTCTAAGTTACATAGGGTACGGGTTTGGTTTTAAAATTCATATTTTCAGTTTTCCGGAGGTAGGTAATAAAAACATAGAGATATCAAAACCAAAGGTATCAAATAAATCACACATTCCAAAACAGTTTTGGAAAACCTTATATTATAAGTTACATAGGTTTTGGTTTTAAAATTCATATTTTTCAGTTTTCCGGATGTAGGTAATAAAAACATGTCTATTTTTGACACTTCCATTCCAGTTAAAACCGCATCAGCTAAAAGAAGTTTTTCAGAATTTTATCTGATAAAAAAAACCGTAAAAAACCTAATGACCTAAGCCAGTGGTGCCAGATTATATTAGCGATTTTAGGCTACTCGGTAGACAAAATTAGGCGAATTGAGTTTGCTTTTATCTGGCAACCCTGACCTAAGCAGGAAAGAGCAGGAACGGTTATCACTATCAGACTGACTGTCACATTTGTCTTTGTAGAAACACAGTATACAATATGGACCAGTATCGAAACTAAGCCTAGTTGAAGAAATAAATACCTACGCTCCATTATAGCACTAGGGTTGTCACATTGCTTGGTTTAGAGAAATATTTTATAAATTAAGTATTTTTTTCTGTTGTTATTAAATCAATGGAATTGAAATAACCAGCTGACAGATATTATCAGATATATAATATAAAAAAATCGTCTGGTTGAAGCGACGAGTGATCCGAGAGCTGGTGAGTAGGTATCTTGCGCAGCGTATCATCATTGCCTCGCTGTATCCATCCATTGAGATACAGCGAGGCAATGCCAGCGCCTTAGGGACGTTTCCAACAGCTATTGATGGATCAATTGAGCTACCTGTAGATTGTTTACAACAGTCTGCAGTTAGGTCAACTGCTTCAATTGTAAATATTAAGTATAATTAGTTTAATTTTAAATTTTAATAAAGAATTTGCTTACAAATTCAATTTAAATAGGTAATGTCATGGCGTCGCACGCGAGCCGTGGTTAGACGAAAACGTTTCGTGTACCTACTCGTCGGAGCGGGCGCGCGCAGCCACTAATGACTTTCATGACGGCTGCAAGCCTTACAACGTTTCAATCCGAAAATGCGTGTTATAATCTATTAATTAAAAAATCAATACCTACTTGTATATCTTTATTATTAATTATTACTAATTATTAATGTATACAAGGTGTAACAAAATATGTGTACTAAGCCGAAGGGGGAGATTTCAGACCCCAATGGTGATCAGTTGGGGTAGAAAATTAAAAATTCCTATTTTAATTATACTATTTTTTTTAATTTTTTCCCTCTTGTATTTCCTTATCTGAGTAGCCTATACATACCTACTACCACTGCAGTTAGGTAGGTATTTATCTTCGTAGAGTTCAGCTATGGCGGGGCGGGAGACTACCTAATCTATCTATCTACCTATCTATTACTCTACATCTATGCCCATACTGACGTCATTGTCACAGGTACAAGAAACCGCTGCCTTTATGGTTGTCACTTCGTTCTTCTCTTCTGAAAAAATCAGCTGTCCATGTTGAAACTTTGATGCAGTTTTTTCCAAAATACCGATCGAAATTCGAAAAGTCGTGGAACAAAAGTTGGTCCCCTGGGGGGTGGAAATTCACCCTCTTTCGCTTAGTACACATATTTTGTTACACCGTGTATATATAAATAACAAAAAGACACACATGAAGGAAAAGTTAATAATTAAAAGCGGCCGCCATCTTGGATTCATGAAAACAACACCTATGACGGAAAAATTTACAATTTATAGCAGCCGCCATCTTGGATTCACATTTTGACAGCAGCAACGATTTTGCCACCCTCCAAAACAGTGAAAACAACACCCAGGACGGAAAAGTTGATAATTTATAGCGGCCGCCATCTTGGATTCACATTTTGACATCAGTTTCGGTTTCAGCACCCTCAAAATCCATGAAAACGACACCCATGACGGAAAAATTGACAATTTATAGCAGCCGCCATCTTGGATTCACATTTTGACAGCATGAAAATATAATATACCTACTCATGACATCATGAGTTTTATTTTCATACACATCCTCAAAACCGTCGCCATTTTGGATTTACAAATAACTTAATTCATTCACATTATTCGATAACAAATTAAATTATAAATTATTCGTACCTTTCAATATTACCAGGGAGTTTAAAATATGAAAGCTCCGGTTTTGATGAAGCCGAGTTCATACAGCCGTATGCAATACAAAAAGAACGGGGCATTTTTCAAAAATAGAATTGCGCGTGACCGCTCGTCTCGACGCGCCAACCGCTACTGACAGCACTGCGAAAACCCCCTAGAGCTCTCGTAGATGCGCATGCTTGTGTGAGTGAGCCGTTTCGATCATATTTTGTAGGTAGTTTCCATACTGTCTATATTATGTACACTGTGGTAGAAATGAAAGAAAAACCATTTTATCGGTCCTCAGCAATGGATAAATTAATAAATTTCCAGTAGGTACTTATTTAAAAAATTAGGCAAAAGTTGTAAAATAAAAGTGCTGGTATAGTAATTAAACTAATAGGTTATAAATACCTAGTAATTTTGGGTTATTCCCGCTAGTCCCCTCGCTTCGCCCCCTGGGAAGTAAACTTCCCGCTGGCCCCTGAGGGGACGAACGGGAAGTATACTTCCCGTTGGTCCCCATTAAAATATTATGCGGATATTTTTGAATAAAATCAGAACATAATTTAGTAATCAACTTGAAACATAAAACATAAATATTACTTACTAGGTATAATATTACATTAACTATTAAAAGATATCTTTAAATATCAGGTAGGTATTTTAATTTGAAGTTTGAACAAATTAAATCAAGTTGTTATTGTTTTTATTTTACAATAATAGTATAAGATAATCAACATTATAATACCACAATGGTTAAAACACTAGAAGTGACTATAAAACAAAAAGCTTATATTTATATAATACGAGGTATTTCTATGTTTATTTGTATGCTGTCTATGTTTATGAACTTTCTTATCTATCTGATATACAACTGGTATCTCCTACGCTAAAACCAATAACATGATTTAAAAATAATCTTAATTTACCGGGTACAATTTTTATATGATACGAAGATATATTATGATGAATGATGATTAGAAATGCAAAATAAAAGTTGAACGTACAGTGCGCGTCAGAATTAAGTATCCCCCTTGTCTACAAAATATTTTCGACTACTTCTAATTCCCTTGTACCTTGTCACAAATTTTCACATGCAAAAATTTATCACGTCGCCGCTCAGGATTGAACCACCCACCCATAATACTCAAAGTCTGACATTCCCAACAATAACCACTATTGTGTCCCAAATACGTTGAGATAGGGGGGGTACTTATATGTGACGCGCACTGTACGTATTACGTAAATGTTCTATGATGAAGTTAAAGATAAACGTGTAGGTACTTATTATAGTGTAAAGTTCAGTTATTATTTATTCCTAGCGGTCCGCCGGCTTCGCACGGGTATTTAACAAAATTTAATTTTTCATGCGGAACTCCTTAACTTTTTTGAATATCTATAGTTCATCACGGAAAATTTAGGATTCTAATAGTGAAATAATTATTCAAATCGGTTCAGTACTTTCGGAGCCTATTCAATTCAAACAAATAAATAATGAAATCTTTCCTTTGTCTAAAATTAGTATAGACTATTAACAATAAACATACAAAATCAATCAATTAATAACTCTTTCCATCCAAAGGTTACCTGGAAGAGATCGCTTCAAAGCGATAAAGCCGCCCATTTTACTTGTTTAAAGTTATGTCTTTTTATATTTTCTTTTGGTGTAAAATAGCATTGTGTACCTACTGTATTTATTGTATTATTTTTTTAACAATTTCCAAGAAAAAGCCAACTATGATTTCTCCATTTCCCAATGCAGGTTGGCATCCCTGTATGAACCTGTCCTTCTAAATATATTTTGGTGGTCTTATTAAAAAACTTTCTTTTCTTTGGGTTTATTTAATGAATTCAGTCTTTTCAACAGTAGCACTGCTACTGTTGGGTTTCATCTTGATGATAGTTTGTTTCAGTTTTTTTTTGGCTGGACAATTCACACAACATTATCTAAGCAGATCTTGTTTGCTTAATAAAAATATAAATAACAGTAAACGAGAACATAGATAGATTTTTATTATTATACATAGAAGACAACCACAACATATTATTTGCAAATAGTACAAATATTTGTCCCGAGGCGAGAATCGAACACGCAATCTTCTGCATACATTTTCATTCATAATATACAAACAAACATAGAAAATAAACTTATACAATAAATAAAATACCTCGTATTATATAAGCTTTTTGTTTTTACTTAGTAATATTCACTTCTAGTGTGTAAACCATTTTGGTACCAATTCTAAAAGGGGGACGAACGGGAAGTTTACTTCCCACTCGTCCCCACGTATATGAATGTGGGGACGAGCGGGAAGTAAACTTCCCGTTGGTCCCCTCAGGGGACGAAGCGAGGGGACGAGCGGGAATAACCCGTAATTTTCTTTGCTGATAAAGGTTTTACTCGTTATTGCCAGAGTCAAGAAGCCTGGTAAAAGCGTGATTGTAGGTACCTACGCAAACTTCGAATACCTACTTGCTACGCGTCACCACACAAGAGGTTTTTTTGGCGGCAACGAAACTACACCTACCTACATAATTCCCAAGGATAGTCTGTGTTATCTTGATTGTATTGAAAATTATCGTTTTTTTTAGGTTGTAGGTCAGTAATTATAATCAATTAGAGAATAGGTTACCTACCTAGTCATATTCGTCCGTAACAAAGATGCCTTTGTATGAGAACATTGTTATTATGCTTGTATGTGGTACAGTACCTACATTAATAATTAATTAAAGAATTTAAAAATCCCGTTATATGTACCTACGTACATCAAGGGCGTCGCCAGGGGGGGGCAGAGGGGGCAGCTGCCCCCCCCCCCTAGAGGTCAAAAAAATGTACCTAGCCAACTGCAAAACAACGAAAGTCCTGCTATTGTCTTGCTTTGCCGATACATCCCGCATAAATTCACTATCAGTAGGAGTAAGTAGTGACGGTTAGTACAATATTATAACCTCTCTTAAAAAATTTTAGCATACGTCCGAATAAGTCTCAAAAAAAAATCGCGGCTCGCTCCGCTCGCCGTTTATTGTATAGGCTTCAGTTTCGACTATTTCAAGCGGCCGCACACTACGAAATATGGGCTCTCATTGCAGGCTGTTAGGATTTTTTTGTTACTACCTAATGACCTAATGATCCGAAAATTTTACAATAGTTGTCGTGCTGGCTCATTCACTTGTAGTGTTTTGCAAATAGGAAAATTTTAAACACCTTGCCTTGAAAATTACTTGGATAAAGTTAGCGTAGGTGTACATAATCATCAGCCCATGTTATCGTAAGTTCTAACATCCACCCCCCCCCCCCCCCGCCGATTAGTAAATTTTTCGACTTCGATTTACTACAGCTTGCCCCCCCCTGGGCCGTGGGCTGGCGACGCCCTTGACGTACATACTACATAATTATCCGTTTCTTAAATTATTGTTACATTGTTTTTTTTTAAATGATCAGGGGAAAGCCTATAATGCCATATTGCATTATATTATTAATCTTACGTTTATCTCTAGGTTTATCTTAGTTCTGTAATTTCTTTCGTCAACCAGTCAAGTCAAGGGCCACACGATCAGTGTTTCTTTCCATGTCTAAACACACCATCAAGCTACGATGTCAAACAAGCAACGTGCTGACAACGCGGTAGAATCTCGGTAGAATACAATCAGCGCGCAGTGCGATCCCACTAAGCAACCAATTAAAAAGTAAAAAAGCGCCATTTTGTTTTTGTATCGCCATTTCGTTTCTTTCGTGAGATGGAAAATTGGTAAAGAAAGTGAGATAGAAATAAAATAGTCTACAGATCTTGTAAATTACATATTCTCTCGCGTAATTTGTGTGAAATAACATCTTATTATACATTAACAGGTGCGTAAGAATGCTAACTTTTTTCTTGGAAACTCTCCTTTGTACAATGTTCTTGGGTTTCCGTCTGCTAATGCTGTTTGAAAGAGTACCAATGGCGTCCGTTTGCCGTAGCGCGTATAGACAGTCCGTCATCCTTTTCTTGCACATATCGGCTACTCAGGAGACACTGCTCTGCTTACATCAACGAATGATCTTTTTACGATACGAGTAGAGAAGACTGTTATGATTATGCCCTGTTACCTTCGCACGCTATGTTGTGTTTGTGGTGTGGAAGGTCTTTGCGTTTAGCCGCGCTTTTGAAATAATGATTGGATTGTATGTACACAGAAGTATTTAGCGTGGAATTTACGGACTGATTGTTCATTGCAGATGCATACCATAGCATATCACAGGTGATAATAGATACAGACGCTGTTCTCGGGAAACTTTATCACAATGTTTACTACAAACACTGTTCAGGCCGGCTCTGTACCGACACTTCAGTACCAGGAGCATCCAACTCAAAAATCACAAGGGAAAAACATTGAAAACTCACAACAAAAAAATGCTCAACAATCACAACAACAACAGGTGTGTACAGTAGAAAAAAAACTACTAAATCTATCCTTTATGCCAGGTTTAAAAGTAAGTGCTGTATGTACTGAAAAACTCTAAGAACTATAAAAATTTGTGTTCCAGGAGTTCCCAACTTTTTGCTACACAACAAATGTAAATATGATTGGAAAGATTGGGACTGCAGCTTCCAGCGGGGCCGGTGCTGTGAACATAACTCAACTAACTACAAGCGATGACAAAACTTGCTACATAGCACAACCATTTTCTTACAATTATGCTCTGGTCAATCAAATGCAGATTGCACCAAATGGATTGCAAAATACTATATCCAATATTAGTTTTAAGTGCGATGTATGTGGCCTCATGTTTGGACACCTTACTCTGCTTAATGCTCATAAAAGGATACATGCTCAAGATACAGGTAAACAGCCAAGCATGATAAAATACTTGTTCAATTACTTAAGATGAAAGGATATTTCAATCAGAATTTTTCACTAATATTGTCAATACCAAAATCAGATTGGATATTTGTTACTTCCTCATGTAATAACGACTGAAGGATGATCAGCCCATCTGCCAATTTTGCATAGAAAGGGTTGTACCCTATAAAAATCAGTTCATGGGATTAAAATAATCTTAAAATTTATCAATAGACATTTAATATTTTATGAATAAAGTTTGCGATAATAATCCTTTCAAAATCCATAATTTTAATTTCATTAGGCCATTACAAAACAAGTCCATAAACTAAATTACTATCCAATACAGTCAAATTTAATACTGAATTCTCAAATAAGAAATAAGTAGTTAACTGACTGTTATACTTTCAGATAGTAACATCACTGTGGTGGCTACAGGTGTTAGTAGCAGCAATGAAGTGGCCATGAACCCTCACATTCAGATCTTGTCAACGGACCCCAGCGAGCAGCAACAACATCATGTTCAGCTACAAGACAGTAATTATACATCTACATCTTTCAAATTTAAATATAATTTAATTTTTATTTATATTTCTACCTGTAGTTTGTTCGCAACACTCTGCAGTTAGCTCAATTGTTTTAATAAAAGGCTTTTTTGTCCTTAGGAAAAAAAAATTAACACTTCTGATTAGTGTGGATATGGATCACAGTAAATTCTCAACATTTTACTTGATTTGGATTACAGATATTTTTTCTGCCTTTAAATTTATGTATCCCAAAGACTAATCTGTTAATATTGTCTTGGGGATAGTTCTCATTGGTACTATGGATCTGAGAGTATCTTTGACATTTCACTTGATTGAGATCTCAGTGATTCCTAAAAACTAATAAAAATGTATGGTATATCAGTTGTCCAAGGCTGTATGTAGTATCATAAAATATTTAGGCGCAAGCTGAGTAGAGCTTGTGTTATGGCTACTTCTATAAAAATTGCAGGACAATTCGCAAATTATTGTCCTTATATCTTATAACAAAATTTAAATTTTTTTAAAAGGTAGCCTTAGTTCCCTATAAAATTAAGCACATTTTGTAGAGGATTGGGACTTCTCTGTGTAAAATAGACTTGCTCTGGGTAACAAATTTTAGATTTTACAAAAAATGCCAAACTGTCTTCCTAACCCTCTGTCTTTAAAATTATGGGTGGATAAAGTTTTCAAGACCTCTGATTGTTACACAATATTAATCAAAATCTGTTTTCCTTACAGCAAAACCAATAATAGTAGACAAAGTCCAGAAATGCATCACTTGTGGAAATCCTATCACCAGTAACCCTAAGAGGAAAGGCCCTAAATTGATTAGATGTGAGAACTGCATAGCACAGGACTCTGTTGATCAGCACCGCGGTAGTCAAAGTGAGTATGTTATTAGATTTTTACTTAGAATCGTTAATGGCTAGAATGTAAGTTCTATAGCTTACTGTTCTGCCTAATCATTGACTCTAATGAGACAAGAGTCCTTGACAAACAAGGACTCTTGTCTTGTACATACATAGAAGAGTATAGTTTATGTTATATACATTATATGTATTAACCTGTATTAACACATACAAAGGTCAAAAAAAATTACAATTAAATAACAGTACAAAATTAGAACTAAATAACTGTAAACTTACAATAATATTAATTTACGTAACATAACGTTAATATTAGGTCCTTACATATGAAATTGGCGTTTTGTATGGGAGGAACAAAAAGTCGAATATTTTTTAATATAATATATTTAATTAATCAAAGTATGAACCATTATTTTCTATGCACTTTTGCCATCTTATAGGTAGTTCATTGATCCCTTTACTAAAAAAAACCAGTCGGACGGGAATCAATAAAATCTTTGAAGGCGATTTGGACTGCCCCATCGGAGTTGAATTTTTTCCCTTGCAAGAAGTTATCCAAATTTCGAAAAAAATGGTAATCTGTTGGAGCAAGGTCCGGGGAGTACGGAGGATGTCTTAGACTTTCCAATTGAAGCTCTTCTAATTTAGTAGCCGTCTGTTGCGCAGTGTGTGGTCTAGCGTTGTCGTGAAGCAGCAGTGGCGTGGAGCGATTGACCAGCCTAGGTTGTTTAGCCGCTAGCTTTTCCATCATGGTTTGCAATTGCTGACAATAGACATCAGCCGTAATAGTCTGGCCAGATTTGAGAAAACTGTAATGAACAATACCGGCACTAGTCCACCAAACGCTTACAAGTAACTTTTTTGGGGTTAATTTTCGCTTGGGGCAGGATTTGGCTGGCTGGCCAGGATCTAACCATTGCGCTGAGCGCTTCCGATTATCGTAAAGAACCCATTTTTCATCACAGGTAATGATTCGGTTTAAAATACCTTCATTATTGTGCCGGTTTAGTAATGTAACGCAGCAGTCGACGCGCGTTTGCCGGTTTGCTTCAGTCAATTCGTGAGGTACCCACCTTTCAAGCTTTTTAATCTTCCCAATTTGCTTCAAGTGAATTAAAACAGTTTTATCACTAACACCGCAGCCTGCAGCTAACTCGGACGTGGTTTGCGATGGATCCGCTTCCACAATAGCCTTCAACTCTTCATTATCAACTTGAGTCTCAGGCCGTCCACGGGGCTTGTTCTGCAAGTCGAAATTTCCAGAACGAAAACGTTGGAACCAAAAACGAACTGTGTTTTCTTTTGCAACACGACCGCCATACACATCATTCACCCTTCGAGTTGTTTCCGCAGCACTAGTGCCACGGCGGAACTCGTACTCGTAAATAATGCGATATTTTAAGTTTTCCATTTTGTAAAATGAGTGACGCAAACAGAAAAAAACAGAAGAAAAAAAACAAATGAATGACGATCATCGAAGCACAAATACATGAGTCTATAGCTGTACAAATTTGAATTTGGAATTCCTTACCAAAGAGGAGAAATTTGTGATTAAAGTGGCCAGTACGAAAAACGCCAATTTCATATGTAAGGACCTAATATTTTTTATGAATAATTTTTTTTCCCTTCAGAGAGAGGTATACTGTGTATAGTGAAAAAAAATTACAATTAAATAACAGTACAAAATTAGAACTAAATAACTGTCAACTTACAATAATATTAATTTACGTAACATAACGTTAATATTTTTTATGAATAATTTTTTTTTCCCTTCAGAGAGAGGTATACTGTGTATAGTGAACAATTCAGTTTTATAATTTTTTTATAAAACTGTATTGTCCGTGTTATTTTTGGTATTCTCGATTTGTAAGCCTTCAGACAAATATTCTATCATCATCATCATCATCACCAGCCTATAATAGTCCACTGCTGGACATAGGCCTCCCCTAATGAGCGCCATAGATGGCACCATTATTTGGGGGTTATTGCCCATAATCCCCACGCTGGGCAAGCGGGTTGGGGATCGCAGTTCGGTGTAGTTGTTCTGAATAATAAAATGAAAAAAAATAAATAAATAATAAATGTTCTAAATATGCTATAATGGCTCTTAATATTTACTATTTCTAAAGAAGTAACTTACAATAAAATCTATAGTTACCAGAATTTTTCTCACTGTGCTGAGCAACAATGGCACTAGCAATCATTTGAGGAAAGCGGTGTACATAGCATTTTTATCATACAGAGAAAACTTTGCAACATTCATGTGTAGATCGGTGCTAAACAATGGCACTAGCAATAATTTGAAGAAAGCGGTGAACATAGCATTTTTATCAATAGAGAACATTTTCTCACATTCAAGATAACTTTGAATATTTTCTTTACAGTGAACAGTCAACTATTTGTGGCGGAAGAAAATGTAAAGTTTGAAGTGGGTACCGTGAATTCAGTACACAATGTGCAGCCCACCTCAGACCCGCTAGCGGTCGCACCACAACCAGCGCCGCAGCAGCAGCAAACCCAGCAAGCCGTGAAAACATGTAAGAATATAATGCTGGACAATCCACACAACACCATTAGCCCTAAGTTAAGCAGAAGTTGTGTTATGGGTACTGGATGACTGATATACTTAATACAATATAATTTCAACGACACGAACACCCTGAACAAATATCTGTAGATCGTACAAATATTTTTCCCGAGGCGGGAATCGAACCCACAACCTCCTGCGTCGCAGGCATTCGCCCACCGGGCCACAGAGGTCTTCAAACAAACAAGTCATGAAAACTATTTTGGATGAAATTTTTGAGAGTATTTCTTTTTTTCTTTTGCCATATGAAAGTTGCAATTATGTTATTGTACTAGCAACCCGCATAGTGGTGGCTAAGAAACTGCTATGCGGAATAATTATGTAATAAATCGTTTTCATAAAACTATTGATGTACCTACGCGGCGCACAAAATCCAGTAGTTAGCATGATTTCTTCAATCGTCCTCATATTTTAGTCTTTTTACCGATATCCTTATTGAATTAGACCTAGACGAACATCTTGAATCACTCGTCTATTTTTCAAAGTTGTGTAGTCATTCGTAGAAATATTGAGTTTATCGCGTTCGCAGATAGACAACGCAGCCCCGGGCGGCACAGCCTTATGATATGAGATCTGTTTATTATAATATAATATAATAATAAAAAGTATTTATTTCCAAAAAACAGTTTAAAGGTTTACAGAGTACTATCTAAAACTAATTACACTAGATATCTCTAAAACATCTAAGTTTACCTTAAGTCAAGTACTCTACCCTAAAACCTTAGTGCTGAAGATGCATCGACTCCTCGCTCTAACTAAGTAAAGCTTGTGTTTAGACGCGAGGGCTACTCTACCTCACAGACACCGGGAGTGCGACTAAAGTACAATGGTATAGTTGGTACATAGATTATCTTAAACAATTGAAAGAAAAGCCAATAACTAAGTATAATTTGACATAAAATCGAAACGAAAGTGAAATCAAGGCTAGACAAGAGTCAGTTACCTACCTACCATAACTTAAACTAAAATAATAAGTAAACAGAAAAATAAAACTAAGATCAAGCCCTAAGCAAAAGTGTTTATGTATGTAGAGTTTTGTAAGAATATATTATGTGTATGCGTGCAAATAAATATTGAATATGTTAATTTATATGACGTCATAAAAGTATTGTGTGTATATAAAATATATTTAGGTGTAGAAATTATTTATAAGAGCATTATGCCAAATAAGTATAAGTATACAATTTTGTGAGACGAAGAAAGAGAAAGAAAGAAACAAGAAAACTTCATTTACTTATTTCAAGCAACTTTTCTGTTTCTAGGTAGTCACAATTCAATAAAAATAAATATAACTTCCTTTTCAATTCAAAAAGAGTTGTATCATGTAAAGTGATAGTTTTGTTTATTTTATTATGTAGATATTTTCCAAGGAAGGAGGAGTGCTTTTGTGCAAATCTAGTTTTACACATTATCGTTTGATATTTCATAATTCTCCGTGTTTTATCCTGCAAAAGAGAGTATTTTGCCTGTATTCTAAGTCTAAGAATGGTCTGCTGAACAAAAAGTTTCCTAACAGTGAGAACCTGACATTCCGTATAGAGTTGAGATGTAGGGTATCTATAAGGGTATGAGTTGGCTACTTTAAGGACAGCTCTTTGTGCTCTCTCAAGAGGGAGCATGTGCGTTTTTGAGGACCCTCCCCAGACCGTCACACAGTATAAAAGTAGAGTTTGGCAAAGAGCAAAATATGTAATCTTCAATTGTCTTCTGGAAGCTATGTGTCTAATATTTTTGAAAATGGCAATAAGGCGACGTATCTTAGATGTTAGTACATTAATATGCGGCACGTAAGTTAATTGTGAGTCAATTGTAACTCCCAGGTATTTAATAGTCTCACATCTTTCCAACTTAATACAGTCACAGTTATTGGCATGTTTTGAATAGATGCACTGCATGGAATGAGATTTCAATAAATTATTATAGTCTGAAGCATTGGGAAGATCACTTTTCCTCAGCGCAAAAGCAATATACTTTGTCTTTTCAGCATTCAATGTGAGACGATTCTGGTAGAGATAGGTAGATACTATATTAAAACCATGTTGAGCATGATTATGAACCATGTCCCAAGTTTCTCCTGAAAAAAGTAAAACAGTATCATCGGCAAATGTAAGGAGTTTGCAGTTTTTAAGGTTAAGGTTACATATTTGATTTATATAGGTCAAGAATAGAGTCGGACCGAGGATACTACCTTGCGGAACGCCATGTGTAGCTGTTAATTCGGAACTTAGATGATTTCCAATTTTAACGCATTGACTTCTATCACTAAGGTAGCTTCCAATCAATTTCAGTTGGTCTCCTACAATTCCCAGCCCCTCCAACTTCTGTATGAGCAAAGGAATTGACACAGTATCAAAAGCTTTGGCTAGGTCCAGGAAAATGGCAAGGCATTTAGTGCCTTTATCCAGGCAGTCAACAATAAAATCATTGAGCTCTGATACGGCGTCAGTAGTAGACCTTCCTTTGCGGAATCCATATTGATTATCAGAGAGCAGTTTGAACTTTTCCAAGTAGTTAACCAGTCTATTGTTGATGGCTCTCTCTAATATTTTAGATAGTGTTGGCAGAATTGAAATGGGCCTATAGTTGTTCACCATGGATTTGTCGCCATTCTTGTAGATCGGGAGTATGACTGATTTTTTAAACGCTTTAGGGAAAGTTAAGGTTGAAAAACTAAGAGAGCATATGTGCGTGAGGGGCCTTACAATAACTTCTATATTCTGTTTAAGAATCTTAGCAGAGATTCCATCCCATCCTATTGAACAATCTGTTTTTAGAGACTTTATGAGTGTCTGTACTTCTGAACAATCAATGTCATATAACACGAAAGAATTACAACTCCTATCATTTTGTACTTCCACAGCAATATCGTCTCTATTTGTGAATTTTTCAGCTAAGGATCTACCAACATTAACAAAATATTCATTAACGTAGTTAACAGCTTTTTATTGACAAGGTTTAATTAAAATCGTCAAGAGGTTTTAGGATGTTTATAAAATTTAATTTACATAGTTAATAACTGAGGATCAAAATACCATGTATCCCTCTGAGCCTAACAGATAATTTCTTATCAACAGTACCTGGCGGCCACCACCCAGTGAAGAAAAGAAACCTAGCATCCGTTACGAAATGTCAGAACTGCAATGGCTCCGGCATCATCTTCGTCGGCGGAATCAAAAACAAACTATCACAGAACTCTAACGAGAAGCCTTTCCATTGCAATATTTGTGGAGGCTCATTCTCCAGATACTCATCACTGTGGTCCCACAAAAAGCTGCATTCCGGGGAGAAGAACTTCAAATGTGGGATTTGCGGGATTGCGTTCGCTAAAGCTGTGTACCTTAAGAATCATTCTAGAATACATACTGGAGAGAAGCCATACAGGTTTGAATATAAATATACGCTTCTGGTCGTGGCTTTGTCGATTTTAAGGATAAAAAGTAGCATATTCCGGATGCAGAACAGTGTACAAAATTTTAACACGATATATTCAGTGGTTTAGGTGTTGTATTCATACATAATAGTTAGGTTAAACCTTTGTTAACAAAGTTATGATTTTGTATTTGCCTACTTACACATATACCATCGCCTTGGGGTTAAAAAAAACGTGTAATGATGTTGTTTGTGCTGTTGAACTGATTTCTTAATAAAAACTAGTAAATATTTACAATTGAAACAATTCAAAATGACATTTTTAAAAGCCAATGTTAGTTGTGATTGCTTCTCTTGAAAGTAAATAAAAGAGTTCACTGTTGTCCACCATTAATATAAGCGGGTCAACTACAAACCTATTTTGTGTTTGCTTACATTCTCGATGAATTTGAACAACAAACTACAATAGTTTTTATAGTAATGTTCACTGTTGTAGATACTCATATTATGGAAAAAAGCTTTTCAATTTCTCTCCGTCGTCGTCTGTTGAATGTCCAATTTGGATTTATTTCGCCGATACCGTCACCTGTATTGCTTGGACTAAGCGACATCCGAATTCGGTCCGAGTTTTGTAGAATCTAAGGGCGTAGACATAAAAATTCTCATCAACATCATCCTATATAACTACTCATCTGAACCTCTAGACCTCCCCTAATGAGCGCCATAGATGGCATTATTTATAATTTGGGGGTTATTGCATATAATCCCCACGCTGGGGCATGCTGGTTGGGGATCGCAGTTCGGTGGAGTCGTTCTGCTGAGGGCGCTGCTGGTCACCCCCTGGGGTGTCTCCCTTAGTCGCCTCTTACACCCACGGGAAGAGTGGGGGTGGTGAAATTCTATGCCGACTCCACACGGCAAACTTTTGCCTTTCCTTTGCCTTAAAATTCCCATTTACTCTTAATTAAAGTAGTTTTGTATTGGCAGGTGTAACACATGCGGCATGCAGTTCTCTCAGTCTCCGCATTTGAAGAACCATGAAAGGACTCATTCCGGAGAGAAGCCCTATGTTTGTGAAGTAAGTTCTTTGTATATATATTAATTACAATACACGATTCTGCCTGGTTGCATGTTTTAAAAAACTTTATCTTGAATCACTCTATCTATTAAAAACCGCAACATCCGTTGCCTAGTTTTAAAGATAGAGCAGAATAAACACTGGGTCCGTTATAGGCCCATACATTTTGCAGTTCTACCATCAGAGCAGAATTAGCAGCGATGCATTTCTTTGATTTAAGTTTACCTTCTTATCGGCTGAATTTCACGTTTAATTATAAGCATAGGGAAGGGACAGACAGCGTTAAACAACTTGTTTTAGGTATACAATGTAGGTAGTGATGGATCAGTTGATCTACATCTATAGGTTGCACCACTCTGTGGTTGGCTCAACACTTTGAATCATAAATATTTGTTCTTATTAGTTTCTATTCTAAATAAAATATTTTTACAGATACAAAAAAACATACTGCTTAGTGCAACAAAAAAATTACTTATTATTTTAACTTAACTTGATAAGATACATAACATATAACATAGGCTGATGATGATGATGATGATGATAAGATACTCTGGTACTCTACTTCCTAAAATAATTCGTTTGAAAATTACTACTCATCAAGTGGCAAAGAAAAGATATTAAGTAATAGTTATTAAATATCCATTAGACTTGTAAATGATCGCATCACTGGTTATTGGTTAACATTAAGTCAACAATATAATGAAAATAATGTGGTGTGACTAGTTTTTTTAAGTGGTACATTAAAGTTTAATTTAGTGACAAGTGTAGTAGTCTATACTAAAGCCATACTAGAATGTTAGTCAACAAAGCCATTGATCGTTCAATCAGCTGATGAAGGGATGAATAACATTTTTAATATTTAGCTCTTGCCTGCAGCTTTTTTTTTTATTTATTAAGGATAATAGAATTTTGGTCTTATTTGAACTCTATCAACCCAAACATAGAGAAAAGATTATTAGTATAACTAAAATGCAACAAATTAGTATACATAATCTGCCAACCAACTCATAGAGCGGCTCCTAAGTGATATTTGATCTAAAACTAAATGTGGCATATAGGTAATCAAGGCAGCCTTGTAAAATCAGCTAACTATACATTGTTTTATCGATGCCTATACTTAAAGAACGGAATAGAAGCTTAAGGAAGACAAAATAAGACTATAAACTAAAATTTTAAAATATGTCCGTATAGCACTTCCTAATTCAGGACATCAAAACTTCAATTCTTTAAGGCTTTTTTACCAAGATAAAAATATCTGGTGATTGAATCTTCCGTTTTTGACCACATATTGACGCTTGGTAAATTAAAATAGAAAAAATTTTCTTAAAAACCCTTGCCTTGGGCTCTAGTATTGGAATAACTTGACTTGATTTCGTTGATATAGCAAAATGTATTTGCCACTTTTCTGCTAGTGTCCAGTTCATGGAAATTTCATAGTTTTGGAATGGAGGCAAGAACTATTTTGAATTAAATAAATGTAGGTACTACCTACTTTGAAAATGACCGAAGTTAACGTATAAACTAGATCACACGAAACATTTTGATTTTTTCCATTGTATTGCACCACGGTAGTTATCTGTTACTGTGGTTTAGGTATTTACTTTGCAACCAAATTTTGGTTGCCCATTTTTGCCGTTATTTAAATTTTTATCTTCATGGTTTCCTTCCATAGGTATGTGATAAGGGCTTCGCAAGACATGCTACTTTATGGAACCACCGGCGCATTCATACGGGGGAGAAGCCTTATAAGTGAGTATCTAGTCTTATTATACCTAACAGCCTTGGTCGTCGTCGGTAAGTATAGAAGCGTTTACCGCTGATAATGTGGCCCTGGGTTCGAATCCCTGCTGTGGAAATACGCTAAAGCTAGCCTATATTGATATCTGAATACCCTTTGAATGAGCTTCGCAATTTAATAAAATCTATTGGCCAAAAGGGATTTCAATGCCATTGATCAATTTCAATGAAAATAAATATCAATCCATTTTCCAAATTACTTTTCAGTAGTTTTATTGGGATGACTCGAGTAATAGTAGCCACAAATTAAGCAGGTGCATCATAATGAAACTACTTTGTTAATTATTTCTTGATGGAGAAGAGAGATATAATAAGCTATGTTTGATTTAAATCGATTTATCGTTTAAATGTGATGTGTAATAAATAAATAATAATAACAGCAGAAACAACAACAGATTTCGTATTTGTTTTTATAATACTAGCGACCCGCCCCGCCTTCGCACGGGTGCATGTTATTCATATAAAACTTGGTCTTGAATTTATTTAAAAACCGCATGAAAATCCGTTGAGTAGTTCTAAAGATCTCAGCATACATAGGCACAGACAGCGGGAAGTAACTTTGTTTTATCTACAATACTATAAAAAGGAAAGATTTGTTTGTTTGAATTGAATAGACAGATTTGAAAAATACTTTCACCAATAGAATCCTAAATTTTCCCTGATAAACAAAGGCTATAGAATATTTTCCAAATAATTTGGGATCCGCATGTTTTTTTTTGTTATATACCCGTGCGAAACCGGGGCGGACTTAGTATACTATATAGTGATGTTCTTATTTAATTGACAGATGTGAGACATGCGGCTCAGCGTTCAGTCAAGCGGCGCATCTGAAAAACCATGCGAAAGTGCACTCTGGGGAGAAGCCCTTCAAGTGTGACATTTGTACGGCCGCTTTCGCTGACAGATTTGCACTCAAAAGGCACAGGGGAATCCACGATAAATATGGTAATTAAATATGGATTTGAATATCTTCGCGCTTGTATTGGTTTTCATTAAACCAGGCTAATTGCCGTGGTGCCGGCATATAATTCACCACCCCAACTCTTCCTGTGGGTGTCGTAAGAGGCGACTAAGGGAGACACACCGGGGGGCGGGCAGCAGCGCCCTCTGCAGAACAACTCCAACAAACTGCGATCGCCAACCCGCATGCCTTGCGTGGGGATTAATTGGCTGTTAACACAATAGGTAATTTCTGATGATGAAGCTCAAATAGTCGTGAAAGTGTAAAATCTTTTGGCTATTGATAATAATTTATTTTGGTAACACTTCTAACGTCACGTGATTGTGACGCAGGAGGTATCGGGTTTGATTCCCGCCTCAGGGCAAATGTTTGCACTATCTGCAAATGTGTTCTGGTCGTTTTATGTATGATAAAATATCTACGTATTTATTGCATTAAGAATATTAGCAATTCTAGTACCTACCCATAACACAAGCCCTGTAGGCCAAGCACGGGGATTGTTCTGTAGGGTAGAATAGACAATAATGGCATCGCATCGCCATACATTGCGTACATTATTGAAGTTGAAGAAATTATTTCAAATCATTTACGCATTCGATGACAAAGTGACGTCATTTTTCTCTATTCTACCTAAGACAAGCAAGCCCGTGCTTGCCCTACTGCTTAGCTTAGAGCTAGGGGATGCTGCGTCGATTATCACTCGAAATTCGAGCACTCAGTGTGGGAATCAAACATGTATGATGCATTTTTCAAACTATTTTCCATCTTATATCCATCTGTATTTCCACTGTGATTCTGGTCTGCCTCTTGTAAAACTGGATTCATTGCAAGAGTGTTCCATCTTCCATCCCTTTCTTCAGTCCTTGCGTGATGCACATTTGCCTATTCTAAAATATTTCTCTCTTTGTCCGGACTAATCTCAGGACAGGCTCAACAGATTACAGTGGAAATGTCACTAGAAGGTAATGTGGCATATGAATGAATCTCAAATCTGATGGATTGAGAGACTTAAAGCTTTATAACTTGCAGGTCAAACGGTCCCGTTGGCGTCTAGGGTGGCACAAGACCAGCAAGCGACGCAACAGGGCGACGCTCAGGCCACAATAGAAATCGAGGTGCATGGGGACCAAGGCATTTGAGAACAATTTTATAAACCACATAATCTGACGATAAGTGTGAGAAGAAAGCAAAGACAATATCCTAATAATAGCAAGTTCAAGTTCATGTGCAATGCAAACTTAACGGCAAAAGTGGTTGTGAAATGTGAGTGTGTTTGGACCACACACATCCCTTTTTGTACTTTGGTACAGTTGGCTCGTGGTGTCACAGCAAGTAACTTAATTTTAGTTATTAATGTCTGTGTTGTTTATTTACTAAGAAACTGCAACCCATAAGGGTAGCTCGGTAGGTTGGGATGAAAATATTATTGAAAAACCATGTAAATAGTAGTTAGTTACTTAGACTATTTAGAGGGCTACCTACCACTTAGAACTATGTTATTCCTGCTAATGTTTAGCAATATCCGATTATTTTTGACAAACACATAATAGAAATGTATTAATTTTGTAGCAAAATGTATAAATGATAAAATTTACACAAAACTGAAATGTAAATTCAGTATAAATGTAATATTTTGTACAGTTGCACAATATTGTTTCTTTCTTTTAATTTTGGATTTGTGTAAATAAGTTAAATTAAGAACCTTCGAATTTTGTAGGTGAAATCAAGGAGCATTTGTCATCTCTTCCACTGCCATATAATGTTTTTTTATATATTGAATTAAATTGAGATACCTAAATTATGTTGTTACATGGATCTTATTTTGTCCATGTTTGTTATACCTACATGTTTATATTGAGATGCATATCTTAAAGCCGTACTGAAAGTGTCAGTTCTAAAATTGATTTTTATCTATGGATACATACATAATAAAGAATAATATCTTATTGGCTGTGTACCTACCTATGTTGTATTTCAAAGTTAGATAAGAGTACTGTAAATATTTTTTACCTGATTATTATAAAAAGTGAAGGAAGGCACCTTATTGTTTATCACATATTGTCATTTTTATATGTGACACAAGTAGGGTTGGGTTATTAAAATGACAAGATGTAGATGTGGAGTACTTTGCCACTTTCATTTTCAGATTGTAGTCACATATATATTTCATTTTCATGCAACATTGAAAGAGATGGCCTAAAGATACTACCCATTTTACAATTTTATATGTATATACTACACAGTAGTCAAAGGAAATTTCTTCAGTTTGAATGTTAAGTTATAACTTTAATATACATTTTGTGAAATAGACATTTTAGAATAATGAAATTAAGTTGTTTTACTAACTTCCTACCTCAACTTCCATGCATGTTTCAAGTTATAAATTATTTTGAGCTTTTTCTTAGAAAACTAAACGATAGGATTAGGATTGTGTCCGAGACTAACCATTATTCTAAGAAAATTAAGTAGGTACCTTTATAGGTACATAGTGAATTTTCACGTTGTATGTAATGTCCACAAATTTTAACTAGCTAGCATCTTATTGCTCTACCAACAGGATCTTCAGTATCCAGACTTCAGACAATGAGGAAACTTGAATGTTCAAAGTACTCAACTAATTATGATGATGACAGATTTATCTAACTAAATACTACCTAAGTACTGTCAGTCTTTAGAAGAGGTCAAGTTCATTTCTTACAGATAATAGTGCGTACCTACAAAGCCACGGGGTAAAGCTGTAGATTACATTACTCGATTGACCTTGAACTTGGCCTAACTTATCCTACAAAATAATGCTTGGGAATAGGCATTTAGAGGTTTGTTGAGTAAAACAAATGACATCTGATAATAACTTTTTATTATCTTACGTCTAATCAACGACAGAACAGACGAAACAGAACGAGCGCAAGTGCGAGTGAGGTTATGTTATGGAATTCCTTATACCTAATGTGGTTTATTCGTAAACCCAGTTTTCGTTCGCCGGGGTCCAACCAACGATTTCCTTCTCGGTGAACCACAGGGAAATCTCTTTGTTGGCGGATTCAACACTGTCTGAACCGTGAACGATGTTGCGCCCAACTTGAATGCAGAGATCTCCACGGATAGTTCCAGGCGCAGAATCAGCAGGGTTTGTAGCACCGAGCATGACGCGGCCGGTCTTCACGGCGTTGAGTCCTTCCCACACCATTGGAACAACGGGGCCGGAGCTCATGTATTTCACAAGACCGGGGAAGAAAGGCCTTGCTGACAAGTCCGCGTAGTGCTGTTGAAGCAGCTGTTCCGATGCCCAAACTTGTTTCAGAGCGACTAGCTTGAAGCCTTTTTTCTCGAATCGTGAAATTATCTCACCGACGATTCCACGCTGGACACCATCAGGTTTGATCATGATGAAAGTTCTTTCACGAGGTTCCGCCATTGTAATGGAAAATGTTGTACCGGCACGTCTGTTCTATGTGAGAAAACAGAACAAAGTGAATGAGAATGATGTCAAGTCAACGAAAGATGATGGGTGCCTTGCCTTGCCTGCCAGCCGGTCGCTGAGAGATGTATGTGTGTGTGTTTGTGTGTGAACGAATGAACGATCACATTTCTAAATATTCGGTCAATGATTGAACCGAATTACCTTGCTTGATCAAGCGAACACGAACTCTATCTAACTATCTTCTCTTCACACACCGCGCTGCTTTGTGTTGCCATCTTTGAATGTAGTTTTCGTGATTTATCCAAAACTTAATCTCTCTTCTATTTTCAGTTTTCGATAGCATTCTATGAAATGAAAGTGGACGACCAGCGACAGAATGGAAGCAGTAGATATTTAATTTTCAATACTTTAAGTAGGTAGTGAAAATTATAATATTACTATTATGTCTACTGATATACCAACATATAAATTATGATATTTGAGGCAGTCTACAGTCTGTATTCTTGTATAAAATACAAAAGGCAGAACTTTTTTAAGTTTTATCGACCCTTCGGACCTATTTTTGCTAAGGAAAATGTTGAATTAAATACTTTGAAATACTTTACCTACTAATTGAATAAAAATAGACTATTTATGTATAATCTAAGAAAGTGTCTACTTTAATCTACATCGATTTATAAATGCGAAAGTATTTAGGTGTAAAGTATCAGGGTTAAACTAATGAACAGATTGGTCTGATATGTGGCATAGTTCTGAGCTAGCTCTAATGGCTTAACGTGTGAAGCCGCGGCTTCAAAAGAATCTAAATGAATATCATCAACTGCAGAAGTAATTCAGTAGGTATCTAGCCTAACCGTTTGCTTGACTTTTTGTCAAATACCCTCCGTATATGTTTCCTATTATTAGGTAGGTATATAATACACATCGTCACTTAAGGGCGCATGCAACCTCAACTCTGTGCGAAAAGGCTAGACATATGATTTTGCGTTCATAAGAGCGGGACAGGGCATTGCAACGCAAGACAAAAAATCACCAAAACTCAAGTTTTAGCTTATTATCTGGTAAAAATAATAGTAATTTTGAAAATCTAAAACACCCACGGTCTGCTTTATACTCTGATTGTTTACTGTTCAAAGTATCAGGGCTTATTTTAACGTATCTATTGAATAGCGACGGTTTTAAGTACAGTTTAGAGTCATCTTTGGATTTTTTTTCTATCGAGAAAATTTCATGTAATCGTGTTTTCGAAACACTGGAGGTCTAGCATCGATCCTGAACTATAACATATTAAAATCTCAAAGTAAATGCTTCAGAATTGTGGAAGATATGATCGTTGAAAATAACTGATTTCAGGTAGTATCAACTCTTAAGAAACTTTTTCATTTAACATGAGTTGATAGATATCAGTTAAATAAATACCAAAACTATTATCATAATCTCATCATATCTCATGGCAACCAGATGACAGGAAACACTGCAGGAAACGACGAGACGAGCTCAGTCTCGTAAAAGGCACATTATAATGGCAGTCTCAAAATATTTTTCAACCCGAAGTGGGACCTATGTTTCCAACCCTTTGTAGCTTCCAGAGGATCAAAATCATCGGAAACCTATGGGTAGCCCAACCCCGTGCACACGTCATCGTCTCAACAACAGCCTTTGCTAGCTCCTGATAAGTGCCCTAATAGCTTTAATCATTATAAAAAAATAAATAATGCCGGACAATCCACACTGCATCATCTAGCCTCAAGCTAAGCAGAGCTTGTGTTATGGGTAGGTACTAGATGACTGATATGCATAAAACAATATAATTACATATATAGATATTTTTTGTTATACATAGAAAACGACCAGAACACCCTGAACAAATCTGCAGATGATACAAATATTTGTTCCGTGGCGGGAATCGAACCCACAACCTCCAGCGTCGCAGGCAAACCTTTGCCCACGGCGCCACAGAGGTCATCAAGGGATCATGGTGGGATAGTGATAAATACTTCCTCACTGGGTAGGTAGGTCGGAGATCGCAGTTCGGTCGTGGATCCGATGTAGACCCTTCTATGAATATCCCTTAAGAGGGGAGATGGTAGATATGGTATAGATGGTATGGTGGGTGTGTATTACAAGCCAGCACCACACGGAAAAGGGAATACGTAGTCAACATTTATTTTTTTTAATTCTTGTTGAAAGAGGACATTTGTAGGTAGATGAAATCTGCGTGCAATTCGAACATCAAAAGTCATCAAAATAATTTGAAATCTTATCTCGAATTGAGTTTTACGATCGTTTGTTCATTGTTTCATTTGTAAACACAAATGAGATGCAGCAAAGCGAACCTTGATTTGATTCATAGGCTTGATTTAATTAGTGTTCATTCATCTTGGGCATATAACGATTGAATTCAAAGAAGAATGTATTTATTATTAAATTTTAAAATAACGTTAGCAGTATGCTGGGTAAAGCTAATAATATAATATTACTAAACATACAAAAATTGGTTATATTATTTATTTTATTTTCTATTTTACAGGTACAAAAAGCTATGTGTATGGATTTAGGCTATTCTTCAGATAGTGATTTTTCACAACTCCTTAATTCTAAAGCCTACTTGCCGGATGACAAGGATTTTTCTAAAGCATCAATAGTAAAAAGTAGTGGTTAGTAAGTGTGGTCTGAATCAGTAATATAGATGAGAATCTAACTAGGTAATGTTTACCAGAACCTTACAAATAAATAATAATTCGTAGATAATGACCCGAGTTAACTATTTTAACACTGAATAGTTAACTCGAGACATAATGTAACCAATGTAACATTTATTTTCTCTTCTAGGGGACGACGCCACCTTTGTACTTTCTAAATTATCTGATAATGAACTAATCAAACTGCTAAAAGAGAACCCGAAAAGAAATGAATATAACATAGATGATATAATCAAAGTTTCCAAAAATTCAAACAAAAAACAAAGAGAAGAAGTAATAGTCGATACGGAAAGTACGTACGTACCTTCTTAGGAACAAAGTATATAAATAATTATCACCTAACAATCTGTAACGCTGCTCACTTTTCTTAAATTTCAGTTCAAAACGGACATTCAGCGATATTTAAACTGGAAAACAAAGAAGTGGATCCTTTTGCTCTTAATAGAGATGAAGATCCTAAATATAATGCTCTCCAAAAACTGAACAACATTCTGTACAGTCGCCCCCGTGAAGCAATTTCTGCAGAAGATGATGACAAAAAAGAGAAGATATTCGATTTATTAGTTTCACAACTAAAATCACTTTGTTGCAAGAAAAACAAGATCAAGGAAAAGGACTTTGGAAGCAATAGCGCTCCGAAAATTGAAGGACACATAAAGAAACAAATGGAATACATATTCTTGGTTTTAAATGATGAAATTACAAGCAATGTGAGCGACTCTAACGAACTTGTACCAGTAGATCCTGATAGTTTGTCGGAAAACAGTAAGGTTTTGTTGCTAGGACCCATAATAAACCCTCTGAATGATGACCAAACAAAGCTCGTTGTAAGTACCTACCTATTTTAATATTGTAGGTTAAGTAGTTATTGGGTGATTTATAAATTATGAAATGTACCTTTCTAATAGAACAATTTAACTATTTCAGATAAATCGAATTTCAAAGGAATTATCGAAGCCTGAATATTTATCTCTTTTGACAAATATATCCGACGGTCTAGCTGTTCAAAATCCTGATATTGTGAAAAGTTTGATTTCTGGCCCTAATACAAGAAGATACATAAAACCACACCGATGCAACCATCAATCAAAGCTGGCAAAAATCTACTATGGTCCAAAATGGTTAATTTGTACTGGGTACCTAAATTTAAATACGCCAAGTCTTTACGATTAAAATATTAATCTAGTAAAATAATTTATTAATTTTATTAAGGTATTTTATTAATACCTTTAAAATTTTCTTTAAACGTTTTCTTCATAAATAACTCGTATAGGTACATATTTTCTATACGTGGTTTTCATTATAACTCGCTTAAATATAATCTAGGTATGTCTTCCATGCAAGGAACTTATACCCAACTTCCATGCACACCGAGAACAGCGCCGTGAAAAAAGCACCATGTTGAGATACTAAAAAAATCCTTATTGTGACTTTCATACTTTTGGCTCACCGTGACGCGTTGAGCGGTGACGGACTAGAATGTCAAGGTAACCTTCACTTAGTCTGGTCACTGGTCTATCGTCGTGGTTATTAATTCAAAAGAAACTGCTTCAGTAGAGAAAACTTAGCAACAGAACAAGCGAAATTCACAAAACAATGACAGAAATAAGGTGCCAATGGTTAAATAATGATTCGCTGTACATAAAATATCATGATGAAGAATGGGGTAAGCCAGAATATAGAAACCAAAATCTCTTTGAGATGATTTGTTTAGAAGGCCAGCAAGCTGGTCTTTCGTGGTTGACAGTTTTGAAAAAAAGAAATCATTACAGGCGATATTTTTTTGACTTTAATCCTGTAAAGATAACTAATATGACTGAAAATGATGTAAACAACATAATGAACACATCCGATTTAATGTGCTATTATACGATTGCATGTAACAAGCTGATTAACATAATTAAAGTTCCACTTTGTGCAGCAAGACGCATTATATTGTTGTTAATTGGAGTCACAGTATAACTGCAAGCATTATAGTAGTTCACATGTTCTTTCTTAAAATGCAAGCGTTTTAAGGGCCACATGTGGCCTTCTATTCAGAATATAGCTGAATAGAAGGCTTGTATTGGTCCATTAAAGTGCTATAATGCAGCTGATAGTATTTTTGATTCCTAAAAGCTGTATAACACTGAACTGTAACACTATATTAACGCTCGCAGCATTACAGTGTTGTCTCCGTGACGCCATATAGTGCTTATATACAGCCGAATGCGTAATTGTGAGCTATTGCAGCTCGAGTGTACTCTAATAACTCTTCTCAAACGCTGAAGTTACCGACGTGGACCTTGTGTGATATCTTATAATGCAGGTTTGTGCTACTTGGGAATACGACACAGAGGAAAAATTCAATCAATCATAACAAATGCCAAATGCTACTTGGAAATGGAAAAGAATGGAGAAGATTTTTCACATTTTGTTTGGAGTTTTGTTGATAAAAAACCCATCGTAAACAACTGGAAAAATAATGAAGAAATACCAACGCAAACTCCAATTTCAGTTTCGCTTTCTAAAGAATTAAAGAAAAGAGGGTTCAAATTTGTAGGACCGACGATTTGTTATGCATTTATGCAAGCTTGTGGCTTGGTAAACGACCATTTGATACAATGTGTGTGTTACAATAAAAATATTGATAGCTAAGACCTTTTTTATACATACCTACTAACCTGAAGCTCTCCCGCCTTTAAAAACCAACTTTAAAAACCAACTGCCTACTCTGTGCCTGATTGAAACCACTAACTAAACCATCCTCAACCACCTCCCGTGAGGAGGTGGTTGGAGGATCCATCCTACTATCTTAATATTATGTAGGTAGGTTATACGTGGGTTACCAAGCCCAAGCACAGTTTGACAAAATTAAATGGTCAATCTTTCATTCAAACAGCTGCAGTTAAGTCAGCTAGCTGAATTTTGTTCATTTAGATATTAAAGCTGTTCGATGGGAAGAGAAGAATGTAGATGTGTGTTTTACACGAATGAAAATAAAATAAACGTAAACAACAAGATTTTATTCGTTGTCCATTTATTTTAGTAAAATAATTTTGCAAATTTTTAAAGAGTTTTTCATCGGTTTTCCTTGCAAACCGATAATATTCTGTATTCGAAGTTTTAAGACACTCCGACACCGACACTGGCAGATTCGAAGCAAAACACAAGCGGCCGGCCGCCCCGCCCCGGGGCGCCAGCGAGGCGCCACCAGGGCTGCGTTCACAACCTACGCTCGAGCGCGCTCGGAGTGCAACTAGGTCGTTCATAACCTCAGGAGAAACGCTCGGTTGTTATTAACTAGAGCGTTCACAACCTCCGACGGTTGCAACTTTTTACCGGTATAGTTCGATCGACGAAAAACACTCTTACATTGACAGCTGTCATATTTTCCGTTGTCATAGTTTGTTAGGTATCTACTTAAATATCAAGATTTCTACAGTAAATTTCAAAATTTTCAGTATTTATCAGTTATAGATCGTAATTACAGTCAGTAGATACAATTTACCTCAAAGTAACCGCAAAACAAAAACAAAACAAACGAACGTCCGGCAACTGTAACGTCAGTTTTGTCATGATAATGTCAACTTTGACGTTAAACAACCGAATCGTTCTGAACCTTTGGGTAAGTTAAAATTTACACCAAACAACCGCACTCTGAGCCTCTGAACGCACCCCAACCTGCACGAAAAACACTCTGACATTGACAGCTGTCATATTTTCCGTTGTCATAGTTTGTTATCTACATAAATACTCAGACGAACGAATATATAGACCTGAAATACCTACGTGCATACCTAAAGTTAGTCTGGCACAAAGATGGCGGCCTGCTGTAGAGTTGCGCGTATTTTAACATTGAATATCGATAAGTAAGTAATTGAGTTGCACGGAGTTGAATTCTAAATTTTCGAATATTAGTAAGTAGAAGAATAAGTACCTATCTTTAAGCTCTGTTCAGTTTTATTTAAGTTTCTATACCTTGGTGATCCGTAACGGCCGTAACGGGTCATTAGCATTATATTACCCTCCGTCCTATCGTCTAAAAACGGGATACTACAATAGATTTCATCAAGTTCAATAAAAAACGCTATTTACTACGTACAGTACAGCTCAATTCAGTTAATATTAACACTACAACTTCCCCAAGCTTTGGCTGGCACTCAATTCAATGAATATCCTCTATATTCAGTACTAATACTAATATGTTCATATAAGACAATTATTTAGGTTGCCGCGCTCGGCCCAAGGTAAGTTTCGTGTGGACTGCCAGTTTCTGCAGCTTGTACCTTGATGGCGTGTGTGGAAGAGTCTTAGACAATCACTGACCTATCAAGCCCATTCCATCAAAAACTGACCTTTTTTGTAAAAACGTTGGTTTTTGCTGGAGTCGACGCCGGAAAGTTAAATCAATCATTTTCGAACACAAGGTCACTGACCTTTATTGTAAAAACGTTAGTTTAAGCTGGAGTATACAGGTAAGTTAAATAAATCAGTTTCAAATACAAAGTTAGACCTTTTTGTATTTTTGGAATTCTATGTGTCGGGGTATTTCTTCATGTTTTTTTTTATTGCATCGCGATCGCGATAGCTCCTGCGCTGCGGGAAGTGCAGTGCAGCCTCTCCGCCATTGCGTAACAAGGGACAGGCACACTGTGCCTGTCCCTTGTTACGGCTGGCGGAGGCTGCACTCCCTTCGCGCCTCCGGCTTATTATATACCTACACTCTAGGGGCTCCACGCACAAGACCACGTGGAGTCGGGGAACTCTGTGTCGGATCCGCCACTCAAATTGAATCTAATCAACTCTTCCCGGAATGCTCTGTAAAGTTTTTATATTGTTTCTGCATCCATATTTAACGACACACTTTGACCTCTAGCACCGAGGTCATTGAACTTCTTTGGGGTCAAACCGCTGAACCAAAGTTGCACCCCTAGTGACCCTCTTAACGATGCCACAAGAAAAAACATTTGTTATAATATGCCTAAAAACATCTTTCGAAATTTTTCTAAGTATTTCGCCTTGAAACTGAACGACATACTTTGACCTCTAGCGCCGAGGTCATTGAACTTTGGGGTGGATCACCTGAACCAAAGTTGCACCCATAGTGACCCTATTTACGTAGCCAAAAAAAATACATGTTATATATACATAAAAAAATTCGTCGAAAATTTTCTAAGTCCTGCGTCCCGTAAACTCCACCCCAACCAAAAATTCTGTCCCTGGCACCACACCTTTGAATCTTGGTTAGCTTGGTTCAAAGTTGTGTTATTGGTACTGCGTCGATGAAATAATTCGTTATCGATAATCGATGTTTTGAAAATACCCTAACTCTATTTACTATGACGAATAATTTTCTCCTAAAATCACATAATATTCATAGTAAAACATTGAATGAATAAAGAAAAGCAAGCGGATCTTTATAAACTTTCCCACAAACAGCAAAATGTTTGAAAATAATAGAAAATGTAAGAAATTTTGAATGAATTCGGTACCTTTCCCATGCAACGTTATATTTTGATGTTTTTTGTTGATTTTCATGCGACAGCCAAACACTCTGCACATACACTTATAAAATACATTATTCTCCAAGTTTGCACACTATAAAAAAGCGTAATTATCGCCTATTAACTCTAAATTTCCTTCATTTTCGAATAAAAACAAGTCCGGATGACAACTGATGTACTTGTTGTTGACTGCGACTAAACATGGCGACCGGCCACAGGGGGTGAGGGGTGAGGTATTTTGTGACGTCACCAAAACAATGTTGCCATTTTCAGTCATGATCAAACTGCTGTTGTCCTTTTTTACTCATGATTATCTTCATTAGTCAAAAAGAGATGCCGATATGTAAGTAACTCTGCTGTCGAAATACATCACACTTCTATAACTAACTGTTCGTAACAAGTTCGTATAGATGTTTATGCCAGATCTATATTCCTCTATAATCTAAGACATAAATATCAAGATTTCTACAGTAAATTTCAAAATTTTCAGTTATTATCAGTTATCGATCGTAGTTACAGTCAGTAGATACAATTTACCTCAAAGTAACCGCAAAACAAAAACAAAACAAACGAACGTCCGGCAACTGTAACGTCAGTTTTGTCATGATAATGTCAACTTTGACGTATAACAACCGACTCGTTCTGAACCTTCGGATGAGTTAAAATTTACACCAAACAACCGCACCCTGAGCCTCTGAACGCAGCCCAGCACGTAGTGGTTTTATTCCCTCCATCCCTCCCTTTGGGCGCCAGTAGGTACCAAAGAATTTGAAGTACTGTCACCACCCCTGTTTTTGTTTACTCTCGAAGAAAGTATTGTCTTGTTTGAACCGAAAATTATTAAAACTCGATTATCTACATTTTTAGGAAAATTTAAAGTAGATGTTCCTACAAAATGAATATACCGTTTCCCACTTTAACGCCTCGTTTGGTGGATTCCAAATGGTTTAATGCTGACAGTCCGTGCGACGAAGAGGCCGAAATAGCTGCACTTGAACATGCTAATCAACTATGGGTTTGTGAACATTCAATGTTAACGATAATTAGTAAAAAAAGGGTGCCATCGTAAATATGAACCTACAATAGGTATCTCATGTTTCAGTTAAACTCCATAGGCCAGCAGTATATGAAGAAGGTGCCACTCGGCAAGACTGATCCAGAACCCATGGAGGAAGAAGCAGACACAGATGAGGAGGAAGGTTGGTTTTATCATTTTTATGTTTGTTACATTTCGGGAAAAAGAGAATACATAGACTAATTCATTCAGTGCGAGTATACTCGCTTGCGCCGAGGGATTCTAACTTTTCTCCATTGTATAGGTATACAAATACTATATACTATAGATACCATAATAGCTACTTTGGAGATTAGGTCGGAACTGGTAAAATTTTCGACTCTTTTTTGTTCATTATGAATGTAAGCGGGAAGAAACTACCTATTGGTTTGTATTTACAAACCAGTAGGTAGTTTGTGTTGGAATAACACAGAGGGTTCATCCCTTCTTGTATGAAGTATGAAAACTACAAACATTTTAAAAACTGGTTTGAAATTAACAAACTGGTGCCACCATTGACTGTATGTCTCTTAAAATGTTTACATCAAAATTTGTACTTACTGAAATCTTTATTTTCTTTAAATCTGTACAAGCATGGTTACAAAATATATTATTATTTCAAATTTCAATTAAGCTATTTAACATTGAAAAAATTACAGAAAAAGCTAGACCAAATTTTTTTGGGTTTCCAAATCCAAAATTTTAAAACCCCAAGCTATAACTCTTCACACTAAAAGCTACTGAACCAACAGGGATATTTGCATAGAATGGATACCTAACTAGAGTTCTAGACCTGGAAAATACATTAAGACTACTTTTTATGCCAGGAAAATTTATGTGAAGCCATTGGTAGAACAATATTAAGCTAATTATCAAACTCTATTGAAGAAATGTAGCATTCACTGTTGGTCTAATTGCACGAGTTGTGCTGGTCTAATTCAATCATAAAGTAAATATGCCATTGCCACAATATACAGTAACAATCACACAAACAGAAAGACATTAGGGTCACAATCATGTGACACTTACCTCGGTTGCAATCTGTGTGAAATATTCAAGCAATTATGTCCATTGCTAATTTATTGATCTGGTGATGATTGTTGATGGTGGATGTGGTTTAAAACTGGAGTATACTGGAAATATTCATCCTCACTTGATTGGTTGATTGATTTGGTCTCTTTATAGTTATTTTTTTATAAAAACTAAAATAATAATGGGGCTATAATTGAGGATAAAATATAAATAATGCCGGCCAATCCACACAGCATCATCTAGCCCCAAGCAAAGCAGAGCTTATGTTATGGCTTCTAGATGACTGATATACAATACAATATTATTACATGTTGGATATTTTTTTATTATACATAGAAAAAAACCAGAACACCCTGAACAAATATCTGCAGATCATACAAATACATATTTGTCGCGAGGCAGGAATCCAACGCGCAACCTCTTACGTCGCAGGCGGACCTTCGCCCACCGCGCCACAGAAGGCGTCCGATAGTATTTTCAATATTCTATTTCTTTCAGGAAATGATGAAACAGATGAATCAGAGGAATCACATGATGAAGATGAAGAAGAAGATGTACAAGCTTCATATTCTCCGACCAGAAACAACAATGAGCTCGAGCCTGACAGCTTGGATGACCTGAATGAAGCGGGAGATCTAAACACATCCGATCAGAGTGCTTTGTGGCCCATCCAATGAATATATTGATAAATATTGTTGGCAAATATCATTTCATTTTTTCATTTTCATAGGTAGTGCTCCCGGAAAAAGTATGGGAAGACCAGCAGCTGTTTTCTTTGATGTTGTGATTTTTTTTCAAATCATCATAAAGAATCACGTTAGAACAAACTAAATTAGAACTTTTCTATTAACTACCTATATTGTAAAACTTACTATAATTAATTTTAACTAAGAATAAAAAAGTATAAATTTGCTTGTTCTTTTTATTACAAAAATAAATTAAATTGACTAATAAAATTGCAACAAGACAGCTAATAATAATTTGTCACAGATGACATTGTTACATTCCTTGATAATAGTAAAACTGCTTGTCACGATTTTTAGATTTAAATATGATGGAAGCACAATAATAAACAATCTTGTGATATTAGGTACCTTAAAAGTTTTTTTACATCAATCTAACCTCCTGGTTTGGGAGCCCGCGACAACATCGTGTAGCGGCTGGGCAGTGAATGCCTTAAGCATAGTCCTTAAAGGAACTGTATATAAAATGGGCTAAGGTGTACTCACATCTGAGCAAATAACTGGATACCTTTATGTGACAGGCATGAGGATTTATGGTACATTCTGATGTTGAATCATGTCATTTTGCTTCACTATGAAGTGGGTTACGAAACAAGTTTTGTTGTTTAGGAACATTTTGTTGGAAGAACAACAATGTTTCATGAGTTCAGTTAGAGGCATCGAACGCGCCTCATTTTACCACGCCCCAGCCCGCGAGATGTGGGTAGTGAGCATAGTGCATGCGGAACGCACCGCGGCCGCACTCAATGGAAGTCGCTTACACCCTAGGAAAGTCCCTTCGGTGCTTCCAACACAAACATAATTCATACTTAAACAACCTAAATCGTCAATCTTTAAAAGTTTTTACAGTACAATAGTGTCTGCTTCCTTAGTAAATAGAGTTAAAATTAAATAACACTAACTATGAACCAACAAAAACTTAAAAATATGGAGACAATTTAATACTAGTTATTTAAATTAAGAATTCTAAAATAGACAAAAATAATACAAATTAAACTATTACAGAGAGGCATTAAAAATAGCTTATAATATCACAACTCCCAGTGACGGTAAGGTGGCGGCGCAGATTCGAGTCGGGGAAACGCCTTAAGCAATCTTCACTAACATTTAAAACAAGAATCTTTTACATAAATTGGACGAAGGGGCTTTTCCACTTCATTTAAGACAGGCGGCACAACAAAAGAAACACATTGACACACCACGCGACCCGAAAAAGGAAGATAAGCGTGTTAATTTGATATAATAAAATATTATAAAGAGGAAAGATTTGATTGTTTGTTTGTTTGAATTGAATAGGCTCCAAACTACTGAACCGATTTGATAAATTCTTTCACCATTAGAATCCTAAATTTTCTCTGATAAACAGGATATAGAATATAATCAAAAAAATAAAAACATATTTTTTGCGTAATACACGTGCGAAGCCGGGGCGGACCACTAGTTTTACAAAACAATATTTCATTTCGTGGCATGTCGTCTCAATACTGTGTAACCATACAAACGTAATACCAAAATTATTTGTTATTTGATCATTTTTTCACCATGTACCTACTGCTATTATTTGTATGGGAATAGCATCTTGTGGAAGCATTATAGCCTTATTTTTATTTAGCCCTCAGGTTCTTGAAGACTGTGAAAACGTCAGGAAAATAAGCCTAGAATAATATTCAGAAAGCGCCGGTGAGATCGATAACTACACTGACTACTCTGGTCAGTAGAGGTCCAATACTGTCTGATGGCACACCACTCCATTTCTGCGCAAGGCACTTTTCTATAACTGCATGTGTTGACTTCTTATTATTATCTGAAATATACAAAAATGGTTATGGAGTTAATATTGGACTTGCGAATGATTTGTTAAAATCTGTGATAGATCTGTTTAGGATAAGATGAAAATAACGGTTATAATCATACAAAAATAAATACCTACTGGATTACTTTTCACCTTTTCACACAGCCTTATCTGGCCCAAAACAAGTATTACTTTTTTTAAGGGTACCAGATAACTGGTATTAATAATAAATTATACACCAAGACCCGGAACCATGCCCAAAATCGTACAAAAATTTGTCGCGAGGCGGGATTCGAACCAGCAACCGTCTGCGCCAAAGGCGGACTTTCACCCCTTCGTTATCTTTTGTGTTACTGGGTTCAAGCGTTTAGTTCGCATTAGTAAAATTTTTACCCTTTGTGAACGAAATTACATTGTGTGCAATAAACTATCTAAGAATCGAACACGTTTCCGTGCATTGTGTGTGACATAACCGCCGGTTCACACATATCTCCGTTTTACTGTTCCGTTTTATCGTGTACGTAGTTTTTTCGTCGATGGCGTATGTGGTTGTATGAGCGACTTCACACATGGCACAGTATTCTGTATACAGATCGACGAACAAAATCGAACAAAATACGTACACGATAAAACGGAGACATGTGTGAACGGGCCGTAAGATCATTAAAGTATCGTACCAGTTTCCAATGTACATTCCGCCAGATTAAGCGTGAAGAATATAGCGCTCTTCTTCACCAATGGATTGTACTCATCGCAGTAGTAATGGAACGCCATGGCGAGATCAGACGGGACAGCTTCCACGTCCTTGACTAGCATCACGCCGGTCCTGTCAAGGTCGTCCTGGAAACGATTGATCAGCTCGCCGTGATCGCGCATCTTTAATGATGAACCTTCGATCATTGTGTAGCGGAGGTGTTCTGTGTTACCTGGAAAATTAAGTTATAGATTTCAAGTGACAGTAACACCATTAAGCTTAGCTCTCTGACCGCGGCAAGTGATCTGCTGAAATATCGGGAAAAATACGTTTATATGTAGGTAGCTTCGGTAAAGGTAGGTAACATGTATACTTGTTTTTTTAGCGAAAAGGTTTTATAAGGAAACCGAGGTATTTTGTGGTTAGACCCAAAACTGAAGATTGTGCTATTCTTTTTCAGAAATCGAAGAGTTGTTATTTGAAAAAAAGATCTTAGATAAGGTAAACCTATTTTGAGAAATATTACACAAGTCGCTTCCCGTTGTCTGTCTGTCCCTATGTATGCTTAGATCTTAAAAACTACGCAACGGATTATGACGCGGTTTTTTATATAGAGAGTGATTCAAGAGGAAGATTTTTGTCTCCGCATTGTCCCGTGCGATGCCGCGGCTCTATTGTTTAACTCAACTGGTAATCGTAATCGGCTTCAGTTTGGTATTTCAATCCATGCTTGGACTTCGATTATCACTTTTGCATTGTGTAAATAGCTGAAACCGAAGACCAGTTGAATATCTTAGACAATACCGACAACATTCTGACTGGGTCTACAACTGGTAATCGGTCTGAAGTTCACTGGTAATGGATTTCAAGTTAGACAACAAGGCTGCCAGAGCGGTCGCTAGTAATGATATAATTGTATCCACAAAAACACTTACGCAAATATTTAGATGTTGTCTCAGAGATATTGTTTATGAAGGTATTGAACTTTTCTTGATTGTAATTCCGATCTCTGTTGTTATAAACAAACATGAAGGATCCTGTGTCTTGCCTTTCGAGTATTGTTGATATACCTGAAATTTAACGCATTCACGAATTTTCAATCCAGTTTTAAATTCGGTTATGGTTATAATGTTATGACTTATTTTCGAGCACTGAAAATTAAATAAAACAGAATACAAGGTTTAAATATTTGCAGATACTACCAACATTCGTCCTAAGGCGGAAATCGAACCCGCAACCTCCTGCGTCGACGGCGGCCCGATTCGCCCACCACGCCACAGAGGTCCTCTAACTTAATTATCTTTGTTATGATGATGAAATTAAAAAACACACCAAATATTTTAGTGCCCTTATATTAGTTTAGTTTAGAACACAATCAATATACCATTAACTTACCAGTTTGCATAAGTAAAATGGCATTTCTACCAATACGATATTCATTCCCCAGTAAATCAATGTCGCTGTAAAATCTTGACTCATCATAGATTTCTTGTGTTGTGTTTTTTTGATAATACATATTAAATATTATTATTAAGACACCTGCTAGCAATACTAAAATCTGCATAGTCATTCCTAAGCTGCTTTGAGGTTCATTTCTTGCTGACAGAGATGTCTGTATTCTTGAACCACTGCGATTCAAGCCGCCACTGGTCTGTGTTGTTCTGTTTATCAAATGCATATTTTGCGTGGCAGTAGGTGTCCTATTGACTGATCGAGATCCAGTTGTATTGTAGGAGTTATCAATGTACACATTGTCTTGTTCAGGTATATCTTCATCATCAGAGTGATCACTGTAATATGAATGTGACGGGAGTGTTGCGGGCAAGGATTTGGATAGAATATAGCTGCAAATGGACATTACCAACTCATTAACTACAGATGATTTGTTGTTTAAAATAAATTGTCAAATATTTATAATTATTTTGTTGAACAGCTGATGGAAACAAGCTCTTATCAAATTGTTTTAAATGATTTAACATTAGCATATATTTTATTCAAAAAAATTAAGAGAATTTATATTAAGTAAGTACCTGCATTCAATGTGATCTCCATAAACCCTGGGTGAGGTGATTTGATGATTTATGCGTAACTCATGCAAAAGACAATCAATAGGAGAAGAAGATACATAAGTGGAGTGGTTATAATGAGATGGCAATGTACAGTTTGCATTTGTTATGATAAAATAAGATAGATAGAATGTCCAACTTAGGCTTTAGTTACATATAATTTTAAGCATTTTTCTAAAAACAGTGTCAAGTTATGTATCGGGTGTGAATAAGGTGACAAGTCTAAAGTGCAAGTACACACTTAGGATATGTCAACTTTTTACACCTGGTAATGAGTTTGAAAAGGAAAAAACAATACCTGTAATCCTCCTCCCTTGAATTATGAATGAGTCCTTCATTTTCACAATCAAATGAGTTTCTTCTACCTGATTTATTATTAATGTGTTTTGGTGGGCTTATGGGACGAACAGGTTTACTGAAAGAAGATAGAAGAGTGGTATTTAAACTTCAGAGTGATATCATACTATGCCAGAGATGAGTAGATTAGACAACTAAGTTGGCATGCATTTGGCATGTAACGTTTGAGTAATAATGAGTTACAGTCTGCAAAGTGGTACCTTTCAATATTTATACTGACTTAATCAGTTTTAATAGTATAGTAATCAACATCAACATCACCAGCCTATAATACATATAAGACATAGCCTATAAGACATAGGCCTCCCCTAATGAGTGTCATAGATGGCATCATTATTTGCGGGTTATTGCCCATAATCCTCACGCTGGGCATGCGGGTTGGGGATCGCAGTTCGGTGTAGTTGTTCTGCAGAAGGCGCTGCTGCCCGCCCCCCCCGTTGTGTTTCCCTTAGTCGCCTCTTACGACTCGTAAGAGTATAGTAATACCAACAATTAAATAAGTAATAATAAGCTCTGTTCCAAGAATGTTCAAAACTGCTACATTGCTATCAAAAATAAGATCATGAAAAGGAATAAAATGTCAAATCAAAACAGGTGAGGCACATATACCTGAACACATTATCCACCTCATCAGTGCCTCGAACATTGTACTGATTGGTTCGATGGTTACTAGTCTGAGCTCTGTTCTCTCGTTCATTATTTAACCCGAACCGACCCATTGTTTCAATAGTAGATGTGTGGGAGGCCCGACTGTGGATACTTCGTCTGGCCGACGGTTTTATTGAAGCCCACCTGGTCTGAAAGTTTAATAAAATTATGTATTTCGGCAGCCGTAAGACTACTTCCTTCTGTGTCTACTTATGCGATCACCGATGTGTCAAGTGTGGTGGATATAGCAAAATTTCCAAGTAACATGAATACTCCTTACAGAAAATCACATCTTTGTAGGTAGATCGTTCATTATTTCTTTTAGTCTTATGTTTAGCAGTGTATGGGTGTGAGGGAATGTGAGGAACACCTGGGGTGGTAGACCCAAAAACATGGTTGAACAAGTTGTGTGCTATGACAAATTTCTGATAATAGAAAAGGTTTAAACTACTAACTTTCTGGTCATCAGAATTGTTCATTTAGGTAGAGTCCACAACTAGTGAAAATATTACGAGATTCTAAGTCTCTGTGCTGTACTTTTTCAGCACAAATTATTTATTTATTTTCTCAAATTTGTCGATTCGATTCGATAAATCGATAATTTTCTTTCTTCTTCTTCTTTTATTTTCGGTTCTGCATTGTACTACACCTATAAAACATTTTGCCTGTCAGTCATTAATTTAGGAACAGCTAAAAAGAATAAGAGGTCGATGCTAAAACTAGCGAGTCCAAAAAAAAAAAAATAAGAGGTCGAGTTTGAATTGTGCTTTTAAAACAAAAAGAGGATAATTTTGATTTCAATCGAGTTCGTTTTTTTACTTACATGCAATAAGAGCTACATCATTTAATAAAATAAACGATGTTTCTGTAATGAAGAAACAAAGTAGGTATTTTTCTACAAAGCTGTCCTGTAATATTCATAAAATAATTGGAAATATAGATTTACAGTTGCACGTAGGGTTACCATATCTCCGGAATTCTCCTGAGATCTCCGGACTTTAAGACCAATCTCCGGAACTCCGGAATTGTCGTAAGATCTCCGGAATTCAAGAATTTTCAATAAAACCGAGCAAATCATCAATATATTTTTATTAAAAACTAAGAGATCAAACAGTCTAACTAAAATCACAAATTACAAATAAAATCAACACCAAGGCAGTTCGTGTAAACTTTCCAGTAAAAGTCTGACCGAAGGCACCGCATACGCATTAGTCGCTCTGACCAATTGTGTGACTTCAATCAAAGGTAAACGTTTACCGGTGAGTTTACTCGAACGAACAAGACATAGCCAGCCTTTCTTAGGCTGGTATTTATACCTCACTCTTATAAGTATGTATATCATTTTTTTTTATTATATTTATCTTGAGAGGCGACTTTTTTTAATAGCTCTCTTTCTTTGGTTATTTATCATCTTGAAGAATGTTTCGCAGGTAGTATTTTTAAGATTGTACTGTGTCAACAGTAATGCACGTAGGTACAGAGGAAACTGTGAGTCAGTTTCGCTCATGAGACCACTGTGATCCCATAAGCGAACACACTCTTTCGACGATAGCGTTTTGCGCTGAAATTGCGAATATATATTCATAAATACGCTTTATTTGTGTTCATCTTGAAATACCGATACTCTTCGGAATTGTTGACCACAATATATGCAACATAACATTAAAGAATGCATCTTCTTGTTTTGTTAAGAAACTGTTCAATGCTGCAATTTTATTAAATAGTTTCAGATCATCAATGTGTACTCCTTTCCCGTTGAGATAATGAATCGATGTAGCAATCTGATCAAAGTCAATCACTTCGCCCTTTTTCACCATCATCCAGGTAAAGACTTTTTGATTGTGAATTTTTATTGTAAATATAGGTTGTAGAGTTCCATTACGTTTTAATTGAAATTACGACTAAATCTCAGGAATTTCCAATACAAATCAGGCTTAATCTCCGGAATTTTCATTTTTCCATATGGTAACCCTAGTTGCACGTGCAAGGTAGCTGAAACGACCTTTTATCTAAGGTCCGCAAATAGCTAATATCTGAATAGCTTCCATCCAGTACCTACCTACGTAACTAATGCTTTAGATTCGCGGTAAAACATATGAAGTCAATGAACATTACATGAACCTATTCATAGGTTCATTACTTTATTAATTTATCTTTGGCGAAGAGATCCATACAGATTTTCTTTCTTTTTCTTTCTATTGTCCCCCTCGACACACACGTGTAAAGAAACGCAACAAACAAGACTTGACTTCTGTTTTTGCATAAAATTACTTGGTTTCGTTGAATTTTTTTTTTTTTTTATTTATATTTGACTTATTTTTATTTTCTTACTATTTCTATGAAGGTACAGTGCGCGTCTGAATTAAGTTCCCCCTTGTCTACATAATATTTACGACTACTTCGAATTCCCTTGTAACTTATCACAAATTTTCACATGCAAAAATTTATCACACCACCGCATGGGCGTAGGGAGGTACGGGCAGGGGGGGGCAGCTGCCCCCCCCTAGAGGATGCAGTCTTAATTTTAAATACGTACCTACGTAGATAGCCAAGCCTATTAATAAACTAAACTTCATTGACAGGTCAATTTTATACAATCGTACTATGTTTGCATCTAAATTCAAACCCCCACCGAAATGTTGAGGCACCGTTTAAAATCAAACTTCAATGGATAAAATTTTCTCGGATATACGTACGTGTCACGCAGCTCCTGAAATGGTTGGTTAAAAACTCAAGGCTCTCTTAAAAACTCTTTTCATCTTCTCTTATTTTTTTTTCATCAAAATTCTCCACTGCAAAAGCGCTCTGCGCGTTGTTGGTTGCGGGGTAGGGCGCACTCGCGCTCCGTGCCATTCGATTCTTATTGTGCATCTACATTATTATGTAGGCACATTTATTGGATAGATACCTATTTCCATGTTTTTCCGTAATTTAATATCTCCCTCCGTTTGCTGATATTTCTTTAGTTATAGAATACTTTGAAAACTGTTCGCTAAAGAACGAAAACGTCAGAAAAAATTACGCGGCTTGCTCCGCTCGCCGTTAATTCTCTACTTTTGTAAGCTTTTTTACAGCCTTCCGAAAATGTCACATTTTCTCAATAATTTTCAGAGGCCGCAAACACGAAAAAATATCAGCGCTCATTCCACTCACTGTTATAATTTTTTTACGCTGCTACGGGACCATCCAACAAATGTTTTTGCACCTCTTATCTAAATATCAATTTTTTTTTGTCGTTTTACCAAGCTTTCTTCGCCAAACTTTAAAATTACCACCGCAAACGTTCTCCACTTTGCAACAGCGCGCTGCGCGTTATCGGTGGCGGGGTAGGGCGCGCTCGCGCTCCATGCCATTTCATTCCTATTATTTACCTACATTGTAGGTTAGTGAGCTAGGTGCACGCATCGCATTCATTTACGCCCGACTCCAGTGGAAGTCGATCACGACATAACTTTTTTTACAGGAAGGCAGATCACGACATAACTTTTAATTTCGTGAATCTATAGATGGATAGATAACTATTTTCAAGTTTTCCGTAATTGAATATCTCTCTCTGTTTGCTGTTATGTCTTAGGTTATAGCATAATTTTCAAATATGTTTGCTAACGACCGAAAATGTAACAAAAAATTTCGCGGCTCGCTTCGCTCGCCGTTCAGTCTCTTCTTTTCTAGGTTTTTAGTCTTGATTGTATTTAACAGAACATCTAAAATGTCTAAAAAAAAATTGCGGCTCGCTCCGCTCGTCGTTAATTCTATAGCCTTTTTGTCATGTTTACCAGCCTCTCCAAAATATGACAAAAATTTGGAGGCTCGCTTCGCTCGCCATTAATTCCGTAGTACCTACTACTTTTTTTTATCTTCTAAAACCAAATTGTTCTTAGCTTTCTTTTCTTGACTATGATTTTTTTTTAATATTCGAGGCTAGCTGTCATACTAGTATCACACGATTGCGTACTTATTTAAAAAACATCGAAAAATGTCAAAAAATTCGCGGAAAGTGCTTAGAAGTAAACATGGCTGAGGAAATGATGACTGAAAATCCTTTAAACGGCCTATGTATCCTCACCGAAGCATGGTACTTACAAATAAATAAGAACAAAATTGAATCAGATCTGCTAAAATGGTTTTGTGGAGTACCTCGAAGACTACTATTTTGTAAAATAACGTGACGTATAGTTAAACTATTGTTGTTGTTTTTTATTCTAAACGTAGCCTACCTATCCCATTTCTCGTGCAGCATGTACTTAGTAGGTATTCTTGGTTTTTTTTTCGGCTGCCCCCCCCTGAACAGAATCCTGGCTACGCCCTTGCACCACCGCCCGCTCAGGATCGAACTACTCACCATAATACATAAAGTCTGAAATTCCCAACAATAGCAACTATTGTGTCCCACATAGATTGGGATAGGGGGTTACTTAATATGTGACGCGCACTGTACTTACGTAGGTGGTATACAATTTATTTTTTATTTACATATTTGTAATTTATTTTAAATTTATTTGGTTTTAAGTGAATTTTATGTTGTATTATTATTTTGTATACTTAGGTAAATTTTAATGTTTTTTTTATATTAGTGCATAAAAGCCTATATTATCAAAGAAAATTACTATTATAAATTGATCCATGAGACCAAGATTCCAAGGGGAGCAAACTTGTAGACTCTGTCGAGCGAGACCTGCTTTTTTGCGCCTCTTGAGATCCTCGGCAAGCCGCTAATCTGCCGCAAATCTGCCGCCGTACCAGCCCTCACGGATGTCCTCGGAAGATGGGAGGGCGCAAGTGTGTCGACGCAAGTTGCATGGCACAAAATGGGCCTTCCCAACTCCCATGGGACAAGTGTCATCAGGGCCGTAGCCAGAAATACTATTCGGGGGGGGGGGGGGGGGTCGAGCCTTAGACCAACTCGAGACAACATGCAACATCTTTATATAATTATGTACTTATGCTAGTACCCGGAGTGGTTTTCAACCAATCACTTTAAAAAAAAAATCGATAAAAAATAATAACCATAGATAACGGCGAGCGGAGCGAGCCGCGAATTTTTTCAGATTTTTCCGATGTTTTGTAAAAAAGTAGGCAAAAGTGTGACAATAGATATGACAGCTAGCCCCAAATATTTTAAAAACTGCGGTGGTTATTTTGGAGATTGGAGATTGGTATGCCAGCAACAAATAAAAAAATGTGAGAAATACAAAAAATAAATAACTTCGAGTGTCATTTTCGGGTGACAAAAAAGTTAGTAGTATTAGTTAAGGCGTAGGTATAACAATTCACATTATTATGAAAGAATGGCGAGCGAAGTCAGCCGCCAATTTTTTTATATATTTTCGGCAGGCTGATAAAAATGACTAAATGGCTATAGAATGATCGGCGAGCGAAGCGAGCCGCCAAATTTTTACATATTTTCTGCAGGCTGATAAAACTGTCGAAAAGGCTACAGAATGAACGGCGAGCGAAGCGAGCCGCAATTGTTTTTAATATTTTCGGCAGGCTGATAAAAATGACTAAATGGCTATAGAATGATCGGCGAGCAAAGCGAGCCGCCAAATTTTTACATATTTTCTGCAGGCTGATAAAACTGTCCAAAAGGCTACAGAATGAACGGCGAGTGAAGCGAGCCGCAATTTTTTTGTGCGACCTATCGGATGATCTTTAAAATAGAATCAAGAGTGACAAAAGATTATGATTAGCAAACCCTGAAACTTTTAGAGCCAAAATTATAACAGTGAGTGGAGTGACCGCCGATATTTTGTTGTGATTGCGGCCGCTGAAAATTGTTGAGAAATTGTGGCATTTTCGCAAGGTTGTTAAAAAGCTAAGAATAATTCCGAATTAACGGCGAGCGGAGCGAGCGGCGAAATTTTTTGTGACCTTTTCGGCCGTTACCAAATAGTTTAGAAAAGTATGTTATAAATAAATACATGACAGTAAACGGAGAAAGCAATTCAATTACGGAACGACAAGAAAATAGGTATATTGATTTAAAAAATTAAAAGTAATGTCGTGATCTGCCTGCCTAGCTGGAATCGGCCGTAAATGTATGCGATGCGTGCACCCAGCTCATTTAAAATGTAGAGACGAATTTTGTCGAAAAAAAGTTTGAGTTTTTGAGAAATATTTAAGTGCTTACATACAATACAATGTATGTAGAGTAGATACACAATAGGAATCGCATGTCATGGAGCGCGAGCGCGCCCCGTCCGCCACCGACGACTCAGAGCGCGCTGTTGTTAATCGGAGACGAAATGAGACGAAAAAAATTTTGTGTTTTTAAGTGAGAATAGCTATTTAAAGTAAACCGCACTTTCTACGTACGAGTACGTATCCGAGAAAATTTTACCTATTCAAGTTTGATTTTTAACGGTGCCTCAACATTTCGGGGGGGGGGTTTGAACCCCCAAACCCCCCCCCCCCTCCCTACGGCCATGAGTGTCATACCGTCAGGCCGTTTGTCCACCGCAGCCGTCTCCGGGACGTCAACGAGAACGAGATGACGGCGCCGAAGTACTGATACATAGACTACTATAGCCGCGTGTCCACCGCAAGTCCGTCACGTCATCTTAAACTCAGCCCGAAATAATCTCATTCACGTTGACGGTCCGGTGACGGCGGCGGTGGACAAACGGCGTCAGGCCTCTTACCATCGTCACGCAACAGACCGTTCGGTTCGAGAATAGGTGGTACGCTAACGGTGACAAAGGCCTGCCGGATGATGTCGTTAAGGTTGGCATGGCGTATACATCCGACCGGCAGCCCTAGAACACGTTAATCAATAGTAATTTATTTGTAAAGTGTACCTTATATTTTATGTGTAAAATATAATTTAATATTTCTTTTATGACATGTTATCAGTGTGTAGTAGGTACCATTGTAAATGCTGAACAACTTTGTAGATGTTGTAAGACGAAAAAAAAACTAACTTTTGCTTATGAGTAATTTTGTAATAAGTATGTTTCAAAAATTCTGACTTATACGGAAAAAAAGGTGATCTGACGAAAGTGGAATCTGACGGATGTGTTCTAAATCCAAAAAACGGTGTTAAAAAACGTAGGTTCTATGTTTGTTTCCATATTTATATACCTAATAGAAGATAATAGAAAATGATCCCAAGGTGGTCTCATATAATTATTATTATGGATGATCCCTACTCACTCAGTTACCTATCGTAACTGAGTGAGTAGGGATCATCTATTACCAAAAATACCTATTATCGAAACCAAGCACAAAACGGACATTCCAGGAATCAAACTAAAATTTATTGAACAAGTACAATGAAGAATAACAATTAACAATAAATCAAAAATAAGAATATAATACCTAGCATGTAAGAACATGTATTTTGTAGTCTATTTGCATTACTAGTTTCCACTACTGCGGGGTTAAGAACACGGCGACTTGGTTTCGATGGGAAGGTAGGCAGCGCACCTAATGCGGTGTCTTGCTCTTCATGTTTCTGAATTTTCTCATCTAACCACGCCTTGAAAGTGTACGTTGGCAATATTTCTGCAATTTTCTTGTTGATAGCGTATGTAGAAGTGATTTCTTTAATACATTCACTTTGGCCCTTGACAACTATACCAACGAGTTCATTATCGAATATTGCTGGACCACCCGTGTCTTTAAAGCAAGTTTGAACTTTAGTATCAATGCAGTCAAAGTACCCCCGAATCAAGTCTCGTGAATCGACCATAGGAAGAGGATAACCACGGTTTTCAAGTCCAATGTATTGCAACTCTTTCACCTGTCCTACATCAGTATTCAAGCCAAATCCAAGAGCCTCAACATCTACCACACTGCGAGTGCTCGTGTAGTTACTGAGTGCCAATTTGCTAGCGACAGACGCGTTAATTTTGGGGATGTAAATAAGTCCTACATTTTTGTCCGTGTCAGTAGTAGCGTACGTAGGAAACTTCTCAGTCTTCGTTATACGATGAACCACCATTGTGTCATCTTTTTTAGCTTTCGTTGCATTAAGTAGAACATAGCTGATGGTCTGTTCAGTGCAGTGTGCAGTTGTTAGGATGAGCCCATTGGCTACCACGGTGCCAGAGCAAACAAACTCATTGTGATCAGACATCACAGCTACCACAAACGGGAATTGCTTATGTTGCGCTACACGAATTTCATGCATTTGGCTATTTTGTCTTCTGGTGCATGTAACGTTATTGCTTTCACTTTCACCAGTGGGGGCCAAATCCATTGATTGGTCGATGGAATCATCATTGGCATCAGAGACGTCATCTCTGTTATCTTCAATACTCTTCTTCACATTCTCACCAACACAAATGGTCACGGAGATAAATATTAATGAACAAAAAATAAGAAAAGGAAAAATCGACCCCATTTTCACTAATCCCGAAGATTTGCAAATTCAGATGTCAAATTTTGTGAACTACAAAATTTAAAATTCAGAAGAATGTCGTTCTTTTTGACTTCTATCAGTTTTACTATTTAAACATTTAGCATAGCAGCCAGTGGTTTTACACCATGGACAAACAAATTATTCCTTTTATCTGAGTGTTGAGTTTAAGTTTTTACCTACTGGAAACTACTGGAAACATTATCAGCCACGTACTACGAGCATAACTCGCGCGCCGAGAATGTACTATGTAGGTACTACGAAGTACAGAACAAAGGGTAATATAATCTTAGCTAGTTTGTGGATGGATATAGATATATAGGTTTATTTTACATAAAGGTACTATATAGTCTGTAGGTACAAATAAGTCAGTTTTTGAAAACGGTAAAAAAAGGTGGGGGAGGGAGTTTTAATGGGAAATAAAATTTATTGCAGTATAAACAATTGAATACAACATGCATCTAGAAACAGCTTTCTTTATCTATTTAATTTATTGAAAATAATTATTACAATAATACAAATGTAATGACGACCTCTGGGGCGCGGTGGGCGAAGGTCCGCCTGCGACGCAGGAGGTTGCTGGTTTGATTCCCGCCTCGGGACAAATATTTGTACGATCTGCAGATATTTGTTCAGAACGCCGCCGCCGCGGCGCCGGCGGCGCGGCGGCGGCGTTCTGGTCGTTTTCTATGTATAGTAAAATAATATTTATATATGTAGGGGTAAACCGTTACCATTCGTACAGCGGGAGCATTCGTACATTCATCATAACTCCGCAATTACAAACGTTAGCGCGTCCATACTTATGCGTGTGCCTTCCCTCTACCGCGGCTAGGTAACCGCGCGACGAGGCGGGGCAGTGCGGCCGATGGCTTACGTGCATCAACTTGATACGTGTTTTCGCTTCTCGTAAGTAATATTTGGATTCACCTTTGAAAGTGTTTAGTTCTAGTAAGATTTTCTCAAATCGTAAAAGTAAGTTAATGCAAATGATGTACTGATGCCTTAATTTATGATGTGCGTATTTATTTTAGTATAGAGTTAAGCATTTTTTTATTTTGAATTAATTTGTAAAATTTTTGGGGTTGGGGTACCTTCATACAGTAGTAACTGGGGTAGATTCGTACTGTGCGAATGTACCTCTCATTTATTCTGAGAGATATTTTATGAGTGTTTATATACCAATATATTAATTTATTTATTTTAGAACATGCCGCGGAATTACAAAAAAGGGGACTAGATCATGAGAGGTATACTAAGACGCAATGGATTTTGCGATGAAGAAAGTTTTGGATAAAACTTTATCAATTCGGAAGTCCGCAGAACAATACGGCGCGGCGTCAAATATATCAAACCGGGAACATAAAAATTTGTTTTTCTTATCAGCAAAGATGAAGGATCTTATAACGTCTCAGACGTGGTGATGATTTTCCAACAACCTAAGTCTGTTTTGACAGCTAGAACAGCTAACAGTTGTTGATCATATTACATTGTGATTCATAAGGACATTATGAATACTACCTATTTTATAAAAACATTTTTTATTTTTATTTTTCAATAAATTCTTAAAAAATATTAGCATGTAAAATTTTTTAAGAATTTATTGTAAAACATTTAATGGTACCTACAGTTTATAAGGCTCATTATTTGTGTAGTTTGATCTACACAAATAATGAGAACTTACTGACTTAATAATAGGTTAAGTTTTTGAGAAACTTATTTAATGGAATATAAATGATTTTAAGTATAAATGGCGCTTTTATATACTCTGTACGAAGGCTCCCACTTAAGTATGAATGTGCCCCACACTATGTACGAATCTACCCCACGTTTGGGGTGCATTCGTACGATTTCCATCTTTTGGGAAAACTGCCATTGATCGGTTAGATTGCATGATATCATTATGGATGTACCTTATTTTTATAGTCAGATATGTAGCTTACTCAAAAACATTGAATTTATTTTGAAATTGCAATTACTTTTTTTTTTACAAGGCTTATATTAAAAAGTGTACGAATGATCCCCATCTTCCCCTACTAATATTGTATTATCTATATCAGTCATCTAGCCATAACACAAGCTCTGCTTAGGTTGGGGCTAGATGATGCTGTGTGGACTGTCTGGCATTATTTATTTATTTTATTTTTTATAAGATGGTCAGTAATTTTGCTGCAAATATAATAAATTAAAAAGGGCCCGCTAGATGTTCGCGCCACGAGCCACACGCCCCGCCACCGTTAAAGAAACACATTGACTCACTTGGACTGCAATGTCAACTTGTCAAGTTTTCATAAGTCTCTTTCGTTTCAGAAACAAAAAAAGAAGTTGAAGTGAACTACATACAGAAAATTCGTTTCAATTTCAATATAATTTTTGCATAGATAGACTTGATATTCCTACGATTTCACTAGTCACTTTAAAAAAAATGTCCAAGAAAAAGGGAAACAAGAAAAACCAAGATTTCGATGACGACTTGGAAGAAAAAAAGATAGTAAACAATGATATTCAAGAAATAACCTCAAAAGGCAAAGGAAAAGGCAAAAAGAAAGGTAAAGGAACTGGTGATCGCAGTGAAAGTGATGATGAGAATCTCATCAGAAAACATGTTTCCGATGACGAAGATACTCCGAAGCCAGTCCCCAAAAAATCACAGAAGAAAGGTACGTGGCTGCACTAAATACCATCATTTTCTTGCTTTACAAAGCCCCCAGAAACCGTGGTGGTGGACTTGTATTACACCATATGGACTAGTAGTTGGCAATTATTTCACAATAATGAACAATATAAATTTTTTCAGCCAAGAACAAACAAAAGTCTGCTCTCTCTGATGAAGAAGATGATGATAAATCCACAATAAGTGCTTCTAACAAAAACAGTATTGCACCTAAATCTGCCAAGAAAAAGAAAGGTAATATTATTACGTTGATTCCTAGCGTCTCACTTCGTAGTTGGTGGTCAATTGTGAGAATGAATCTGCCATAAGACCATTAGATAAGTTTGTTTGTAGGAGGTATATTTCTGTGTATTTTTTTTATTTTACGCAACACTATGCTTATCAGAGCAAGAAGTCAAAATGGTATCAAATTTTAGTTTTATAATAAGCATCTGTAGGTATACAACTATCCTATATAAATGGGTAATAGTATATAATATGTAATAATATGTGAGTGGACATTTGCTGAGGCTTGGAAATCATGGAGAGATTTAATTTATTATATTTTTTCAGGAAAAGGAAAAAAAGATGATGACTGGTCTGATGGCAGTGATGTTGAGCTCAAAGAGGCATCTGAAGAAGAGGTTTCAAAGCCTGTGAGTAAAAAGAAAAGTAAGTATTACAACCAAAATCTTTTAACAGGATATATCTAACATGGTTTTTTGTTGTATTGATATTATAGATAATTCTAACAATACACCTTGGTTTCACATGGGTGCATGCTGATACTTGTTTATGTTATACATAATAAAAACACATCCCTCTCAAATCACCCTATCTCTTAAAAAATTCCATATCAAAATCCGTAGCATTGTTTTATAGATCTTAGCATCCTAGGGACAGACAGCAGGAAGCAACTTTGTTTTATACTATATATGTAGTGGTATTATATATCAATATTTTTGCTCAGTTGCACTGTAATTATACTTCCATGTTATTAATGCTGATACATACAGGATGTTTTAATTTACTGGCTGCAGGCTAACCAAATTGTTAAAATAAATAAACTTACTAACAATACCTTGCTACCTTATTATTTCAAGTGTATATACTATATATATACTATTATTATAGTTTAAATTTATTTCCTGTCTTTAATTGTAATTTTGATAAAATATTTTTTTATTTTATTATCCTAAAATAAAATAGTTGAATAAACTCTAGCATGTACAGTACATAACAATATTGTTCAATTTCAGCTAAAAATAAAAAGAAAACTAAGGTTGAGTCTTCAGATGATGAGGATGACCAAGATGATGCGAAGTCGGTGACTAGCAATGTCTCAAGTACTGCGGCTAAGCCTGTTGCGAAATCTAAGAGTAAAAAAGGTGAAATGCAATAATATTTTAGTAACCTAAACTATTATGCCATGACCAAAGGAGATAAGTAGCTTGGATGTTAAATAAGGATTTAGCTCAGACTGGCCACATTCAGTTAACCAAATAGGTAAAAATCTAGAAAAAAAGACTATCTCGCTGTATTCAGGCCACTATGTAGGTAAGCTAGATGATCGCAATCTGGCTTGTCCCATACCTTTTTTAAAACCCTTGTTTTTTTTCACATCTGCTATCCAAGCTGCTATCTTGCAGTACGACTGTGGCAATCTTAAGCCAGGTACTGTTATTGGGCATAATTTACCATTTGCTGAGAGGATGTTTCATTACGTTTCTAAGTGCTTATTTTGTAAGCCTAAAGAAATAAAGTTATTGAATCTGAATCTGAACTCAGAGTTCTATAATCCGTTTCGTAGCTCGTAGTTGCGATCACCTTCTTTCCCCATACTGACTGCACAAATAATGTGTGAGCATTTTGTGCAGTCAATACAATTTTATATTGTCTTATGCCATGTAACGCCTGTTAGTACCTTACTTTAGAGTAACTGTATAAATCTGATTTCAGGTAAAGGTAAAAAGGAAGATTGGCCAGATGAAGAAAGCGATAAAGAACTAAAAATGCCTTCAGAAGATGATGAGTTTGTCATACCTGTGATTAAAAAAGGTAGGTTTATAGATCTTGATTCTTTTTTATATGTCTATATCAGTGGATTGCACTGGAGGTTGACATTGAAACCTTATCATATTACAAAGTTGTTGCAAGACATAAGGGATTGCACAAAGCAACCAATACATTCTTCCAAGCCGTTTTGTTGTATTTTATTGTCATCTGAAATCAGCTGACTTTTGTGAGAGGTGTTTTTGGAATTAGTGTAACCTGTAGTAAGGCTGGGCAGAAAACATATCAAAGAGCTTGACTATGATATGTTTTCTGCCCAGCCTTACTACAGGTTACAATGGTATTAATATAGTACACTGCACCTCAGAAACAAAAGGTCAGTTGATTGAAGGACTTGGTGATATTTATGGTTGTTTGTTATAATATGTCACCCAAAACATCTTCATTTTATTTCAAAGTATACTTTCAGCTATTATGTTTTCCTAAAACACATTAAGTACTAACAAGTTAAAGCACTGTTGAACAGTTTTGAATAATAATGTTTTTAGCTACTGGTATTGAATTCACTCTATGATTTCAGGGAAGAATAAAAAGAAAAACAATATGGACGACATAGAAGCAGAATTGGCTAAGTTCGAAATGAAGGATCCTGAGCCAGAGCCAGAACCAGTTCAAACTTCTAAACCAAAGGTTTGAATTATTTTATTATTTCACTAAGCAAGCAGCACATTTAAAAAAAAGTGTATCTTAGCACTGCACTTCATATAAAAACTACAGCACGGATTTTCATGCGGTTTTTGTCATTTGACGAAGTGTTTCATGACGTCGTATAATTAATTAATAAAAAACATTTCCTTACAAAGAAAATTACAAATTAGATTGAGTATTAACAATTGAAACAATCTTGCTAGCTAAGTTTTGTGTAAATTTACTGATATGTGACGATTCTGGAAGAAGTTAGAAAAAACATGCATTACAATCAGATGCAATGGCCTGTGAAGTACTGGGCCTGGGTTCCTAGTTTCTAAAAAGAATCAATAATAAAATAAAACCAGTATTAAAAATATAAAACGATGCTTTATTTTATATTTTTAATGCTGTATCATTATTTTTCTTTAATGCGTCCTCTATTTCATAGAAAGTTGTTAAGAATTGTCTGTTTATTCATATTTTAGGATAAAAAGAAAGCGCCCATTAAGGAAAAGGAAGTAATGGAAGATAATGTCGCTGAAGAAGAAGATCAGGTAATTATTATAAATAAATAAATAATGCTGGACAAAGTGAACAATCCAGACCCATCCATCCTAGCCCCAAGCTAAGCAGAGCTTGTGTTATGTGTACTAGATGACTGATGTACATAATACAATATATTAGATAGATAAACATATTTATTATTATATATAGAATACTATCAGACCACCCTCAAGAAATCTCTGCAGATTACAAACATTTGTCCTGAGGCGGGAATCGAACCCGAAACCTCGCCAGGGAGACCTTCGCCCACCGCGCCGCGGAGGTCAACAATACCAGCGTAATACCAGTCCACAACTGGCCTTAGACCCCTCCAATAAGCATGTTTTGGCTCCTAATAAAATAATATAAAACTAACTTTTGTCATCAAAATACACATTTATTCAATCAAAATTCTATATAAATTGCCGCGTTCGTCCCGTAAAAATAAATATAGCTGGAGTAATTAAAATATAATGAATTCCTTTTCACCATTTTCAACAATCAAATGAAATTGTATTGAACTTCAAAATGATGTTTCTAGAATTCACTGCGACTTAATTATTTATGCATTGTTGGCATAGCCACTCAGAGTAATTTTATTTTAAAGGTTAATTGTTCTACGTCGAATTGACAAAGGACCGCTTTTGCCTTTTGCTTGTTTCTGGACTGGTTTCTGCAACTAGGTCACATTAGGCCCTTTTTGCGTGACGGGTGGGGTCTGCTGATTTAACCACCCGATATCCTCCAGGAAAGCCAGCAGCTCGCTGACGCCGGTGCATGCCTCCCTAGGCGTTCTCGGTCTCCCGAGGTTAATTGTTCTATCATTATTGATTTCCTTCAAGTGCATTTTTACTATAATTATGTGGCTTTTGCCCGGCGGAGAGCTAGGCTCAGTTAACAATACAAAAGTGTCAGAACCTTGATTTAATTATTTCTAATAAAATACGATTTACTTATTGATTAACATTGATAAAATAACAACAACAGCAACCTAGGAACAGTCCACTGCTGAGACATTGTGATCAGCAGTGGGCAACATTTAGATTTTCCCCTATTATCTTTTTGAAGTGTTCAATCCTTGATTTATTATGATTTGTTTTATGATTGATTCTGTTTATAGGTAGCAGACCTTCCCGAGAAAGCGGAGAAAGCTTCATCAGAAGAGCCGGGCGAGAAGAAACTCAGTCACAAAGAGAAGAAGAAGTTGAAAAAGCAACAGGAGTATGAAAAGCAGATGGAGTTAATGACAAAGAAAGGCGGGCAGGGGCACAGTGATCTTGACGCTAACTTTACCGTTAGTCAGGCGCAGAAAACTGCTGGTACGTATTTAAACTGGAGGGCTACTTGGAAGGCTCTGTTGGGCTGATAGATAGATAGAAAATACTTTATTATACCAAACAAAGGAACCCTAATTAATAAGGGATGGCATAGATGTCTATGACACAGGCTTTTTAAGCCTAGTGTAGATATATAACGCTAATCCAATACAATCAACGCATGCAGATTCTATATCTACACTTAGATTTATGTAACATACATTTGATTGTTTTTGGAATTACTTGTAAATTTTTTTGGGCAATAAAGAAATTTCATTTCATTTTCAACGAAAGAAAACATTACAAACGGACGTGCTTCAATTATAGGAAGTATAAAGGGCGGCCTTATCGCTTATGAGCGATCTCTTCCAGGCAACCTTGGCATGAACTGGTAGATAAATAAATAAAATAGAAATAACATTTGCTACCGGACGCTTCCGAGTAGTATTGATATGGGTCAGTTGAGCTACCCGTAGATAATTGCAACATTCTGCAGTTAATTATTAAATAATAAATAATGCAGGACAATCCACACAGCATCATTAAGCTCTTAGGTAAGCAGAGCTTGTGTTATGGACTGATAATACTCTTAATACAATATAGTACATAGATAGATAATTTTTATTATACATAAAAATTGCTATAACACCCTGAACAAATATCTGCAGATCGTACAAACATTTGTCCCAAGGAGAAAATCGAACCCGCAACCTCCTGTGTTGCAGGCGGACCTTCGCCCACCGCGCAACAGAGGTCCTCAATTAGCTCAATTTTAAATCATCATCATCAACATCATCACCAGCCCATAATAGTCCACTGCACATAGGCCTCCCCTAATAAGCGCCATAGATGTAAATACTAGTAGTCTAATTTAGCTCTGTTATCTAATTCTTATTTTCTATAATAAAGACTTAACTTTTAATTTCTCATAACAATTTTTTAGGTCAGATGGCAGCTTTAGAAAACGCCGTCGACATAAAAGTCGAGAACTTCTCAATCGCCGCGAAAGGAAAGGACCTATTCCTGAATGCGAATTTGCTTATCGCAAGCGGCCGACGCTACGGATTGGTCGGTCCAAACGGCCACGGGAAGACGACTTTGTTGAGGCATTTAGCCTCTCGTGCTTTCCCGCTCCCACCTCATATTGATATCTTGGTGTGCGAGCAGGAGGTCGCTGCTAGCGACGGTAGTGCCGTCGAAACGTTGCTTGAGGCGGATGTTAAAAGGACTGGTGAGTTACTGAACGTTATCCTTAGGTACTAATTAGTGTTATAATTTAGTTAAATGCGAAAGTAACTCTGTCTGCCGGTAATATAATATAAGCTACTGAACCGGTTTTAATAAAATTTGGCACAGATGTTGTAAAGGATTGGATACTTTTTATCCCAGTGTCATGTTCCCGCAGGATAGTACAATGACACGCGATATATTTTATATTATTTTTATGTCATAATATAAATAACAAAATTATTAACGGTAACAACCAATTAAAATACTATTCGAATCATTTTAGACTTCTATGCGGACGAAGTCGCGGGCAAAAGCTAGTTTATTTTGAGTTATTGCTGCCCCATTGCTGTATTTTTCTCCTCCCACTCCTCGCCACGATAGATGATGTGATTTATGCCCGAATAATTAAACGAAAATCAGATTTAAACGCGATGTACATAATATAATAGATTATATAGAAATATACTTTTTATTATACGTCGGAAACGATCAGAACACCCTGAACATACAAACATTTGTCCCAAGGCGGAAATCACAACCGCGACCTCCTGCGCCCTGCGGAGGTCGTCCATGAAAATGTGTCAAAAATTCTTCACCTATGACGTTGTTAAATCTGAGTGTTTGGGCGTTAGGTTCTCATAAATGGTTTTTAGAGAAATCTTCATGAGGTGATTTCTTTGCAGAGTTGCTCAAAGAATGCAAAGAACTGGAAGCGGAAACCGAGAAGGGTAACATGAAAGTGCAGGATAGACTGAATGAGGTAATGTTTTAATAGCATGATAATGAGTATATTTACTACTCAATGTATAGATTACATCAAATGGACATAAAAAAATAATACATAAAATTTGTCTACGAAAAACGAATCATAATAATCATATACATAATTTATTAAAATTACAGGCAAACAAAATGTAGAAACATAGAAACATGGTTGAAAGAACTTTATTTCTCATACAAACATAATGGTTTATAAGATACATTAATCTAGATTTCATCATCATCATCATCACCAGCCTATAATAGTCCACTGCTGGACATAGGCCTCCCCTAATGAGCGCCAAAGATGAAAAGATGAAACATTAATCTAGATTTAACAATATTTAATTTAGCTCTGATACATGTATTAAGATATTAAAAAACAAACAGTTTTTTTTTCAATACTTATTGAAATTGAAATAACATAATCTTCATTCCAGGTATACGCAGAACTGAAAGCTATCGGCGCTGACTCAGCGGAGCCGCGCGCCCGGCGGATCCTGGCCGGTCTGGGATTCAGCAAGGAGATGCAAGACAGGCCCACTAAGAACTTCTCGGGAGGGTGGCGCATGAGAGTATCTTTGGCGAGGTCTGTTATTATTTAAGAAATAATGCTGGATAATCCACACAGCAACCTCGAGCTCTGAGCTAAGCAGAGCGTGTTGTATTATGGAACTAAAGTCCCGATTTGTTTACGTGTTATTTTGCAAGGATACAGATTTAAGTGATACACAACACACTTGCCTTACGCTGAATACTGTAAAATAACTTTAGAAGATAATGGCGCTCCGTCCCTGCTTTGTACGTCTATTTAACAAAAATTTCAAACATTAGAAATTATTATAGACAAACAATTTGGGTTACATTAATTAAATTTTCATACGCATTCCTCACTTTGTCGAAAATATTCTATAGCCTATGGTCATCTGGGGTAATGTATGATTCTAATGGTGAAAGAATTTTTCAAAACATTCCTGTATTACGGAGCCTATTCAATGCTAACAAACAAACAATCAAATCTTTCCTCTTGATAATATATATAATGCCTTTTCTTTTTTCAGAGCGTTGTACATAGAACCTACGTTATTGTTACTGGATGAACCTACGAATCATTTGGACCTCAACGCTGTTATTTGGCTAGACAAGTGAGTACAAATAAATAATTTAAAATATTTATATGATTCTAACCGACGAATATTGAAACGCAACTCAGATTTAAGCTGGTCAAGTGACGAATATATGAGAGATTTTAATTAAAAACTGTCAAAAATATCACGATGTTAGTTCGCAAATCTGAGTTAAGTTTAAGTAATTGTGGGTAAGTTGCTAATCTAACAAGGGCTGGTAAATTATCCTATTAACCCATCGCCGCTCATATTTTATTATTGTAATAACCTTCATTCCATTACTATGAAATTTCTTTGAACTGGACACTGGTAGTGTAAAAGTGGTTAAGTCTCCGGCGACGGAAGAATTTCCTATGCAAACGTAATATCAAAATGATTTGTAATTTGAGTATATTTTTACCATAATCTGCCATATTCGTTTGTTCCAAAAGTATTATTGTGTACAATTATTGTTCCATCCACAAGCTTTTTTGAAAATACTTACCTATCCTATAGACCTGTGTCTACATATTGCCCTAACAAAGAAGAAAAGTTACCCCATTACCCTGTTAATCTCCCTTACGGAGTCTTTATTACAACAACCTATTTGTATCATCTTACTTAATGAACACAAACTACAAAATACAAATAATAACATTATTATATATTTTAGTTACCTACAAGGCTGGAAAAAAACACTCCTAGTGGTATCCCACGACCAATCTTTCTTAGACAACGTGTGCAACGAAATCATCCACTTGGATCAGCAAAAGCTGTTCTATTACAAGGGGAATTACTCAATGTTCAAGAAAATGTTCGCACAAAAGAGGAAAGAGCAAATAAAAGAGTATGAGAAGCAAGAGAAGAGGTTGAAGGATTTGAAGGCGCATGGACAGTCTAAGAAGCAGGCGGTGAGTTTGGATATTAAGATATGGTGCTCATGATATCAGCATATTTTCACTAGGCCTCCTCTAAACGACCGACTTCATGAGTGGTGAGTGTATGTCACCTACTCTAGTCTTCATAATTATTTTATCTTTTCGTTTCAATTCCTTTGCTTTTATTTGAATCTTAAATAAGAAATAATGCTGGACAATCCACACAGCATCATCTAGCTTCAAGCTAAGCAGAGCTCGTGTTAAGTCTTATATGATATCCATTGTCCGGCATTATTTATTTATTTATATCTGTAGATTGCTTATCAAAATGCTTGTCAACAGGAGAAGAAACAGAAGGAGGCCCTGACCCGTAAACAAGAGAAGAACAAGAGTAAATCGCAGCAGGAAGACACGGAAGGTTCGGCCCCGACCACGTTGCTGCAGCGGCCCAAGGAATACATCGTCAAGTTTAGCTTCCCCGATCCGCCGCCGCTGCAGCCGCCGATACTTGGACTACACAGTACGTTATGCACGATTTCCATATTTATGCTAGCGGGTTTTATTATTACACCTAAAATAAATAAATAATCTATCACCCATCTGTCAATGAAAAAAGAAGCAGAATATCAGTCATCTAGTACCCATAACCCAAGCTCTGCTAAGCTTGGCTCTATATGATGCTGTGTAGATTGTCTTGTATTATTTATGTATTATTTATTTATTCTTCTCGGTCCGCAGAAAGGTCGCAATAAATCGCGATGGGTGGAAATATTTAAACGACACGTTTGCACAGAAGTAGGTTCAATAAAATAAATTTCATAACGAGGATACGTATTTTATACTCTAATATACACAAATAATCAGTCACATTCGTAATAAGTATGTACTCAATTTACCTAAAATAATTCACACTAATAAATCAAATAAGTTTGTTTTCATTATTTTTTATTTAATACAATTTTTTTTTCAGATGTGAACTTCAATTTCCCAAATCAGAAGCCGTTGTTCATCGGCGTTGATTTCGGCATAGATCTGAGCTCGCGAGTGGCTATCGTCGGCCCCAACGGTGTGGGCAAGTCCACTTTCCTGAAGCTACTCGTCGGGGACCTAAGTCCGGTCCAGGGCGAGCTTATTAGGAATCACAGACTGGTAAGTTCTTAAATGCTATTAGTGCCAATTTAATCATGTTTGTGGTCACCATTTTTGTTATTCTACTAGTCTACGAGCGGTCCGCCCCAGGGTTCGCACAGGGATATTCACCAATAATTTTAAAAATTATAAATTTTTTCACACTTACACTTTGGATTTCATACACGTATGAAACCCAAAGTGTACTCATAACTTTTTTGAAAACTCTAGCTTATGATTATCGGGGATCATGTATCATTCTAATGGTTAAAGATATTTTCAAATTGGTCAAGTAGAGTCTGTTAAATCCAAACAAAGTATAAAATCTTGCATCTTTATAATATTCGTATATTAGTAGATTATTTTATTTTAAGATCAAAGAGTAATTTGAACAGTTCACTCAGTGAAATCTAAGTGCTGTCTCTATCCTCTGAATACTCAGATATCACTAGTTGTACCCTTGATTTATAATATGATCTAAAGTCAATTGTTTCCGCAGAGGATAGGCCGGTTCGACCAGCATTCCGGAGAACATTTGACGGCGGAAGAGTCGCCGGCTGAATACTTGCAACGTCTCTTCGGACTGCAGTACGAGAAATCTAGGTAACGTTTATTTAAATACTCGGGTACTTCTATATCCATAATCCAAAGGGAAATCATCCGAACAAATATCTGCAGATCGTACTAAATATTTGTCCCGAGGCGGGAATTAAACCGCAACCTCCTGCGTCACACGCGGACCTTGATTCACCGCGCCACAGAGGTTGCCAATATACGTACCTATACGTCAAAACTTCAAAACCCTAGGCGCGCGAGTTACACTCGCACTTGAAAAATCTTTGTTTTTAATGCGGGACAATCTACACAGCATCATCTATCGTCCCCAAGCTCGGCTAGGCTCTTCTTTGTTTTGACCCTATTTTTTTAAATATGTATTAGTAGTATGAATGAGTAACCCATAGTCACACAAAACCAATACCAAATGGGAATCAATCATTCCCAATTTACAAGTCTATTTTAATGACTTGAAAAATTTGTGAAACCAGCATGATAATTTATATACATTCAGTATTATTAACATATTACTTGTGTGCACAGGAAAGCGCTCGGCACCTTCGGGCTAGCGAGCCACGCGCACACCATCAAGATGAAGGATCTCAGCGGCGGGCAAAAGGCCAGGGTCGCGCTAGCCGAGCTCACGCTTATGGCGCCCGACGTTGTTATATTGGTATGTTTATTTATCATTCTAGTCCCAGTTTCTTTGGCTGGCGCCCGAAATTGTTATATGGTATATTAAATCAGCTTCATTCTAGCCTGGGACCGGTTTCCTTCGGTCTAATCTTGGCCACCACTCTCTCAAAGTGGGGTTAGCGGCCATCACCTCGCCTGGCAAAGTGTCCTGACTAACTTCATTCTGGTCAATGGCCCCGTCACCAGCACTCGTTGACGGATCTCAATGTTGCAACATATTGACATGTATCTAAATCATATTAAACTTAGATTGATATGGATTTAGATAGGCAAAATAAACTAAAAAGATTTTTTTTAAAACGACGTTATCCTTTCTCTCCTTATATTATTGTGTGCCCAGCAGAGTCTATAGTGATACATAATTAGCTAGATTATAAATAACAAACCACAATAACCTATATAACGCAATGAGTATAAAAACGAATAGTTCGTTACAACAGTTGCTCCATAATAAGTATGAGAATCAAATAATAACAATATTCTTCGTCACAGGATGAGCCTACAAACAATTTGGACATCGAGAGTATAGACGCACTAGCCGAAGCCATAAACGCATACAAAGGAGGCGTCATCATCGTATCCCACGACGAGCGACTCATCAGGGAGACTGAGTGTACTCTCTACGTGATCGAGGACCAGACTATCAATGAGGTAAGAATAAACAAGCAACATAGACAGGAAAGGAGTATCTATGTGATGTCATTATCTCGATTGATAGAATTTCATCGCTAGTAAAGAACCTCTAGGTGAAGTCAGTCTCTCGATTTATAGAATTTCATCGCGAGTAAAGAGGCTCTAGCTAGATGAAATCAGTTTCTCGATTTATAGAATTTCATCGCGTTTAGGTCTCTTGGTGAATTCATTATCTCGATTTATAGAATTTCATGGCGAGTAAAGAGGCTTTAGGTGAAGTCATTATCTCGATTTATAGAATTTCATCGCGAGTCTTTACTCGCTTTAGGCTTTAGGTGAAGGAAGTCATCATGTCGGTTTAGAGAATTTCATCGCGAGTAAAGAGAATCGTCGAAGTCATTATCTCGATTCATAGAATTTAGAATCAAATAATTTTTATTTGCAACTCGTGTAAAGACATTCTTAAATCTAGCTTACTTGGCGCACTTGTTTGCAATGCACGTGCTATAACATTTGCATGTTCGTTTGGTCTTATTATAATTTAAGCCACTTCAGAATGAAATAATTTCGTAGGTTCACAATGATCTTTGCTTAAAAATTTGTGAATGGTTCAGAATAATCTGGATTTTATTTCAATTATAATCTTAATTACTCTAGCACTAAGGTTCATAATGTGACCCACAGGTGGACGGTGATTTCGACGACTACCGTAAGGAGCTGCTCGAGAGTCTTGGGGAAACCATCAATTCTCCTTCGATCATCGCTAATGCAGCCGTCCTGCAGTGAACATGCGAATTCCCACCTTAATCTCAACAATTTACGATGTGATTTTGAACTTCAGGTTTGTTATTTCTTTTTAAAATATTCTCCTTTAATTTTTTTTTACCAATGTGTCCAATGAGTTCTTATTTAATTATTGACAAGTATTTATCGGGTTTATTTACCTGTTTGTTCCGACGTTTCGGCACGTTTAATCTGCCGTCATTCAATACAAAGAAATAAGTAAGTAAATGCAATGAATAGTTAATTATAATAGATAACCCTCTTTCTTTTTACCTCTTTCTTATAAAAATCTACTTAAAACAGTTGCGTGATTTTTCGTCCTGCGGCTTATGCCGACAGTTTAAAATAAAAAAGTTATAATTAACTTTTGATTAAAGGTGTGAAGTTTATAAGTTAGGGTTACCATTGATTGTTTTAAACCTAGCCTAGCTTTGATGGTTACTACAAAATTCAACTTTGTTTGTATAGAATCTATAAAAATCTAAATGTTAAAGAATCACCATCCTTGAATAATCTGAGAGACGGTTATAAAAACAATTTTTGCTCTAATCACGTAATCACACAAGTGCCTACTATAAGGTAAATGTAAATGTAAAACTATTAAATGTAAAAAGTCTTCCATGAGAAGAAAAAAAAATCCATTCCCGAATAAAATTGATTCTGCTAATATTTCACTTGATTGTTGTTATTATGTATTTATGTAATTATACCTAAAGTCGAGATTACTATGTAAAACATGTAATTAGCATTGTATGATAAAGTATGTATGCTGTAATTTTAATCGAAATATTGTACTATATTTATTTACTACATTAATAAAGTTTTATATGAATATATTTCTATATCTTTTTATTTCGTCTTGTCAAAAACTTACGGTGTCTATCTATCCCATCAATTTTACGAACATCTATGGTTCATATATTCAGAATGGACATGGTTCATTATTCATAATTTCTAATACACTGAAAGATTTGGTACCAAAAAGGAACTTAGTGCAAATCATCGCCCATACAAATTCTTTCCAAAAAAAGTAAGCCTTGCTATAAAATATCATTAAAAAATCTTACTATTTATTCTTCATTGCACAAAGTATTATAAAGAGGAAATATTTGATTGTTTGTTTGAATTGAATAAGCTCCAAAACTACTAGACCGATTTGAAAAATTCGTTCACCCTTAGAATCCTAAATTTTCCGTGATGAACATAGGCTATAGAATATTTTCAAAAAAATTAGGGTTCCGCATAAAAATTTAATTTTCTGTTAAATACCGCCGACCGCTAGTAAGATATATATAACCTCAAAGTGACTGGCGACCGCGTCTTCCAATCATGAAGTTTTTCCTCAATTTACTCGCAGCCTTTCCCCCTTTCCCCTCCTTGCAAACTTCTTAGCTTCATTAGAGGATTTAAAACGCAAATTTCCATTTCGATTGTAACTTTTTTCCACTTCTTAAAAGAAAGCTTCTTTTAAAACTCTGAAGAAAATTAGTATCCTTCCCTTTGAGGGGCGGAACGTGTTTTAACAGTTTCATTTGGTAGCGACTCCATCTGTTAGGATAATGTTTCCGGGAGCGTAATTTTGTTGCTTAGCTCTTGAGTGAGGAATTAATTATATGAAATTCCATTTTGGTCCTACTTTAAATACATAAATTGGTGTGCATGTGTGATTGCAAATTAATAGGAGGTTGGGCACCTCTGATACAAATATTAACGTACCTACTCTATTTACTAGTCACACAGGGTGGTCCTTGTCGGTTAGAAAGAAATAGAAAGCCAAAATATAAACACAAAACAGCAGAGATGAAAAAAGCGAGTCTTGGAAGGATTCTGTAGCGTATATAATAACAGACAACCACAGACAACATGACATTGTCAAAGACAAAAGATAAAATAGTACCCGCACCACTAATAAAATGGTAACATTTCGAATGTACCTCATACGAATATCATTTGATAAGCTTTTTAATAACATAAAATAACTCCGACCTTTACGAGAAGGAGTAAATAATAGAAAAATCGTAGAAAATTTATTAAATTTGATTCATATAGGTACCTATATCAAATCCATGGACGCGAAAAAAAGTCCAAGCCAAATTCTGCCATTGTTCTTTTAGTATTTCGAACTTTTGTTTGCAAAACTAAATGTATATCAAGAAATTATGTTCCAAAATCCAAACAAACAGGCTAGCAATCGCGAAAACCACAGCCGAATTTCCTCCTCACGTTAAAAGCATTACTTTGAATTATCCACTAACAAGCCAACAATGAGAGGTTTGCCGTCACCCCAAGAGCCTATTACTGTCTAGAGAGCATCCCCGCCCCTCCTTATGTTATAACTCCTGCAACCTTGTCACATTCATCCCATAAAACGTACGAAATTACACACAAGATGAACCCTATTCCATTGAGACAAAGTCCTATAAAATTCATAAAGCACCTACACAATGGAGCGATTATGCTCTCCCTCGCAACATGATTTTATTTGTTCATCAGTTATTGCGTCGCCGAGGAGATATTTAAATTTCATTAGGTTTGTTTTACACTTAATTTGTGAGGGGAGTGTTATTGTAACGTTAGGGTGGAGTTACGAGCTTACTTTCGAATGCCCTCTGAATTTAACGATTTGAATTAAGTAGGTAGATACACGAATCAGATAAGTCACCCCATTATAGTTTATCGACCGTTATCTGCAGTAATGATCGTTTTTAAAGCGAAGATTAGGACGTATTAACAACTGGTGAGGTTTCGGGTGACGTATTATGAGTTTGTATTAGCAGGATCGAATAACAGATCTAGTTAGAATCAGAGCACGCAAATGACTGTTTGTTATGCGAGTTAAATCAGAGACGATCAAGGAATTGATCCCTTTAACATGTCTTCGATCGACACAATCTCTATAAGTGTCTCCGTCAATGTAAAGTTCGAGAAGATGTTACTTTGAAATCGCTGTCTAAATCTCATTTTTACCTAATAGAATCCTCATCAGCACACATAATCTTCCCATTAAACAGGCAACGTTTAGAGTAGATAAACAATAGGGATTTTGAGGGCAACACCAAAAACATAGGAATTAGGGAATCCCGGTCATCAACAGCCATAAATTCAGTAAATACATAAATTTACCTATCAACACAAAATAATTCAGCTAATAATTATCACAGATAATTTGAAAAGTCAAATCACACTACATCAATCTTTGTGCATGGAGAGGCCATTGATAGATATGGATTTTTCAGGAAAATCAATAGCCTAGATTTTTAAAGCTCTAGTAATATAAATAGTGTGGGTAGAGCCCTAAGTAGGTATTTCGCAGACGCGGGCTCCATTAGTGGCGTTCGGCGGACTGTCACAATCATTTTTCTTTCCCGTCGCCGCTAATTCTCAGCCGCGCTTCGCCGAGCACCTACTGTTCTGGAATGTCTAGATACTTTGGTAATTACTAACCTCGTTGCAAAGGGAACGTCCCAAACGTTGTTCCAATTTTCTCGGAAGTATACTTTAGTAATGGTTACAGATGTATGTTGTCGGTGTTTACGTAACTACACCATAATCATAGTTACGGGACGCAATAGTGCTTACAATTGTGTCTTGTTTGTGCAGCATTGTAATGCCAAAATGTATGTTAACTTTAGCAAATATCTTACTGTATGAATCCACGACACAAAGTGTTCTGTAAAATCGTGGATTAAGTAAGTTATCCACGATTTCTCAGGAGTCGTGTAATCAAAACACCTTTATATTGGATTTACTGCTCAGCCTCGTGCCACCTGGGCATCCTGGGCATTCGTCATAAAAGTAGCTTGTAAGATGTTTATGATAGTGTTGAAGTCCTCACACTCGGAGTATTCTAAAAGAAAATAAATAATAATTGTGGGATATTATTTAATAGCTTGATCGCCCAATCATTATAATTTATAAATTACGAAGTACATAAGAATGGATTGGTATACGGGTACTACAAAACACTGCTACGAAGCAGTTTCCGTAGCACGCTGCTACGAAAGCTCAGTATTTATCACAAGTTTCAGCATTAGCTAAAGGTAAAGTATCAAGACTATTTAGGAAGTGGTCAGGGAGGCTGGTATCGACTTTTATTACCCCAGAGGGGTTGGTCATTAGCTGAATAAAGCGACTGCCACCTGATAAAGTGCGTTTTGTTGCTCTGTTACATTATTGCTCTATAGACCACAATAGAAACTTATTCTATAAAATTTACTAAGATTTGATTAAGTCTTTTTTGTGGATGAGCCTGAAGGGCTATGAGACGTAGGAAAGCTTATGTATTTATTCTGGTTTTATGCATTGCTATCGGATGCAAATAAATTAACACTACATGCTATTAATTATGTCACGGACTGTACACGTTCTGTCCAGTTGCTAAGCCGTCCAGCTGAGAATCCGTCCAGTTGAGAATCCGTCCAGCTGCGAATTCGTCCAGTTGCTACGGAGCGGAGTTTTCAAGTCGTCCTTTCTCATTTGTGTGAGTAAGGGTAAATTATTACCTTTATATTTGCGTAGGATGTTATCTACTTCAAAGCACAACCAATTTATGCAAATGTGAATCTAAACCAATTCAATATTAAGTAGTCATCGTAAAAAGTTCCCCAGGAGCCATGTATTAGGCACACGTCGAACTGATCTCCAGCCTACCGACTTGTGCCATCTCGAGGAAGTGATTTGTCAGCGACGCCCCCTCTCGATTGAATAATTCAAATAATCGAGGTATTTATATGTAAATAGCGGCCACATCTCCATACGAAAGGGCCGATCGGTACATAAATTTTGGCAAGACGAGAAAACTGCGACGCACCACCGATCTGATTTATTCGCTAAGTTTTGGAAAAAGTGGCTCGCGTCAGGAAGTGTTTGTCTAATCGCGTTTATTGCTCGACCCGGGATTTTTTGCTTCGCAGCACACAGGGGCGATGTGTTTGTCCTTTTTATTCGTATCGAATAAGGCGAGGGTTTATGGAGATCGTTTTTCATATCATAAGAAGATTTGATTCAAAGCTACTCGTAGTTCATTATCAGGAAAGGAGATAATATCAATAATTATAGAAATATTGGTAAGTAATTACTGAAACAGCGCCTACGTAAGCTGCTTATCAACAGCTCACATGTGCCTATTACTGTGTAAAACGTATGTTTCACCAAATATTATTTTAGAAATGTTCACATATTTTGATCAAAGCGCTGGTCCAGATGGAAATTAGGAACATAATTCCATTACATTAGTAATTCATTATTACCTTAGCAGCACCGCGTATCACACACTATTACTCATCGCGACTCATCAATCACACGGCGCGGCGGCGGCGGTAATAATTCTAGCGACACTATTGTTCGCTTCTAACTGAATTATCGCTTTGTAACTGTTCTATCCATAGAAATAAATAGGTAGGTAGGAATACCTTGGGACATTGGTTTGAGATTTTCCAATAAAAACTCTCAACTCGAGATGAACTAAGGATTCGTAGCATTCGTGGGGTAGTAAGTAGGTACTACGAAAAGTTACTCAACATATATATAGGTATGGTCTATTATATTCGGTCACGATACATTGATTTGTAGGTTACAGGATTATCCTAAATTGTCTTGGAACAGGCCATATAATATACTTATGTAAATTTAAACAGCGGTAAACAATATATATATAAGTAATCCCGCCCAATAAGTAAGCAGAGCAGAAAGTAGCATATTTTACACGATAGAGATTTCGCAGGGTTAACTGAGATACCCAAAACCAGCCCAGATTTTAAAACCTTTCATTTTATTACACGGAAGACCAGCGCTGTAGTTGCTCCCCAAACTAAGCCCCTTCATCGCACCCTGAGTTGTTTCATCGTGTCTTGATATTTTCAATTTGTGGATCCAAAAAAAGGATTCTTTCAATTAAACATTTTACGAGCAGGTAGGTACTATACAAAGTAGGTACTTTGAACTCAGGTTAGATTTATCATTAGAAATCAAGTAGGAACTTGAAACTATTGACCTGAAATCTACAACTATTAGCAAAGGCTTAAGCAAAAGTATCATGGATAACGATTGCAATCTATCGCGTAAGTCATAAAGGGTAAAAAAATAAAAATAGAATAGTTAACCAGTAGCTGTGTAGTTTTCCCGGTTTTATGTGCACTCACGTGCCATTTAGTCCGGGAAATAGAAGTTTTTGTATGGAAATCGGACGCATTAAGCCCCCGGGAGTCGGCGGCGGACTCAGCCTATTGTTGTTATGTAACTCCCATAAAAGTTTATCATTCGAACATAAAGCTTTGGATGTTTTGCCAGGGTTGCAGACAACTAGCTTTATGCCTAGAAGAAAATTACCAAGTCTTTATCGTACCTACGTACGATAAAGACTTGGTAATTTTCTTCTAGGCATAAAGCATAGGTACCTCGATAAAGACTTGGTAAGATGAATAATTTTGTTTGCGAATATTTATAGAAAAATATGCTATACAGATTACTACTGTCACAGATACTAAAATACTTTACCAAGTAATTACTATTTAAAAAATATTGGGGTAGTATTTCACATATCTTCTAAAAGAATTCAAATGGTTGCGCTGGACTTAATTGAAAAACCGTTTTCACATACTTATTCATTACTAATCTAGCAAAATTATTAATATCACAATAGCGTCGAGCGAGTCTCATTTTCGGTTGAAAATCATCGCAAAGACCGAAATATATCAGTGTATTGCAACAACCCGCCTCTTTATACAGTGCGTGGATAAAGATCAGCAAATCCTCTCGTTACAGTAGCAAGCGTGATCGTATTATTGTCTCGTATTGTAGCACCCGTTAGGTACATCAGATAACAGATAAACACCATTTGATATGCTAATGCGCCGACAAATGTTCGCAAAGCATGGTTTAGCACCTCTGAAAAGCGACTAAGTACTTTTAGTTTGGATTGAGAGCTCTATTTTGGATTCGCTCGTACTTATGACTCTATCACTTTGTCTTCGATTTCAAGTCATACTCCATCGGCTGGTTCTTAGTGTAAAGAAACGAAATGCTATGATACAGATCCGGGTTTGTTGTAGGTAGGTACTTACTACCCGTTATTGAAATCTAGGCTAGGTTTAGTAAACAATTGGAAATCTTAGCGTCTTGCAACCTGCGAGATCGAAAATGTATTTATACTATTCAGTATTAAGGCCACCGTTGTTAGAAAGCAAGTATTAAGTTCCAATTATAATAACAAAATAATAAGATTTCATTTAATATAGACAATCCAGACACGAATAAACAGATACTTGCTGAATTTCTTAATGTATAATTGTAGTAGAATGTAGAAATCTTAGCGTCTTGCAACCTGCGAGATCGAAAATGTATTTATACTATTCAGTATTAAGGCCACCGTTGTTAGAAAGCAAGTATTAAGTTCCAATTATAATAACAAAATAATAAGATTTCATTTAATATAGACAATCCAGACACGAATAAACAGATACTTGCTGAATTTCTTAATGTATAATTTATAGAAAATTATATATTAAATTACATAAAACTTTACAAACAAAATGGGGACCATAAGTATTACCAGCCTCGTTACATTTGTCGTGCACCTTTATTTTTCCACACGAAGACTCCACAGGAAGTACCTACTCGTATATATCGGCGATATGATATGATATAAAACACCATCTGTAGTTCGCCATCAGACAAACACGTAGTATCATTGTCTTTCCCTGCAAATCTGTTAGCTGATAGTATCAACGGGAATGATTTGTACAAAGCGTTAAATAGCACTCTGGCGCACAAAGGGGGTGCGAGCGTGGATTAAGATTGTATCGATGCCAAGTGCGGCTGGCCGTACGAACCGCAGCTTTTACTGTACAGCTGGCTTCGGAAGCAAAACCGGGGAAATAGAAAACGTCGTAGGTAGGTATAAATTATACTTATTTATTTACCTATTGATTTTATATGTGTTGGATAGAAATAACTTGGAAGAAAACAAAAGAACGAAAAATAACCAATACTTGCTAAACACTTACATAAGCTTGGAATAGAATTTGGTCTGTTGTTCAATAGATAAACGGTTCTTTATCTTCTACTTGCTCTCTTCTTAAACTGATTCGTCAACTGATATCAAGAATTTCATCCCAACTGGTAGGAGGATGACGATTTGTACAATTGACTCTTCGTTGATTCCTAGATATTGGAATACCTACACGCATGCAAGTTGATGCGTGTCCTCCAATACCTAGGAATCAACTACTGAATATAGTTAAACAAGGTAACAAGTGTGTACCTTGAATAGTATCTAGTTTATTCTCAAACCGACTAACTTTAACAGCTGTTTTACTTCAGGCTGTGGTAACCGCCGTAACCGCCATCGCCACCGTCCGACGATCATTTGATCATCACATCAGTTAACGCTAATGCGATGTAATACGACCATTGTTGCTCATAAAATATACTTTGTTACAAAATTTATACAAAACTTTTGTAATATTGAGAAACACTACCCAGGTACGGTCCGGATCTTATTTACTGTTCCTTGGTAAATAATAAGTCTCATTTTACATTGTATGATCCTTCTCCGGAAGATCAATAAAACTTTAAGTGCTCGTTTTAAAAGCACAAAAGTCCACATCCGATCGTATAAGTAGGTATTGATCGATTCCAAATCTCTTCGGCTACTTTTCCACCCTCTCTGTAGAGTAAATCGCATTTACAACGTTTCAACATCGCTAACATGTTAAAACAGAACTAATGGACATTCGCTCCAGTCTCAGGCCGCAGGAGAGGAATAATACAAGTAAAATGGTCCCATCTCCACGCTTCATTAATTTTATTGCCCCGAGGCGCTCCCGGCTCAAGTCGAAAGGCCGCCGCTGCCGCTGGCGAAAACATACCATTATTATGTGTTGCCAGCGTCTCAAATCAAATAAACACAAGCCATTATGCGAATGCGTATTTTGGAATGCACTCACTTTTCCTTTTGTCTATGCGACAACTGTCAACATTTTGGCACGTAATCCTTTTCATGTGCGCCTGACAATGAGTTTCAACACGAATTTTGATTCAACACTAATGTAATGTAGATATTAGCGCGAAAGCGTAGCGGAATAATTTTGATATGGTTTTTTGGCGGCGCGCTACACAATGGGATTATTCTCCATTGATCATTGCTTATTATAAGTAGCTGAGGGGGTGCTACATGAAAACTAAATTTGGTTTATCGGCTATTATGGAAAGTAGGTGTTAATGTTAAAACTGTGATTTATTACTTGTTCGTGACTTCTTAATTTTCCACAAGCTTTTGTGAAAATCCTTTTAGGTAGAGCTCTCACGATCGAATACGCGGCTCTACTTGGCTAATTAAAACAGAAACAGCCATTGTTAAATAACTTCCTGAAACAAATACTTTCCGGCTATTAAAAAACCTTAATCTCTAAAGCCTTAAATAAGAAAAGCTAATAAAAAACGTTAAAATAAGTGGGCGTTGAAAAACGATTCAGCGGTGGTTACGCGCTGAAAGGCACGCAACTGAAGGCCAAGTGGCACAATAGCCAACTACTAATGTTTACTCAACTCGGAGCGCGACAAAGGGCCGGAACTATTGTTTGTTGGGAAAGCTTTATTTCGTACCCTCGGCCCGCGTCGCAGTGACAATAGGTTGCCCAACTTAAAAATATATTATCTTGCTGAGCGTTTGGAAAAGTGGATCTGTCTTATTCACGTAAATAGATGTTCTGAAAATCATGAAGTATTTCTAATAACAATGACGTCTTAATAGAGCTTGCAAAAGCTGTATTCCATTTTGAACTAGGTAGGTTGTATTTTTACCTGTACCGGTACCTATGTATTTTTCTATTATTTTTATCATATTATAAGTTTGTACGCTTTCTATAAAGTGTTTGCCTTTCTATAATAATCTTATTGTAGGTACTACGAGGGTTCTTCGAGATGTTTTAGATTGTAAAAATATCGTAGCAAATCAAATGGACATCATAATGTAAACGCGTATGTGTCCAACGGACCAAATCACTGAAAGTAGTATTTTTCGAAAGTTATTAGTTTAGAAAAATATTTAAGTCATATCCACAAAATCCAACACCCTCAACGCGGGGGCGCTGGAGAGTTGAAAATTATCCTTTTCACGAACGGCCTTAAGCATAATAGAGAAAGCACTTAAGCCATTTTCTCCGCCTTTGAGTGGCGTAAGCGCGGCCGTTTGCCGGAGCTACATCTCTCGAGCTAGAAAATCAGCCATTACACCCGAATATACCTAATCGAGTCGTTTCAAGTGGCTAGTTGTGTGTGTGGGGAGGGTGGGCCGAATGCGCAGCTTTTCAGGCTAATGTGCCCATTGGGCGGCGCTAACAGCAATTAGGTAGCGAGCAAATGGCTCGTGCATTACCGACGACATAGATTGATTTATAGGCTAATCGAAGAACCTGATTCTGGTCATACGTTACGAGTCGAAACAGCTGCTCGATACAGTCATTAGCCCTACTGCACTCCGTTCAGTGGAGTTAAGTATTAAAACTGATCGGTTGCGTGACTTGAGTCGATTGCCTACCAATAAGGCGGAATAGTGCAAAATTGATATCTCTTTGGAATTGACCAGACTTTATTTCACAAAAACAGAAAGGAAAATCCATTTTCAGTGTGGAATCGACACGCGATTCACGTTTTGATTTCGTCGTGAGCGACTTCATTCGATCTCTGTACGACCTAATACCTATGCTAATCTCTGAAATTGATTTTGTTCGATGTTAATATTAAATTCATGACCCTAAGAATCACTGCTTTATACGTGGACATATTTTTTGATATTCTTTCACGTAAAAGATCACATCTGTTAGTGGCCGAGCATCTACGTAAGGTCTATGAATAATAAATGTATCGAGCCAGCCGATTGGGGAAATTGAATTTTATAGTTCGTAACACACTGGAGGACAGATGTCATAAAATGGCCCTTCGCCGGCGGGCACGGGCGAAGCACTTAATCGAAATGTCAAATAGAAATCAAAATTAGGTCGATTGTACTGTTAATAATTAAATAATGACGGTCTACATGACGGCGGCAGCATTTGTACGCATTAAGGGGGCTCCTACACTGTTAGTTGTTATGTGAAGGGTAGGTGCGAGCCTCATTGTGATTAACCAAGTTATTTCTATTTCGTTGAACAATTATCGGTCCATTACGTAGAGTACACAATGACCGGCTTTCCATTAAATTATACTGGAACTATTCAAACGCCGGTGTATCATCATAGGAAGCAATTTGATGTAGTATATCAGCTAAATGGTTGTTAGAATTGTCATTAGAGCAGTTTGACATCTTTTACAATGGGTACTTTTGTAGATTACAGTGACACTCACGAAACCCCCAACGACACAACTAAGTATAGTTAAGTAGATAAGATAGAGTAGCTTAACGAAACACTATACCGCGGTTAAAATTACGTTATTCAACTAATTTCTTACGTAATTAAACCACGAATCTCTGAAAGCAAAGCAACATCTTCAACAATATCGTATAACAAAGTAACAAATTAAATTTATTCCACAACTGATATATTGTCGTTAATTGATTTCCCCTCAAGAGCTTACCCTACGAGCCGAGTTAGATAAATTCGCGCTATCCGTTTACAACATTAAATTTTATTAGTGGCAACACAATAGGGTACCCGCGTCTATTGAGAGTGCGACTTTTCCGGCTTTGCAACAGGGACGAAACAAGGGTACACAATTTGTTTATTTAGGTTTGGTTTTAAGTGAGGGCTTTGGAGGAATTCAAGTACCTACCTATATTTGAAATAAAATTATGAATGCTCCAGTTATTTTCTTCGCTATTTGCCGGTCTAAGTAAATAGTATGATAGTAGGTACCTAACAGAAATGGTTTATTAATTGTGTTTTCTTTTATTAACCGTATACCTAGGCTGTATGCAAGTGCAGAACGAGCCCGAGAATATACGAAAAAAAATTGTCTTCCAGGAATATTAAAACAACGTCCCTGCTACTTCCCCTCTACGGAGCCACCCCCACCATTGCTATTTCCTTTTGGCGCGAATTAAGCAGGCTATTAAGTCAGCTTTGAGACGTATGACGAATCATAAAGCCGAACGGACAATGGCGTCGCTTTCACATGGATATGGCCGATTTGGGAGAAGATAAAGTTCATTTTATGAATAGAGGAAGTTTTTTTACAGATAAGCTGTTTCTGTCATGTTTTTTATCGTGACCATTTCTACAGGAAACATAAAAGTCGACGTCAGTTACGTTTTTCCAAGGACCGTTTTCTTTTCTTTTTTTGGACATTGCAATAGTCTAATAGGGGGCAGAATAACGGATCACATTGCATTATGTTACAGACAGCTATAATGGCTAATTTTAATCAATGTGAAAAAAAAATCACTGCATCCAGCGTTTTTGTCAAATTATGCTCTTATAAATTATAATTATACAATTTAAAAATGTATATTTATAATTTTAAGGTAAGTAGGTACTTGTCGATTGGTGCCGGCATAGAATTTCACCACCCCAACTCTTCCCGTGGGTGTCGTAAGAGGCGACTAAGGGAAACACCCCGGGGGGCGGGCAGCAGCGCCTTCTGCAGAACAACTACACCGAACTGCGATCCCCAACCCGCATGCCCAGCGTGGGGATTATGGGAAATAACCCCCAAATGATGATGCCATCTATGGCGCTCATTAGGGGAGGCCTATGTCCAGCAGTGGACTATTATAGGCTGGTGATGATGATGATCTCTTGTCGATTGATTAATTGTTTTTAAGACGTTTATTATCTAAATTTCGATTCTATACTGATTGTAGAATGTAATTGAGACACGTTTCACTTATTTTTTTTGTACCTAATTAATTGTCGTTCGTTGTAGGTAATTCACTAAAAATATCTCGGTCTAAACTAAACCTACCTAAATTTAGAGACAATAATCTGGCTAGCTCAAAAAAAAATTGTATCCGGCAGGTAAAAAATATTTTACTATTAAAAGAAATTGTGTCCTTACCCTCCCCGCGGTACGACAACGTAACGAAATAAAAAGGTAAATCAGCATGTTTTAATACCAAGTATAATTAATATTTCCAGAAATATCTGGCTATTTAAATTAAACAAGTAATAATAGATGTCGACCTATAAACATTGACGTCCATAGGATGTACGATAAATTTATTAAAAAACGGCAATATACGCATCAAATAACACTTCCTATTACCATAAATCGTTTAAGCTATTCTGGGCATGGAAATTCTGATACAACCACCACATCCCTGACTATAGGTATACCATCAAGTTTTTCGATCTGCTGGAGATGGCTCGAGGCCTGGGCGCGCCAAGTTTCAACATCCGGTTGGCTCTCGCATATGGGGTTGCCAACGAACACCAGGCCTCGTAGTGCTGGACAGTCCTATAGCAAGGGAATAAAGCTAAACGAAGGAATGTGTAGCTTATTAAATTATCTAATGAAGAATACATAAACATAGAAATACAATACCTAACAGATTAAAACTATTACAACGAGTTTTTACACATATCTTTTTCCTAAATATAGAAGCCGATGATCAGAAGGCAGAATGCACAGAATGCTGGCAGGATTGCTACGTTGGATGGCGGTGCTATTTCGTTGACAGCATTCCGATCACCTGTGGACTCTATGTGGTTTTGTAAGACAAAGAATATCAGGGTATAATGGGAATAAGTTATGACTTCTTCCCTTTTATAAATATGGAGCTACATTCGTCATCTATACTACTATTATAAAGAGGAAAGATTTGATTGTTTGTTTGAATTGAATAGGCTCCGAAACTGCTGGACCGATTTGAAAAATTATTTTACCATTAGAATCCAAAATTTTCTGTGATGAACATAGGCTCTACAATATTTTCAAAAAAGTTAGGGTTCCGTATGAAAAAAATAATTTTTGTTACATACCCGTGCGAAGCCGGGGCGGACCGCTAGTAGATAATATAAGTGTAGGTACAAGTGTACAAATCTGGTGTGCGACCTCTCTAAGGGACTTTTTTATGTTTTCTTTCGGGCTGTCAGCACCAAAGGTTAGGTACCAACTGGTTTATGTTGGGACTCAGGAGTCTGATTCATAACTAGAAGGTTTGGCAACCGGTCTACCGGTTGGACAGGAGCTTGCTCCTTAACGTATCACTCTTAGATGTGCGTTTAACTAACTTGAAGAGTATAAATGTAGACCTGCAATCTTTTGAACTCCGACCAATCTTTGACGAGATTGTTTGACATGTACAGAACGCGGAGGAGTTTCATGACCCCGATGCCCTTCAGTTTGTCTATGGAGTTGTAGCTAATCCAAAGTTGTTCGAGGGTTTCAGATACTGTCTCCTGAAATCAAAACTCAAATCGAATATCGACAACACATTAAGCGACAAATAATTAGATTGTTTTGAATAAAATAAAATTGGTGTTCAAGTTCCTAAAATAGGTACCATACTGTTTAAAATAATAATGGAACGCAAAATAATCATCCAAATGACGGCATAAATAGCCCAACATAGAACTTCTGTTTTTGATGTCGGTTAAAAAGTAGTAATTAAATGCCTAACTATGTAGGGTTACAAAATCTTTATCTGGTTTTGCAGTTTCTAGGGCAAAGAATCAGAATCAGAATCAGAAATATTTTTATTGTGAACTGTGGTACAGAAAAGATCTTAGGTATAAGGTGTACAGTTTCAACAGCTTATCTTTAGCAGACATACAATAATACAGTTTAAAATAAGATCTAGGTAGATAGATATATCTAGCTATATTTGGTATGCTTTATGGTTTATAGAACAATGCATTCCAAGAAGTTAAAAATAGGAACAATTTACATCTACATTTTACAAGGTGCTATTATTGTCAAAAAATGCTTTCAGTGAATAGAAAGCATTCGATTCAAGCCATGTTTTTAATTTAATTTTAAACATGTTACCATCTAAGCGTTTAAGTTCTATAGGAAGATTATTGAAAATTTTTATGGCTTTGATAAAAGTGCTTTTTTGATACATATTGTTATTTACTTGAGTCATACAAATATTGAATTTATGTTTGGACCTTTGAGAGGAGGCACGGGCAGATTTTTTTTCAAAAAAGTATTGCTAATATTATTCTTTACAAAAATACAGATTTCTAGAATATAAATGGAAGTTAGAGTCAGTAATCTTTCTTTTTTAAAAATATTACGGAGTGAATCAGTGCTCTTCAAGTTAAAAATACATCTTAATGATTTCTTTTGCATAATAAAAGTTGTTTGGATATCAACAGAGTTTCCCCAGAAAATTATTCCATAACTTAACTGAGAATAAACTAAACCATAATATGCCTGTTTTGCAATACTTTTTGATGCAATGGAGCTGAGTGTAGAAAGAGCATAGCAGTATTTAGAGATTTTTTCATTTAATTCTGATAGGTGAGCTTTGAAGTTTAGATGTGAATCAATTATTAGTCCTAAAAATTTTGTTTGATTAATTTCTTTTATTTCGTTATTTTTATATGAAATTTGTAAATTAATTTGCGGAGTTTTATAATTTTTAAATCTTATTATATTAGTTTTACTGACATTAACATTTAAATTTATTTGCTCAAGCCAGTCTACAAGTGATTTCAATGTAAAGTTAATTTCCTGTTCAAATTCAGTGTTAGATTTTTTATTCTGGGGTATATATATAGTAGCGTCATCGGCAAACATAACGCATAGATGTTTGGTCATTTTAGGTAGTTCATTTATATAGAGCAAGAATAGAAGGGGTACTAGGATACTTCCTTGTGGTACGCCAAGTAAAACATTTTCGAAATTTGATTGGATTTTTTCTATTGTCTTAGTTAAGAAAGAACAAAAAAATTATGTGCTAGCGTTGCGCTGTAATTTTGAAAGAAGATAAATACGGTCACGGTCCCTGATATTGACATGTGAAAAAGATTAGCGACACTCGAGGATTCTTGCTTTGATTCTTTTTATTAATTAAAGTTTTTATATCATTATCACAACAAAAACGTTTTGATAATATAGTATTTGATTTGATAATAAGACCTATGACATCTCGCATCGTGGAAGGCAGCAATGCTACGCCGTACGTAGCAACTACCTAATATTCTAATTTAATACAGAATTTTAAAACTCGAATTAGGTATTTATTCAGATAAAAAATTACGTATACATAATTATCATATATTATATTTAATTTCGGTTAAAAGTGCCTAGGTAAGGTTTAACTAGACACAGAGTTCTCACCTAGTTATTCTGTAACCTCGTTCAATATGAGAATGCTATGAAATATACAAATGAATAATAATTATGTTTCGTAAATAAATGACTTACGATTCCAGCTAACGATTTAATATTGTTTCTACCCAGAGACAAGATCTTCAGGTTCTTCATACCTGCGATGCCGGCGATTTTGTCTATCATGTTCGAGGATAGACTCAGTTTTCTGAAAATTATAACAAACTAGCTGGGTGTCCGCAGTTTCACCCGCACACTCCCGATACCGTGGGATTTTCGGTGTAAAAAGGCCCATATGTTTTACAGGTACAAATAATCTGTGTACCAAGTTTCATCAAAATCCGTTAAGTAGTTTTTGCGTGAAAGGGTATCAACATCCATCCATACTAAAAACTTTGACGTTTAAAATGTTGAAGGATTATTTTAACTCATTATTTGGAACGAAGAAAATATACTCATTATAGCATTATCTAATGAGCTACTATAGGCTATACCTAAGTGGCCGACCTCTGCGGCTTGGTGGGCGAAGGCTGCCTGCGACGCAGAAGGTTCCATTCCCGCCTCGGGACAAATGTTTGTACGGATTACTTTCCGAAGACTGAGTTAAAATTTCCGTAAGCCGAAATCGTTAAGGAAGGTTGTTTTATGAGAATCTACTGTTTTGTGATACGGATTTTAATTTTCACGGCAAGACATACTCCTGATGGATACTACTACTCTTTTTTTGATCTCTGTGGCGATGGGCCGCCTGCGACGCCGGAGGTTACGGGCTCGATTCCCGCCTCGGGACAAAAGTTTGAACGATCTGCTGATACTTGTCCCGGGTGTTCTAGTCATTTTCATTATATGTAAGTAGGTATAGTAAAAAAAATATTTATCTTTGATATATATTGTATTATGTATATCAGTCATCTAGTACCCATAACACAAGCTCTGCTTGGTCATGAAAAATCTCATAGTATGTGGAGACTTTAATATTAATCTTTTAGAAGTGTACTCCTTAAGTAGTAGATTAATTAACTTATTTAACTCTTATAATCTAAAGCCACTATTTTTGGAACCCACTAGAATAACTGAAACTTCAGCAAAATGTATAGATAATATGTTTGTTTGCTTAAATGATAAAATTGTTAGTAAAAATATAATAAGTAACTTAAAATCAGACCACTTAGGTCAAATAATCAAATTACAAATTAAAGTTAAAAATAATAATGTAAAAAAAAAAATAACATACATACCTGTGACCACCAGTCGATTTGAGCGGTTGAAATTGGATTGGGATTCTAAACCACCACCTTGTTACTCATATAACAACCCTAATGAGTCATATTGCAGTTTTTTTAACAAATTCACCACTGCATTCAATTCAATATTCACACCCAAGTCGATTGTGGTCTCAGAAAAACTCAACTTTAGTGAGTGGGCAACAGTAGGTATACATAAGAGTAGGCAAACTTTGTATGAACTGTATAATGAAAAACAATACAATTTTAGTCTTGAGTTCAAAGAAAAAGTAAAAAACTACTCAAAAATGTTCAGAAAAGTTTGTCAAATGGCAAAATCAAATTATATAAGCTCGAAAATCAGAAATAGTGAAAATGTAATAAAATCGACATGGAAAATAATAAATAGTGAGACTGGAAAGGTCAGTACTTACGATAATGATTATAACTTAAAGATTAATGATTGCTCAGTCCAAAATGACGTTGACGTAGCCCAAGCATTTGAAAACTTTTTTACTGACATTCCAATTTCTACTACAAAGTGCTTAAACTCATCTCAAGTTATCGCTGAGTCTTTGCTTATAGAAAATGTACCCAAATGCAAAAATAAATTTAATTTCAATCATGTCAATGAAACTGATATTAAAAAAGCTTTTAATCTATTGAATGTAAAAAAAACTGCAGATCTCTGGGGCGTTTCTGTTAGACTTATTAAACCATTGATTGATACACTTGCACCAGATCTAGCTTTTATATTCAATGAATCTATTGACTGTGGTGTATTTCCTGATCTAATGAAGCATAGTAAAATAATTCCATTGTTTAAATCAGGTAGTAGGTCTGACCCCACTAACTTTAGACCAATATCAGTTTTGCCAACGTTCAGCAAAGTTTTTGAAAAACTTATTTTACATCAATTGCTAAGGCATTTCGATGGCAATGACCTGCTTCACTGTAAGCAATTTGGGTTTACTCGCGGCAGGTCTACCACTGATGCTGGTGTAGAGTTGGTATCGCATATTTTTGATGTTTGGGAGAAGTCACAAGATGCTTTAGGCGTTTTTTGCGACTTGTCAAAAGCATTTGATTGTGTAGGTACACCATGTAACATTAATCAGGAAACTACATCATTATGGAATAAAAGACAACTCTTTGGATCTTCTTACTTCATACTTGTGTGACAGGATACAAAGAGTTGACATTAATGGGGAACGTTCTTCGGGATCTGTAGTTACAATGGGTGTACCGCAGGGGTCTATCCTCGGTCCTTTCCTATTTCTTGTTTATATTAACGACCTCCCTCATCTCGTTAAGAATAATCACGAGATTGTATTGTTTGCTGATGATACTTCACTAATTTTTAAAATGAAACGTCATAACACAAATTTCGACGATGTGAATAATGCAATCTCAAAAGTAGTCAATTGGTTTAGTGTCAATAATCTTCTGCTTAATGAAACCAAAACGAAATGTATTAGATTTATTCTACCCAATGTAAAACAAGTTAAGGCCGATGTAAAGGTAAAAGAGGAATCTTTAGAAATAGTAGAAAGTACTGTATTTTTAGGAATAACTTTAGATAGTAAACTTCAATGGGGCTCACACATAGATAAGCTATCGAAGAGACTTAGTTCTGCAGCGTATGCAGTCAAAAAAATCCGTCATCTTACAGACGTTGATACTTCTAGACTAGTCTATTTCAGCTACTTCCATAGTATTATGTCTTATGGCATACTGCTGTGGGGGAACGCTGCAGATGTTAACACCATATTTGTGCTGCAGAAGAGGGCTATTCGTGCAATCTATAATATGGGTCCCAGAGAATCCTTGCGTGAAAAATTCAAAGAAATAAACATAATGACAGTAACATGTCAATATATTTATGAAAATTTGTTGTACACTCATAAAAATATCAATAAGTTCATTAAAAATAGCGATATACATAATTTAAATACTAGAAATAAGAACAAACTGGCTGTGCCCACTACTAGGCTACGTAAGATTAATGTATCTTTTAAAGGGCAATGTATACGCTTCTACAACAAAATTCCAAGTGAGTTGCAAAAATTATCTATAAATAAATTCAAACGGATTGTCAAAAATATACTTTGTAAAAAAGCTTACTATAAAATATCAGATTATCTAGACGACAAAAAAGTTTGGTACGAGTTATGCTCCAACTCTAAAACTAACAATCTAACAAGGTAAAGGTTTCTTGTTCGCTTCTTTACTTTACCTAAAAAAGATTGAAGTGAACAATTAATCAAAGTGATCACTTTATTTCCCATTTTTATTTCTTATTTAACTTGTATTTTGTGACGTGTCCAAGAGTCCTGTAAGGTCTAAAGGAAATAAAGCACTTTGATTTTGATTTTGATTTTGATTTTGACATGCCTTGTACCAGTGGCTTCACCCTTGATTTTCCAAGATTTTAGATAGCTAAAGTTCTTCTTCCATATACCATTAATGTCTTTGCCAAACATCTGTCTACCCTGTAGGCATGAAAAGGTGAAAAAAGACGATACTTTTGCATTTATATTAGGTATTGTTTGGAGTATGAATGGATGAAATATCCAGCACCTTAAAACCAGTTATTATGTCATACTCACTGGCAAGCAACCAAAGTAGACAGCGAACCATCCATTTTCTCAATCGGAGGCCACTGGAACTGCAATTCCACGACATCAGATTCCTCTGCACGCTTTCCTTCGTGGGCCTTTTCCCAATTCGCTATGGCCTCTCTGCAGGAGGTTGGCCTTAAGGCCATATTTTGAAAATTTAGCTACATCGCTAATTTAGAATTCAGTTATATTTGCCGGTTTATTTTACAAACATTTCAATGTGTACAATTTTACATAGGTACTTCCTCTTCTGTCTATTTCATACTTCATAGAGAAACTAAATTGAAGTTAATGTTGAAGTCACAGAGCATGTAAAAAGATTTAAAGTTTTATTTTAAAGCAAGCAGTCTCATTAGAATGAAAAGTTTTGGGTGTTCTAAACCCATAGAGAACAATACATGTTTTACTAGTAAAGATCTAGTAGGCCAAGCACGGGGATTGTTCTCTAGGGTAGAATAGACAATAATGGCATCGCATCGCCATACATTGCGTACATTATTGAATTTGAAGAAATTAATTTCAAATAATTTACGCATTCGATGACAAAATGACGTAATTTTTCTCTATTCTACCGACAAGAAAGCCCGTGCTTGCCCTACTAAACCTGAACATAGGTAGGTTATTAAATTAGAGTTAGATCCATGTGTGACCTTAATCTTTGAAATATTTTCTTTATAGTTTAAATAATATGCTAAACAGCTCGCAAATTCAAATCAGTAGGAACTGTTTCCAACCATTAAGTCTATACTAGAAAGAGGTGATATTTGATTGTTTGTTTGAATTGAATAGGCACCAAACCTATTGGACTGATAAATTCTTTCCTATATTATCCCTGATGAACAGGCTTTAAATGTTTTCAGAAAAGTTAGGGATCTGTATGAAAACTTCAATAATGTAACCCAACGTGTTGCGAAACTGTGGCGAACCGGTAGTAACTAATAAAAAGACAAAATTTATTTATTATTTATTTTTCGTATAATGACTATCCTAAGTATACGTAAACGCAGATCGGCTAAGATCTCATGCTATATCAGGTGATATCACTCATCCCGTAGTATGGGTATGCCGTCAAGTTTGGCGATCTGTTGCAGACGGGTGGCGGCCTGCGAGCGCCAGGTTTCCACGTCTGGTTGGTTCTCGCAGATGGGGTTACCGATGAACACCAGATCTTTCAGCGCTGGACAGTCCTGAGGCAACAGAATAGAGCTTATGTTCTAGTTGAGTCAACTAACTAATCTAACTTTACTTAAATATTTAATAACTAAGATTGACATTTAAGTAAAGTTAGGTTTTCCAACATTCCGTATTTTTCTGATTACTAGTTCGATAATCAAATAGTTATGTCGTAGGTAATGCTTTACCAATTCAAGATTTTATTTACAAAGAAAATGTACCTAATCGATTGTTATCGTCATTTTAGCTGGACATTTTGTATTATTTTACAGACCTTACTCAGGCGTTTAAATTTTAACTTTATTTTGGAATCATTATACCTAGGTCATCAATAGAATAAATACTTTTGTTGTTTTATTTGCTACTGGCTTCTGCCCGCGGCATCAATCGCGTTTTCCGGGTTAGAAAGTAAGACAGATTCTGGTAGAGATGAGTCCGGTATTAAATAACTAACTCAGTAACTGTTAGCATGATCCTAAAATATCGAACGTTATTGGAAAGTCCGCCTACCGCTACGGAATAACTTTGCAAAGCGATCATCACGCATAACCGACCGTGAGCCATAACCTAACCTAACCTAACCTAACTATCATCTACGCATACTAGAGTACCGCTCACCCGTAAAGTTATGTAGCTGCAACAAGTATCTCTAACCAAATCCGTTAGAAATAGCAATTGGTATTTCCAACCAAACAAGTTAGAAATACCTAACATGGTATTTCTAACCAAATCCGTTAGAAATAGCAATTGGTATTTCCAACCAAACAAGTTAGGAATACCTAACATGGTATTTCTAACCAAATCCGTTAGAAATAGCAATTGGTATTTCCAACCAAACAAGTTAGGAATACCTAACATGGTATTTCTAACCAAATCAGTTAGAAATAACCAAATACTTGTTGGCATCCCTGTTTAACACTAGGATTTTATTGCGAGTAAACGAGATAGGTAGCTAATTTAAATACCCAATACTTGTGGGCATCCCTGTCTAACACCAGAATTCTGATCCGAGTAAAAGAGATAGTTAGGTTATTTTCCATACTGCGTTCAACAGACAACAGTACACACAACACAACCATTTTAGTACGAGATTTTTTTACTGGTGGCGCGGACATAGTTTCCTTCCTATCCTACCACCTTTTAATTTTAATTTGCAGTGAATACCTTCCTACCGCCGCCTCTATTTTTTCTTATTATTTTTATTACGTCATACAATATTATCAAAAATTCTCTTTTAGCAATTTGAATTGCTCTTGTAATTCTGGAATTTCTTTTTCGCACACCATGTGCTGCCATCTATGTCAACAACTAAAACAACAATATGTAAAGAATATGAATATAATGGGAAATAAAACAGGGAAAGTACTTACCTATCTACTATCACATTATTATTTACTAGAGTGATAAACTTGTTAAACATTCGCAATGCGAACGTAGGGGAAAATTAAAAAAAGTACTCGATAAAATACCCTGTTATAATCTTTAAAATGATAAAATTGATAATTATTTCTGTCAGCGCCATCTAGTGCTTAATGAGACCACTAATAAAGACCACTTGTTTAGTAAATTACACATACAAATTATAAGCACTGTCTATCGATATTTCTTATACAACTTCGTTCACGAGCATATCGATAGGTAGCGCTTTAAATATTATGAATTGCTATTGTTCGGAATCTGAATGATTTATAAGTATAGTAAAGAATAATATATTATATTTATAGCATTAGGTACCTAGCTACATCAGTTATCTATTTAGGTACCTAATAATAACAGAAGATCTGGGGTGAAAAGATGGTGTATGGATTGACTAGCCTTAGATACAGACAGAAGCATAAGTGATGGATGACCTCTGTGGCGCGAGATAGGTACCCTATACTTTTGGGTATTCCTATCTTTGGCAATTTTCCAACGCAACACTGCGTTCAAACACTTTAGTACGAAAGTTTTTTTACAGGTGGCGTGAAATTTGCCTCGGGCCTTGTATAAATGGACCTAAGTTTGACTTTCGGTAAAACGGTAGATCGCGTTCATTGTATTGTAGTTGACCTAACCGCCATCCAAAACAAAACAAGACAAAAAAAAATATGTACTCATATTATTCATAGAATTAAAGATAATTTATCTAAAATTTTTATTGAAATTCCGGGGGGGGGGGGGGGTAACGTTATTGGGTATCAGTTGGGTCTAGCGTTATTGAAACAAAATACCCAACTAATTACCGCTGGCCAAAATACTCAATAACTCCCATCCTTAGATTCTGGTGTAAAAAATATTTTTTTGACATTTTCCAGGTAATTTCTACACATTTTTTAAATATCACTACATAGTATAAAATTCGCTGTCTGTCCGTATGTTTAGATCTTTAAAACTACGAAACGGATTTTGATGCGTTTTTAATTGTTAGAGTGATTCAAGAGGAACTTTCAGTTGTTTACAAAAATAATAACATATGAATAGCTTGTGTAGGTATAGATACCTGCAATCTGTTGAATTCCACCCATTCTTTTACGAGATTGTTTGACATGTAGAGAACACGGAGACACTTCAAAGAGCCGATGCCTTTCAACTTGTCTATGAGGTTGTAGCTGATCCAGAGCTCCTCAAGGGTATCAGACACAGTTTCCTGCATAATCAATAGTTCAGTATTATCAATGTATTCAGGTACAGTGCGCGTCACATATAAGTACCCCCCTTATCTCAATGTATGTGGGACACAATAGTGGTTATTGTTGGGAATTTCAGACTTTGAGTATTATGGAAGGGCGGTTACATCCTGAGCTAGCAGCCTGATAAATTCTCGCATGTGAAAAATTGTGACAAGTTACAGGGGAATTAGAAGTAGTCGAAAATGGTTTGTATACAAGGGGTACTTAATTCTGACGCGCACTGTACTTAGGTACGGTCAATGTACGACGAGTAATGAAGTGCGTGCATTATTCTATTGGAATTGTCTTCCCCAAGCATCTTTGAAAACACCAAATAATAGCTATATAAGCATATCAATTCATTAATTCTATTTTTACATATTTTGCATGATTATGATTGACATATTTTTCGAATATTTTTACCTGTATTTTCAAGCAATGCAATCTATATTAAAGAATAATTTTAAGAATAATTTAAGGTCTGAACCATGAAACTGAACCAATCTGTCTGCAATTATGTCTTACAATTCCAGATAAAGATTTGATATTATTTCTACCGAGAGACAAGATCTTCAGAGATTTCATGCCTGCGATGCCGGCGATTTTGTCTATCATGTTCGAGGATAGACTCAGTTTTCTGAAAATAATAACAAATCATATGAACTCAATGGGCGCATTTGGCACGAAGAAAAATACTCACTAAAGCAATATCTAACGAGCTCACTTAAGGCCATCATCATCATCATCATCACCAGCCTATAATAGTCCACTGCTGGACATAGGCCTCCCCTAATGAGCGCCATAGATGGTATCATTATTTGGCCATACTTAAACCTAATTGGCCGACCTCTTTGGCGCGGCGGGCGAAGGTCTGCTTGCGAAGCAGGGGATGCGGGTTCGATTTTCGCGTCGGGTTAATTTTTAACCATCATCAGATATTTGTGCCGGTCCAGTAAATATATTTACGTATTTAAATATTGTATTAAATAAATCAGTCATCTTCATCTAGTATCCATACCACAAATTCTGCTTAGCTTGGGGCTAGATGATGCTGTTTCGATTGTCTTGGCATAGCACCTCATCAGGATAATCCCCATTGATTTAAGTAAAATCGATTAAACGTAGGTACGAAATGAAATAAAATATTATTTAATGTTGAAATTGTGTACAGAATACCTTAATAAACTATATAGAATTTTTTTAGAATTATGATCATCGAGTTTTTGCTCTCTGTTTGCATTATGATCATCATCATCATCTGCCCGCAGGTATTAGTCCACTGCTGGACTTAATCTTCCCCTAATGAGCGCCAAAGCGCCCTGTCTTCAGCTTGTCGCATCGAGAATCTGTCTGTGTTTCACAGATCGTCATCCCACCTGGCCGGAAGGCGTCCTACACTACGTTTGCCTATACTATGATTGATATAAGTTTATGAAACTATACGTTTGAATAAACTCACTCGCAAGCCACCAGAGTCGACAGAGCTCCATCCATCTTTTCAATCGGAGGCCACTGGAACTGCATCTCCACGGTGACCGCATCAGCTGCGGATGTGTCGTGGGCCTTTTCCCAGAGCGCTATGGCCTCTTTGCAGGTACATGCCTTCAGGGCCATCTTTAGGTGTCGTTAATACCGTACCTTTTTCTTGAGTAAGAATTTCAGAAAAGACTGATTTCGTGTAGCTCTTTGTCAAAAATACAACAAAAATAATTATAAAGCTATCAATTATAATTGCAACTAAATTATAATTAAAAACAAAGCATTTGGCACCTGACAGTTTTTGATGGTGTCGTTTTTATCAAAGAGAATAAAACCGTGTATTCATCTGTGGCCTCTCGTCTACTCAAGGAGCATAGATACGTAGGTTCGCCTGTCGAAAGAGGTTAGGTTTATTTAGGTATTTATTTATGGTACTACACCAACAGTATAGTTACATTTATCATGAGTGAGTTATGAATTGTTGACAAGGGTTTATTAGGTTCTAATAAAATATACTAATAATACATTATATGGACACAACAATCAATATAATATTAGTATCCTACGTAAGGTATTATTATCTTAATTTACAATTTTCTAAAAGAGACTTAGCACCTACTTACTTTACTACAGTACCTACCTATTTGATGCAATAAATTTTACTTAATTATAGTAAATTTTTTAACGAGATATATAATTAAGGGAAATACTAATGCTGGACAATCCACACAGCATCATCGAACACTTGATGTAATGGGTACCTACTAGATGACTGATACTTAATATATATTTTTTAAAATACAAAACACTCAACAACTTTACAAAAGTAAAGTAAAATAAAAGCAAAGTAACGTAAAATTTGGAGGAAAACCTCCAAGTTTAAATCAAACAAACAATTCTAGAGGCCGTGGTTCGGGGTGAGATTCGTAGGGGATTGAATAGGGTCGCGGACGGTGTAATCACGTCGCGCCCTTACGCCTCCTTCCCTCGCCCTCACTGTACGTGGAATAATATAGGATTGACTTCAGGTACCTACAACTGTAAACCAACATTTAGGTTTAGTACCTATATCATTGACTATTACTAGCGACCTATAAATAAAGTTATAGGTCGCTAGTATAATAGTTATAGGTAGTAATAGTTATGGGTCGATAGTAAAATAAAGTTAATTTTTTAATGCATGACGGGCAACTTTTTATTAATTTACTTATAATTTTTTTTTTCAAAAGGGACTACGTGAAAATCATATCAAGGCTAAACACAACGCTACTCACACGGTACACTGACGGTGTACCTACCTACCCTTGTAAACCCTAAACCGATTTTACTATGATGTAAAGATATAGGAACCTATTATTAATATTGTATGTTATTTCCATGATCACGGGTAGGTATTATGTTATATTATACCTACTTTATACTTATACTATAATTATGATATATAGTGGACCCTTTGGACCATCGACAGATAGACACCCTGATGCGTCACACGTCCTATACCGCCGTACCTATTTATTAAGATTTTTTATATTTGTATGTATGTTAGTATGTAAGGTAATTGTTGATATGGGCCCTAGAATAAGCTTTTTACCATTCATAACTGTTCTTATGTTGCCTGAAATAAACGATTTATTATTATTATTGTATATCCATGATCACGGGCCCTATAGTGACTCGGTCCTTTGGGAGGCATGCGTGGGGCAGTAGCTAACAGCAGAGGCCCTTTCTGAGAATTAAAGTAAATATAAATACCTATCGCCTATCGTTTATTCATTTAGAGTTATTCATAATACATATTAATTCGTATACTAATATAATTGAGTAAATCCATTATGTTAAAGGCGGGTCTACACATAACGGGTGTTGTCCTCGTTTGCACAATGCTACACCTATCCGTGTGGAGACTATGGCAAAGGAAAATGATAGGAAAACAAGCACGTTAAGTGCGAGTGTAACTCGCGCGCCGAGGGTTTTGAACTTTTATATAGGTACTTATCGTATAGGTAGGTACGTATATTGACGACCTCTTGGCGCGGTGGGCCAAGAGGTCGACGCAGGAGGTTGCGGTTTGATTCCCGCCTCGGGACTAATATTTGCACGATCTGCAGATTATTTGGTCGGGTCAAAAATCTTGATTTTTGGCAATTTTTCATAACTTATCTTTTTTTCCATTAAAAACAAGTTTTAAAAGGAACCCTTTTGCAACAAGAGTGTGCATAGTATTTTTTTTGCAAAATAATGTGAGACTCACTCACACTTGGCCGGTTTTATTTTAGATTAGCAAATATTTATTCCACCCCGCAGATTAAACAGAGCATTATTTAGTAGGCACGCGATCACTTCAAACTTACATCCGCGGCACGTGCGTAAATAAATGGAGTTCTTTTTAGATGTAAACTCTTTTCAAACATCGTCAGAGCTGACTTATGGCGTTACCTCAACCGATGCCTCAACCTAATTAAGCGGCGCCACCTATTTTCCTATTTATGTAATAAAATAACAAATTATATTAAATTAAATTTCAATGAATTCATTGGGAAGTTTGTTATACCTATTAAAAACTTTTATTATGCTTCTGTAATAGTTTTATTAGGAGGTACCTACCTAATTAATAATGTTAATAAAAACAAATAATGCTAAACAATTCACACAACCCTTAAAAAGACACCTATCCACTTTCCGAAATCAGATCGCCCGTAAGTACCTAATTTATTTTTGCTTTCATTTTTGAAATTTTCTCTTTCTTTTCCATTAAATTTCATAGACGATTATTTATGGTACTTATATCATTAACACCAATGATAAACCATTTCGTCTAGTTTTTAATATTCTGTCCTCCGGACATGTGATCGAACTGCACTGCACTGCCTACCATTCATTCTACAGAGCTCTGTACTGCAGTAGATAAGTAACTGGCAGGCAAGACTCTTGCTAGTTTGCGAGTACTTCGCGGTGGCAATTGACAATTTATAACTAAACTGTTCAAATCACTGTTTCGAATGGTTTGTTTGTTGGTATTTCGCTGAGGAAGAATTAGTAAATCACTTCATCATACGATAGTAGGTACTAATACTTATGTCTATACTAATATTATAAAGAGGAAAGATTTGATTGTTTGTTTGTTTGAATTGAATAGGCTCCGAAACTACTGGACCGATTTGAAAAATTCTTTCACCATTAGAATCCTAAATTTTCCGTGATGAACATAGGCTATAGAATATTTTCAAAAAAGTTAGGGATCCGCATGAAAAATTCAATAATTGAACCGTGTGCTGTATATTCAACCTCCTTTTCTATTATGGCGCGTCAGAATAAATAAAGAGGTTGAATATACAATAGCGCAAGGTGCTTGCTTTTTCTCTATGGCCAATGTCAGTTATGGAGTGCAAGTCAATGTCAAAAATCCCAATGCTGTTAAAAAAGTAAGGGATCCGTATGAAAACTGTGAAACCCATCGTGTTAGTGTGTATAAATTTCTGAATTTTTTATTTAATACCCGTGCGAAGCCGGGGCGGGCCGCTAGTTCTGAATAAAACCGTTGATGAAAATTCGTTCCGAAACGTAAACGTCACTAATGTCAGCCAATCTTATGTCAAACAAAAGTCAAAACAAGGCTAACGTGCAAACATAACCTGCAAAAGAGTGTTTATTCACAGATTTTCTATGTTTTTTCGGTAAAATTTAGCGAAAATGGATGATTTGCAATTGAATATAAGCTCATCCACCAAGGTATACAATAGAGAAGTGGTCAGTGAATGTGTTTTTTGTTGCTCATGCTTAAGTTCTATTATTTTCTGCAGGTTACTAAAAAACCAGGCATACTACATAACAAAAATGCCTCAGATTACAAGTTCTTGTCGAAGCCAAAAGTCGAAGGTAAGATTATAGCTAGAAAAAGGCCGCAAAATGAAGTGCAAAGAAACCCTTCTTTCAAAAAACCAGCAGAAGGACCTCCTGCTAAGGTTGCCAAAGTAACAAATGCACCTGTAAAAGAACGGGATTTATCTTCCAACTTACAAGATCTGAGTGAAAATAAAGGCAAGTTTCAAGGAAAAAATTATCAAGATCTCAGCGATGACATTACAATCAAACAGAAACCAAGAAGTGGTGGTTGGATATCATCTTTGTTCAAGAATAATCCAACCGTACCTCGGATAGGTCAGAGATTAGTTAAACCATTGTTTGAGAAAGTGTTTGCGGGTAAAAGTTTTGCAGATCTTGATATACATCCACACAGTGTTGCCAACTTGCAACAAAAATTAGGACTAAAAGAACTTATGACAGTGCAGCAAAATTCAATACCAGTAATTTTACAAGGAAGAGATGTTCTTATCAGGTATGTTATCATGAAAATATAGTAATGTTTATAATTAAAGTAATTCTTTACATGTATATATCATCCAGTATGTTATTAACACACAGAATTATATATCCAGTATGTTATTATAACAGATATGGGAGCTCCAATTACGCTTGTGTCTTTAATAAAATATTGATACAGGTCTCACCATAGATCTATATTATTATGTATTATTATTTTTTGTCTAGGTCCCAAACAGGTTCAGGGAAGACATTGGCTTATGCATTACCAATTATCGAAGGCCTGCAAGCAATAAGGCCTAAAATCAACAGGAATGATGGAATCAGAGTAGTGGTGGTTGTGCCAACAAGAGAACTGGCTGTTCAGACTTACGAGTTGTTTCTGAAACTTGTAAAGGTAAGTTTGTAATTAAATACTAGCTGGATGCCACAATTTCATAGGTTTTTGGGATCACAGTGGCCCGGTCATAAACTATCTGTGTACCAAGTTTCATCTAAATCCGTTTGTATATTTGGAATAATATTGTTGAATTTAAGTAGTGTTAATTATGATTATCAAACTTATTATACTTGACTTAGTTATATTTTGACAATTCTAAGTTAATTACATGGTTGCCTATTGAATATAGGCATTGAATGTATGTTTTGAATTTAATTATAAAGAGTATTAAATTGATAGTTTTTTATATACCTACCTAACTTTCAATAACTAAATTTGATTTCAGCCATTTTTGTGGCTTGTCCCTGGGTTACTTAGTGGTGGTCAGAAGCGAAAATCGGAGAAAGCTATACTCAGAAAAGGGCTCAATATTCTAGTCGGCACACCAGGCCGAATAAATGACCACCTCAGACAAACACAATCTTTGAATTTTGCAAAGACAGGGTAAGTGGTTATTCTATATTCCTTTTAGAATAGCATTTCAGTAATTTGTAATAATGGTAATCATAATAATTATCATCTCTTGTAATTCCAAAAAGAGTAAAGTTATTACTCCATAACTTGGAGATATGTCTCCACAAAGAAGGCCAAAATGACCACTTCCCTGGCAACTACTTCCTTTTTTGGGACCTTCACTTGATTTTTGGAATAACAGTTTAAGATATATGTACTTTATAATTTCATCATGTCACTAGCTGCTTCTTATTTAACGTGGGCTTTTACCCACTGTAAATGAGTATCTATAGGAATTATTAATAATGGTATTTTAGATGTTTGGTCTTGGATGAAGCTGATTGCTTATTAGACATGGGATATGAAAAAGATGTTGCAGCAATAGTCAAAGCCATTGAAGATCATAAGAAAGCTGCCACATATGATCCAATGGCCATGGTGAAACAAAATATTGTAAAGAAAATAAACATTGAAGAAGAAACGCAGGAAACTAAAATAAATGAGGAGACTCCAGTAGAATCAGTCAAGCATCATTTGACAGAAGTTTTTTTGTCTAAAGAAAGGCAAACTATTTTACTATCTGCTACTTTGACAAAAGTAAGTTAACTGTATTTGTATTGCCTTATAGAATTGTTATTTTCCAAATAATATATATTTAATTACTTTGTCTTCTGTATTTAAATATTTAATTCAAATTTTCTTAGGCTGTAGAAAACCTTGCGGGAATTACAATGGTGGACCCTGTGTTTGTAGATACATCAGAGGGCAAAGCGATAGTAGCAGATTCTTTAAAGCCAATGGTAAAACCTGAGCCTAAAACTACTGATATTAAAGTAGAATCTGTTAAAGAACCTGAATTAAAAACAGTTGTTATTAAAGAATCACCAGTTAAAGAAGTTGAGGTGCCTGAAGAAACTATAGTTGAAAGCAGAAGAGGTAAGCATTAATAATTTTAATTAATAAACCTATTTGAAACTTTAATACCTATAAGACATTGGCACATTTATTAATAGACTGGACATTTTTTAGGTCTCAAAGCTTTCAATGGGTCAAATCATCTTGAACTATTTGATAAAGAAGTGGGTAAAGATGCCGATAAAAATGATGACTCCTCTAATGCAGTTAACAGTAGTAACAATGATAATAATGACAGTGATAGTGACTCAGATTACGAATATTTTAAAGTTCAAAAAGAAATAGAAACAAAGAAAACCAAACTAGATACTACAGACGTAGATAAGGATAAAAATAATGCAGTGATACCAACACAAGCCGGCAATATATTTGTAGAAGCTTTAAAATCAGCGATCATAGAAGATGAGTTAATATTGCCAGCTACAGTGGCCCAGACATTCCTGGTTGTACCTATGAAGTTGAGACTTGTAACGCTTTGTTCATTGATCATCGAACATTGTGTGCTGAACAAAAAAGGCGGGAAGATGATAGTGTTTATGGCAACCCTAGAAATGGTGGACTACCATTCAGAGTTGATCGAGACAGTGTTAACAAAAAAAGACGTGAAAGTGAAGAAAAAGGATGGCAGTAAGAAGTCTAAGAAAAAAGGTGGTGGCGAGGTAAGAGAAAAAATCTAACCAAAGTTGTCCCATTCTTTCGAGCAAAACTGAATCCATGAAATTCTATTTCTGGCTCATAGAAATATTCACATTTTCAAAGTTTCATTTAACATACCTAACACTCTCGATAAAAACATCTTTCAAACAATAAAATTAATTAAATCAAAATCGGTTGCATCCGTTTGATTTGCTCTACATAAACATAATCCATTGACACACAAGACAAGACACGTCTTTAACAACACTATTGTCGTGAGTTTCTATTATAATACCTACACTACACATTATATTATTTTAGGATGACAGCTCCTCATCAGATTCCGAGTTCGAGATAGACTACCAGGACCCCACAGAGGGCGGGCTAGTTCCGGTAGATGTGGAGATGTTCAGTCTTCATGGGTCCATGCCTCATGAGCAGCGGATGGAGGTGTTCAAGCAGTTCCGAGCGGCTAGGAATGGCGTCCTTATATGCACGGTAAGTCTGGTTTTATGTTATTTGTTATCAACTTATCAATCAATAGTTTCTGACTGTCGCATGAGCAGCGGATACATGTTTTCAAGCAGTTCCGAGCGGCTAGGAATGGCGTCCTTATATGCAGAATAAGTCTGGTATTTTTCTTATTTATTATCAACCGATATTTTCGGACTGTAAGATTATTTTATTTTCGTAAAGGTTGAAATCAGAACCGATTGATTTTGAAACGACGAAAAAAATAGAATGTGCCTTATTTAATATAAAAATCTTAGTTAATTTCATTCCGTTGATTCGCCTCACGCTTTTATTCTCCACAACAAAGGCGACATCTAATAAAGCTGGATATTTTTAATTAACGTTTAATATTAATCTAACAATACCACCGACGAGCTAATGATTGCGTTTCAACAGTGGCATATCTGTCTACTGTTATTTATTCTTTGGTATCTGAGCAGTACAGCTAGGTTCAGAAGTGTTTTCTTATATTTATAGAACCTACAATTAGGCTATTTAGCTTATATGAATGATGCAAAAATCCGATGGGGAGCTAAGGTTCTCGGGTGGCAAATGGATGAACCGACGACGGCATTTAGCGGTCGCGGGTAGTCGATGGATAGAAACTGCTCTGAACCGGTTTTTGTGACGTCCGTCTTTGGGGGAGGCCTTCAGTCGTGGACGCGTACCTATGCTGATATTTATTTATTTATTTCGGAACACCATCAGGTACAATAATGTCTATAGAGATTTAAATGGCAACAGAGAGCTAATAATAGGTATTCACTAATAGAATCGAAATAAGCTATTTATGAGTGAACACCAACAAAATTGTGACAAAAAGAAGGCGTACTTTATGGGAAACCACAAACTGCTCATATTTAAACTAGTGATAAAAATAATAGAAAACATAGCACAGAGTAATAGGTACACAATTATCAAAAACCGACCAAGACCTAGATTCAGTGTGAAGCTGGGACGGACTGCTAGTCGAATATACGAGTTTTGTGCGTAGCAGTACAGTAGTATCTTCGGCGGTTACCTTTGTGTGGCATTGTTACGCCTCTCGCTATTAGCGGGCATTCATGTCGGCGCGTCAGCTCTCGGCTCGATTAAATACTTATTTTCTTTATTATTATAACCCCGCACCTCTCACACAGTAGTACTCATTACAAATTGGTCAGGGATAGTCCAAAAGAACACCGATAGCGTTATAAATGTTTATGCGCGAAGAAACTTAAAAGCAAACTGTGTTGCTATGGTGACGGTGGTGATAAAATTTGGCAGGAATATTGAAAGTTAGCTTTAACTCACAGCAGGTAACACAATAGGTATAAAGATGTGACCAAGGCGGAACCAATTAAAATACAGCAGCTTCCAGTGTATTTTTTTACAATTATTACTGCAAGCAAGACCACCATCCGCCTGCCAAGGGGGTGGTTAAAGCAAACCAATGAATAGTGGAAGGTTCCCGTTCAGCATTGGAGTGCTGATGATCTTTTCAGTAATAATAATTGTGATTGTATAAATTTGATTTGATCGTAGGACGTCGCGGCCCGAGGCTTGGACTTGCCGCGAGTGGATCTCGTGCTCCAGTACTGCGTGCCTGCTTCAGCGACCGACTACGTGCATAGGTGAGTTTATTATCTATTAACTGGACTGTTGCAAGCAATCTACATAATACATCCCGGGTTGGTCCATTAGTAAATAAAAGATGTTTCTAGAGACGACGTGTTAAGATCTATGTTGTAATTCAGGGTAGGTCGAACCGGGCGGGCGATGCAAGTCGGCGGAGCGGTCATGTTCCTCCTACCGAGCGAGGCGCAGTATGTCAGGCATCTAGAGCAGAAGAGAATCAGGTTAGTTGCTAACTTCACAGTGATTTTGAATTAAATATGTCAGTGATGTGGCAGACAGCTGCTGCACTTGGGTTGGCCACATGCAACATTCAACATGATGATTTTTGGGTGATTAGGACAAAATAACAACATTATGGTCCAAAACACGGACGAAAGATAGAACCCACACCCAAATAAATATATTTGTTAGTGGTTTTTGCAGTTAAGTACTTCTTTATACCTATATACTTCTATATATACTTATTATATATTTATTTATATTATATTATTATATACTTATTTAGCAGACTTTCCAAATGATCGAAACTTCGAAGGCGAACCGTCACGTTTGGATTGATTACGCTGTTATCGTGTTTACTCGGCTTCAGTCATCATCAAATCTCTTGTTTACTGTTTACCTACAAGTGCATAGTATATGTTTGTACTTATATCGTGTGGTCGTAACTAGCTGACACCCTCGTTCATAAGTATTTTTAATGTGTACCTCTAGGCTTCGCCAAGGCGATGAGGCGCAGGCTTTAGAAGCGCTTCGCACAGTCGCGCCTGCGGCTGCAACCGTCCAGCGCGCCGCCATCGCCGTGCAAGCCAAGCTGGAGCATACAGCGCAGAGCAGCAAGGAGTGGCTAGCCAGAGCTAGCAGAGGTAACTCACATACTCATCCTCCCGGCTGCGCCAAGGCGATGAGGCGCAGTCGTTATACGCATGGGATTTGATTATAAAAACTATCGTAGTTTGACGAATTCATTATGAATGTAAGCGGTAGTAAGCGCATTGAAGCGATTCGGGCGCGATGTAAGCTGCACTCTCCCTGATGAAGTCCCTCGTTTAGGGATGAAACGTTGGTGTTGTTCCAACACAAAAATAGGTTCGTATTTAACCCGCTTACATTCATAATGGAAACATGAGATTGTTCTTAACTGAAAGTAGTAACATATAGTATCTTTTTTCTTTTAAACTGTTATTAAAACACCTCTTTCCATCCAGCGTATACCTCATGGGTCCGATTCTACGCGGGCTATCCCCGCGACGTGCGCGAATGGCTTGACTCTCGCAATATTCACTTGGGTCACGCGGCGAAGGCGTTCGCTCTTAGGGACACACCCGGAACGTTGGCGAGGCGGTCCAAATCAGACCCCAACTTCAAGAAAGAGCGACCGGTGAACAGGCTGACTCTGAAGGATGAGAATGAGAAGAAACGGCCTGGGTAAGATAGTCTTTCTATTATATTAAAGACGCGAAGATTCGTAGAGACATAGACATAGACATATAATTTATTTGCCACTACATACACAACACTAAATTTTAATATTTACAGAATAAGGCACACAGATATAGATGTAAAGATGATCAATAAGATGTTTAGGTGAAGACAAGGTCAAAACCACTGAACGAATTAACTGGAGTCATAACTTCTTTTGGATGTCTACAATAATTAATGTACTAGAGTAATTTTACTATAGATTATAATTATCATAATCTAGCCATGGTATTGGCTAATGAGTAATTTATTTTTAACTTAATTTTTTAAAATCATATTACTAAAAATACTAAAGATTGTGTCAATTGGTATTTTTCTTATTGTTTCCCTATTCAAGATGAAGACATTGCTTCAACCACTTAAACACATACCTACACTAACTCAGTGTTGTCAAGGAGCTAGATCGCCTCGACGTTCTCATGTTGTGGCCTCGTAATATTCCGGTCCCTATGAATATCATCATTTCATACGTACCAAGGAGCTTTGTGTAACAAATTGATTGTCCTGAGATTTACATTTAATAAATATCAGTTGGTTTCACACCGCTACCATCTACTTCAGTAATGATTTCTCTTATTTCAATATCAATGTGCAGTAGCGCAGAATATTTTCATAGAGTTATTTCATCATACTAAATTTATAAACGCGAATGTTTGTAAGTGTTGATGGATGTTAGTTACTCTTTCACGCAAAAACTACTAAACGGATTTTGATGAAACTTGGTACACAGATAGTTTGTTACCTGGAATAACAATAATTATTATGGGAAACTTTTTATCTCGAAAATTACACGGGATCGGGAGTTACGCGGGCGAAACCGGCACCCAGCTAGTTTAAAAATAAAGCAATATTTTTTGCGGTATTAGCCTTCTAAGATCGAGTTGTTTCAAAGTCCCTTCTTTTGCAGATTTCCGAAAGTGAAGATAGGCTTCAACAGTCGCGTTGTGAACAAGCAAAGCTCGATGCACACAGCTAGTGAATTCGACAGCGGTTTGCCACCGCTAGAGCGCTATGGCAAGAAGAAAAAGAAAAATGCGTGAGTCTGTTTCGGAATTTCTTAGATATATATAATCAACATGTGTATGTATTTCTTGTACTTATGTACATTTATCTGTAAATAAATAATTGACATTAGTCGGTAGTTTGATTGATTTCCTAGTAGTCATTATATTGTTTGATTGGCTTTAGATAACTCTTATTCGGTTCAGAAAACAACACGGTCACTATTTATATAACTGGGACCATGTTTTTTATCTCTAGAAACAAAAACTTTAACAACGTATAATTGCGCATCGAAAATGGTTCACATTCCAATTCAAAAAGTAAACAGAGAGACGAAGTTTTGCAGCTTAAACTTCTGTAGTTATACAACCATCTTGTATAATTTTTTTGTTTAAGTACAAATAAAATATCTACCTAATGTAGAATCGAGTATACCTATACCTAAACTGTCTTTATTCGATATTAAAATAAACTAATTTGTTAACCTTTTTCTAGAGCATCCAATCCGCTTTAACCATACTAGTAGCTTCCGAAACAAGCATTTTGAATACGTACGAATTTATGAAGTTTCATTTATTTAATTCAGACTAAGCCAGTTTTTGTCCACACAAAGCCAAGAGTCGAGCATAAATATAAGCAGAATTCGTTCCGAAATTCTAATCGCGATTCGACTGAGCTAATGGCAGGACGACTACCGTTTTCATATTCCTGACTCACGAGTGACTCGAATGAAAAATGGTTTTAAACCATTAACGTGCCCCGTCCGGCCTTTTGATATTTAAATTTTTGGGGTTCACAAGCCGAATTGGTAAAATGGAACGCTCATCAGTTGTTTCCTAATCAAAACAATTTAAGAAAAAATGTAATGAACTTTCGGAAGGTTCTACACTTCCTCTATCTGTTCCATCGCTTCTCCTGGGTGTGCTGGAAGAAAACTCTTTTTATAGTAAAGCTCGCCTATGTTTAAGTTTATACTAAATTTTATTGCGTCTGCAATTCAAAATAAACGTTTAAGTAAAAGGTTAACTAGGAGATTATATGTTAACGTGACTCATCATCTTTGACCTCATATTAGTCTACAGCCGGACAAGGAAATAGCCCTAATGAGCGTCATATAGCGCCCTGTCTTTAGTTTCACCTAGCATCTTCCCGCAGTCTTTCGCATATAACTCCTATTTCATAATTTGGCTTTACAAAATACACTGAACTTAAATAATATAGATTCACAGCTTGTTTATTTAACAATTACTGTTCATAAAGCAGAGATTTAAAAGAATAAGACTACTTGTCTTATTGCATACTGCAAACCACTTCAAATATTTAGTGTCGCCGATACCCTAGCCCTGTTTATTTCGGATAAACAGGGCTAGGGTGTCGGTCGGTCTACAGCAAAACTCACTGAAACAACTGCTACAATCGTGATTTTTTCTCCTTCCTTTTATGGCTCCATCATACTTCCAGAACCGGGGAGACTCCGCAAACAGTTGTTAGTGTCATCTTTTGACGTATAAAACCATAGACAGAAGGGGTCTGGTCTAGACCTTTTTGCAAAGCAAGACCCTTGCAAACGAGAATAATCTTCTCCAGGCTACCCAAAATACCTACTGGCTACGTCTACAAATATTTATAGAGTATTTCAAATTTTTAAATATCAGAAGCTTATATTCGGAACACTATAATCGTGGCTTAACACGGTCTTTCTGGTTTTTCAAGCAGCCGTCATTATGGCGGGATGATTTGCGAATTTCGCCCTAACTCGCGGTTTTTATCGGACTGAACGAGTTTTTTGTGTTCTCATTTAAAATGTTTTTATTGCTTCATAATGACAAATTAAAAGAGTATTGTGGGGCGGTTTCATGGCGTGTTCCCTTTGCTATTCTTCGGAAGGTATTTGGATGGGTTAATCTTGACATATTTATAGGTATTTTGTTTTACTGCCTCTTGAATACTTACTCGATGGCTGTGTTTTGAATTGAATCCGTTATCAATATTAAGCTAGAGCCACATTATAGTAGTGTGGTGTGCTGTGGCACGTTCGTGTGGTTTGTAATAATAAATAAATAATGTGTATAGGAACATTATTAACACTAGTAATACATAATGTATTTCTTTTTCTAAACTTATGTACAAAAGGTTTGAAACCGATTTACGAGAACAACACAAAATTAAAATAATATTAGTTTTTTTCTAGTAAGTACTGAAATATTATGTTTGAAACGATAGTTGTTCTAACAATATTTTATTAATAGGTATTTCGTATACTTCTTTCGGATTATGAGACTTAGGGAATAGAGAGTGCAGCTGTGCTTGCGCACACACTTGGGCACTACAATGTCTTGCGCAAATGGCTAGTCTCCGTTTAGCGAAGATTCGATTAGGAAGTCTGGACATCATCATGCTTCGTATAGGTATACTTTTCTCAGTTTACCTCTATACTTTAGTTTCCACCTCCATTGTTCTCAAGTTTCCCAATAAACAGTAAATAAACAGAGTAATGCTCAGCACATTGTTCGATATAGTTGTGTAGCGCAGCTTCGCGCGTCATTAACCGGGCCACATAGTGGATAACGAAAGTGGTATCTCAACTATTTAAGTGTATCCAGTTTTTAGAGATCAATCAAAAAAGCAACTAAGAATTTTATCTTAGAACTCAATATGTGGCGGGATCTTTCTTAGGAAGTGGATGTAAATGGGTTGTCATGTCAAAATAAGCAAGTTATGTACACACGTAGCATCATCTAGCCTCAAGCGAAGTAGAGCCTGTATTAAGGGAGACGACTGATAAACTTAATATACGACCAAAACGCCCGGTACTAATCTGCAGATCATACAAAAATTTGTCCCAAGGCGGGAATCGAATCCGAAACCTCTTGCAACGCATGTAGACCTTCGCCCACCGCGGTTAATATACCCAGGGTCTGTGCTACTTTGTTTTGACAGCTCCATAAAGCTTAGGTTCTATGCACATTATTGATTATGACATTATGTGGTTGACGTCCACATATTTTTCAAAAAACAAAACAAGCGCAATTACCTTTAATCGACAAATTTCAATAAAAGTTCACTCCTAAAATTTCATAAACACACCCTACATACTTAGCCAACAAAAACTATAATAATTTAATATTTGACTTCGTTAATACATAATTTGACTTCGTTAAAAAAAGCCCATACATAGAAGTTGTTGTACTTGTTTAGCACTTGTACTGTGCCGGGACATTTGCATGGCGGCGCCAATCCTCGTGAAAATGCCTTTTCATTAGCATCAGCTCTACTGAAAAATCGTTCTGGCAACCATTCAGCCGCTGCGTGAATTTGTAATGAATTATCTGTTCTGATGATGATATTGTACTGAAAAAGAAGCTTTTTGACTATGCCAAAAAAAAGCTAAATATGATAATCCAGAGCTTAGCATTTACCAATGTAAGCTAAATATGGTCAAATGATAATCCAGAGCTTAGCATTTACCAATGTAAGCTAAATATGGTCAAATTAGACAAACATTCCTATGCTAAAAGGCTCTAGATTTTTTTTATTGTTGGACAATCCGCGCATCTCATTATCTAGTTCAAGCTAAGCAGAGCCTGTGTTATGGATTTCAGATTTCGGTAACTTTATTTCTTTATGCTTACAAAATAAGCACTTAGACAAGTCAAATTTCATACAAATAAATAATGCTGGACAATGCACACAGCATCATCTAGCCCCAAGCTAAGCAGAGCTTGTGTTATGGGTACTAGGTGACTGATATACATAATACAATATTATTAAATAGATAGATATTTTTTATTATACTTAGAAAACAACCAGAACCCCTGAACAAATATCTGCAGATCGTACAAATATTTGTCCCGAGGCGGGAATCGAACCCGCAACCTCTTGCGTCGCAGGCGGACCTTCGCCCACCGCGCCACAGTGGTCGACGAATATAAAAGTATATAATAATTATATTATAAAAAAAAAGTTGTTATTGATTTTCTCTTACCCTGTGGAATCTTCGGTTGCAATTTAAGGTTTTTATTTTCTAACGTGATTTTTTTTTGTTGAAGTTGTTTTTTGCCTTAGTTGTTTTGAAAAACTATGGATTGGAGCGGCGGCGGCGTCATAGTTATCAATATGTATTCAATAATTATCATACTCAATAAGCTAAAAACGGCAGTTGTCCATCAAAAAGTCATCGTATCCAATGGCCAAACAATAATTTGTTCCGAATTATTCGATGTGCATCCAAAACCCATCGAAAATTAGTTTTGTACGAGCTCCGCGCCTTGCACGGCGTCATAATGCCCTCGAATTAATAGCGTGGCTTCCATAGCAAGCTCCTTACAAACGAAGTTTGGAACCTACCTTGTACCATAAACTTTTTAATTTTTTATTCGTTCGCTGCTGTTGTTTCTTGTAAAAAGGAAGAATGAAAAATTACCGTAAACTTAAATTGATTTAGTTTTTTCGTAATCTATGTAACTGACTATGTCAGTATGCATTAACCGTATTGATTAATAAAATGAGATGGTATCAAAGACATAAGCGGGAATCAAGAAAGTAAGTATTTCCTATATATATGTATATAGGTAAGTCACCGTCTACGAAACGTGATGTTTAATTGATCTAGGATAAAGAAACAAACTCCGTTTGTATGGGGCAGCTCGAGCGAGCACAACGTTCAACGGCAAAAAATATGTTGCTCACAATAAGCGCATGACTCGTAGCTTCCATCAATAATTAATAAAAAGCGGGCTGCTCATTGAAAGGGCGATTAGCTCAATATTTATATGGAATATTCGGTATCAACGGCGCTTTGTGCTTGTAATTCGGTGGGTCGTGACTCAGCGCGATTCTTACACGGACCAACTGGCGGAGAGGGCATCAAGCGACAAAAATCCCGATGAAATTGAATATGAGGTCTATAAACGAGTTAGTTCTCTCTGACTTGAATTTCATTGCCATCGACGCACATGGACGAATCCATCTACAGCGCCCCGAGCCGCCGGCCCTCGATACCGAAGGTTGTCTGGAATAGATAGCTTCTAAGCGATAAGGCTGCCCTTTGTACTTATTTATGTAATGTCTTTTGTTGCTCTTGTTAAAGCATTTTTGTGTGGTATGTGATATAGGTACTAAAGTTTTAAAATAGATTATGACCGCACCTTCCGAACAAGACCTCTAAGTGTTAATTACCTATCTGCCTACTTATTAAGGCTCTGCCCAACGACAGACATCGTAAAACGACCACTTTTTCGTCGCACAGTTAGGCTTACTGCGACATATTACAAGCCCAAAAAAAATACAGTTTATAGTCAAGTGTATGGAAAAAAGACTTATACAAAAATATTTCATAAAAACCATCTAGGAACATGAAAAAGATATCGCAAGAAAGAACACGAAAATACTTTTTCGTCTCGAAATGCTCAATATTTTGAGTGATAACATTTTATAATTTTGTTACTGTAAGAAAGGTAATTTTATCATCTAGAGAAATATGTATAAAGATTTTAATTTACTGGTGTATTTACTTTTAAAATAAATTAAAACCGATAAATAATGTTGACATTGTCGAACAAGAGATTCAACTACATCAAACGCATCACCATTTTCAACTTTATTTGTCAAGCGCTACGAACTACTAAATAATACTACTTATACCTAAATACTGTCTTTATACAGGGCCTTAAGAAACATTGGCACTAAAATATATCTACTAAGGTATAATCTTTAGACAAACAAATGACATAATCGGCTTGGGAACGCCTCAGAGAATTGAGTGTAATCTCATTATATTTTCTTAGTCCACATTTTTGCTGAAAGCAGGCTATCGGAGCGTACAAAAACTGTACCTAGTAATTTTTATTGAGGCTCCGGCGACACGGATTAATTTTAAACACAAACGTACCTAATAAAATGATTTGAGCATATTTTCACCATGATCTGATAATATTTGTATTAAAATTGTGAATATTTTTGTAAATATTATATATTGTAAATATTTGTGTTTATCTAGGAAAAATTTCATTTAAAAAATACAAAAAGTTGTCAAAAATAAAATATATTACAACTTCTTCAAAATCGATTATCATAAATATTCCAATAGGTAAAGCACATGGCCATATTTGAACTAAGAAGGAGAAAATACATCGCATTGAATATGTATTGGTTATTGACTCCCTTTGATGTATTTACCAAATATCGATGCATGAAAAAGGTCGGCTTGTAATAAGGTTGCATTATCGGTTTTCCTCATAATGCGGCTTCTGTGTCGCCACTTTTGGAAGCGCTTAGTTCCGTTTATCCTACTTATTTAATTAAATATTCTCACACGTTTCCATTAAACAATAACAATTTTGAAGTTATTATTTTTTAATAACGTTAAACGCTCGTGAGAACCCGGTTAAATGTTTCAGTTGTCTGTTATTTTGTTCTATGCAGGAATAAATACAAAAACTAAATTGAATGAGTTAAGTCTTTCCGGATGACGAGCTGCGAAATAGCAGACAGATGCTGGATGCGGCAAGCTGAAGACAGGGCGCTATAGCGTTCATTAATGGTGGCCTATGTCCAGCTGTGGACTAACATGGGCTGTTGATGATGATGATGATGAAGTATTTCCAGGAAAAACTTTGCGTGTGGGTTGGTCTATGTAAGAAACTAAGGAAACACAAGGTTCATAGTTAACCCGCTTACCTTCATACTGAAAACTAAGGTGCTTAGAACAACACACTACTAAATCTTTTTAGCTAACAGAAACAAATTTATTTATTTATTATTTACTAGCGGCCCGCCCCGGCTTCGCACGGGTATTAAATAAAAATTTCAGAAATTATACACACTAAAACGATGGGTTTTACAGTTTTCATACGGATCTTTACTTTTTTTAACAGCATTGGGGTTTTTGACATTGACTCGACATTCCAAAACTGACACTGGCCGTAGAGAAAAAGCAAGCACCGTGCGCTATACAACCTCTTTTTCTATTCTGACGCGCCATAATAGAAAAAGAGGTTGAATATACAGCCCACGGTTCAATTATTGAATTTTTCATGCGGATCCCTAACTTTTTTGAAAATATTATATAGCCTATGTTCATCACGGAAAATTAAGGATTCTAATGGTGAAAGAATTTTTTAACTCGGTTCAGTAGTTTCGGAGCCTATTCAATTCAAACAAACAAACAAACAAACATACAAACAATCAAATCTTTCCTCTTTATAATATTAGTATAGATATAGATTTATTTATAATTAGGTACCTACTGGACAGATCGTTCGAAATAGATAGCCTGCGTTGGATCAAGTCAGGTGCCTGCAACTGATAAAGGCAACCTTAAGTTATCTTACTAACCCTTATTGTATACATATGTAAGTTTATATACATACTAGCGACCCGTCCCGGCTTCGCACGGGTGCAATGCTGATACTAATGCATGTTATACATGTAGACCTTCATCTTGAATCACTCTCTCTATTGCAAAAACAGCATTAAAATCAAAAGTAGTTTTAAAGATCTAAGCATAGGTACATAGAGACAGAGAGACAGCGGGAAGCGACTTTGTTTTATAATATTAATAAAATAATATTAATAAGTTTACTATATTTTTATCTGTAATTAGTCATATTATCTAGCTTAGTTTACTTATGGAAAGCCTTTTTGTTTTCGGTAGAACAATGTAATTGGCATTATTTCCTTTCTTCAATGTGTGTGTAGGTATTGCTTAAATAAATAACCTTAAATTGTCGTAACGTAACCAAAACGAACGATGAATAAAATAGGTACCATTTCGCATATTAACAGGTGAACTGACGCAGTAAAACTCATATAAAACACCTGATGCAAAGCCCCAAGCTAAGCATGGGCACCGCAGCTTAGCTGTGTCATTGTTCGAGATCCCTCCATCTGATAATCATTATTGTTCAGAAGCGGGAAACAAGCGGCGTTCACTCCAGTTAATATAATTGAGCTGAGAAACGTTATCAGTTATAATTGTAACGCTTTACTTAACATGTACCCACTCATAATTACTTACGTAATTGCAAATGGAATATGTAGAGCAGGTATGAGACGAAATCTTTTGTTTGCTTTGTCTATTGTGTCTATGTTTTACGCAGATGTCTTATAACTATTTAACAAACCGGCTTAAATTGGTTAAATTTCATGTTTTCATAAAAATCTGTAGCTTTATCGTATTTTGGGCTTAACTCTAGTTAGATTCTTTTAAAGCTCGTAAAAATCGCCTCTGGACAAATGTTTGATCGTAGATCTACAGATATTTGTTTCGGGTGTTCTGGTCGTTTTCTACTTATAATGAAACATATATTTCAGTATTATCCAACTAACTACTATTATCCAACTTACTAACTTTATGTATTGTATATCAGTTATCTAGTATCCATCACACAAACTCTGCTTAGCTTAAGGCTATATGATGGTGAGTGGATTGTCCAGCATAACTTTTTTATTTGTTATAATTTTCCAATAATGTAGTAAATCTCTGCTAGTTAAGGAAGAGGAAATAGCGTACGTATTTATGAAGTAGAGTGATTTATAGGAAGCGTCTCTACAACTGTGACGCGGAACATTTACCTAGAAAGTGCGCAATAAATGCGGCAAAAACATCACATTTGACGGATGAAACACATCGAGCCAGCTAGATAAAACGAAACAATGAATAAATACGAGAAACGTGAATAATGAATAATAAAACACAGCGTAAGTCAATATGCGATGTCTAATGACGTGGAAACCCATTCCGCGACGCGAAAAAACTAGATAATATCGGAGCAGTCACTTTGTAAAACACTGAATAATGGCAAGAAACAACCGTTTTACTAGAAATAATCATAGTGTAGGTGGCAAAAACAAGCTATTAATGGCTTGCAAGCGGGTCCTGGCTTGTTACCTTACCATAGAGTTGGCATACAAATTATCTCAGACCTCTGTGGAGACTTGAGAGTTAGAGACCCCTATTTAAACCTCGCAAATTCAGATAGAATGCATAAAACCTTTTTTTCAGCCAATGCACGTAGTAAACTTATGTTATCGTGGAAAATGAGCGGGTGAACCAAACTACTCTAATTTAGTAATAGGTAAGTGGGTAGGTATAGATGCATTTATATTGGATTTCCGATAACCCTACGGCACTAGCGCTTTACCTATTCATAAGTTAATAAACCTCACCTGCCGTGTGTTGAACGCCATCTATCCACTTAGTCTGCGGTAAAGGGAGAAGCGAATAGATGAAAAACGCATTATGATTGCTGTTTATAGGCAAGTGGACTACCTACTTTGTTTCTCGCGGGCTGAACGCACCTTAAAGTCATTATAGGCTTTAGGTTCACACTGTCATAACTCTTCGATAGGTGCTTAAGTTTTTTATCTGTCACATGGTAGCATTAAAGGTAAATAAGTGCCAGTAAAGTAATGCAAAATGAGCATTAACTACAGGTTCAGTTGATTTGAATTTACTTTTACAATTTATAGCCAGCTTCTTACAATTTTATACCGCTCTAGTTGGATATTGGACCAGTTTCGTAGCTTCTGAATATTTCTAAAGCTACTCTTTAGCACTCTATGAACTCATTTCAATCCTTTAAGTCATATGCAAAATCAGTAATTGTGGCGATGTTAAGATGTTTCTGTAGGGGTTATGTTCAGCCGTTGACCTGTGCCTGGACGTAGTTCTAATGATATGATGATGCGATGGAGACAAGATGACAGATGGAGTAAGGCGGTAATTGAATAGTGTACAAGATGGGAAGACTATATCGCAACCAGGGTTGGGTCCTGGTGACCATACTCGTAGAAGTGGCACGATACCTAACTGTCGGTGGAGTCATGATTGATGAAGTGATGATGATGACGAAGGAACTTGCGTTCACTGGCTGCCACTATGTATTTGAGTTAGCTTGGTGCGTCGGTTGCGGTCAGCAAGGCTCGCCTAGTAAACGGACGTAATCTCGACTAAATACTGATCGAGTGCTGGTAGCGTTGTGGTGAGATTGTTGCTGTGATGGTGCGGGTTTGATTTATTGCTTTTGTTAACCACCTTATTGGTTTGAAGATGAATGAAATGATGGATAAGCATCAGTTCGTTGCTAAATGAAACGCGTCAATACATGTGATATCTGTATTATACAACTTCACAATTATACTTAAAGATCGGTGTGGCTGTTTTAACTGTACGAAAAGTAGAAGGAATCCCAAAAAAAATACTCTTTCAGCATTCTTTCTTCGCTGATCAATCCATACAGAATCATCGAGCCCCAAGATAAGCAACTAGCTTGTCTTATAGGTATATGACTGATGCTTCAGTAAAGCTTTTCTAAGGCATAAACGTCAACTTCATATTAGGGGCCGTAGATTATAGGCCGCGGAGTTTCCTATGAGGATATGCTAGGAATTGAAAAAAGTAGCTAGGAAAAGTGAAGCTACATCAAAGTGGAAGTTGTAATGCGATATGATCAAGTTAAACTATTGGTTAATGTATCGGTGACGCGTAAGACGAGCTACCAACTCGCACACATCAATACTTATCAGTGCGTACTTGAATGCGCATGGTATGTGCTTACGACGGATCTGATGAAAACAGATCGCTTTAAATTAGTGAACAGGGAAAAGTTTGCTTCGGTGTCGAGCAGTGATTGTGACATCTTCTATAGGATTTTGTACAGCGCCTTTAGTGAGCGGACATTGTAAGATCAATCAGTTTGGATTATTTCGTCTTCTGTGACACATCCGTATTAAATGTTAGGACAGATTTAGTGTGTGTGAAATAGCCCCATTTCAAGGCGTCGCTAGTGAGTTCCTCTTGCTAAGGCGATTCTTATATTCAGAAGCGGGGAGGGGTTAACACATGTACTGACCTGCATTGCAATGCCACCAGCAGGCGGCTTCTAGAATTTCTGATAGACGTGTCGTCGTGAGCCATGAGTGTTAACTTATGATTTTTCAATGATGTGATAAAAAAACCCAACGCTGCTCTATATTGATTGTAAGCATCTGTAAGCGATATACTTAGCAGATACTATCAACGTCGTTTCGTGTAAACGTGTGTGCGTCACGGGCTGTGCGCACGCGCAATTTCGCAGTGTTTTGTATCATCGTGCGACCGCAGGCGAGTTGATACAACTCTCGGGTTACAACCACGGTGAAATCGTTTCGCAAAATACCCTTTTGGCTTCTGCGTTAACACTTTAATGGGTTCTGTAGTGTTTGGGTATCCTAAGGTTCCTTGACTTCATTGTCAACTTGCTGTTTCTTTGTAAGAAGATATAGTTTTGTATAATTCCGTCTATAATTTTAAATAATGCCAGTATTTATCAGGATTTGGTTTGAAGGGACATAATATACAATGCAGACAAACACATAACACAGGTAAATAAAAAGGTTACTTACCTACTTTGACATAGATAATAATCACGACATATTATGTATGTAGTATAAAACGAAGTCGCTTTCCGCTGTGTGTTTGTCCCTATGTTTGCTAAGATCTTTATAACTATGCAACGGATTTTGATGCGGTTTTGTTAAATAGTTTGCTGCAAAAGGAAAGATTTATATGCATTAATATCATTGCAGCTGGTGCGGGTCGATAGTATAATATAAATAACGCTGGACAATGCACACAGCATCATCTAGCCCCAAGCACACTTATATTATGGTGAATAATATCTATCACTATCACCAGCCTATAATAGTCCACTGCTGGACATACATAGGCCTCCCCTAATGAGCGCCATAGATGGCATTATCATTTGGGGGTTATTGCCCATAATCCCCACGCTGGGCATGCGGGTTGGGGATCGCAGTTCGGTGGAGTTGTTCTGCAGAGGGCGCTGCTGCCCGCCCCCCGGTTTGATTCCCTTAGTCGCCTCTTACGACACCCACGGGAAGAGTTGGGGTGGTGAAATTCTATGCCGGCACCACACGGCCATAATATATTAACATTATATGGCCGTGAATATGGCGGTGAATAATATATTAACATTATATTAAATAGACATATTTTGTATGTATACATAGAAAACGTCAAGAACACCCTGAATATAGTATATCTGCAGATAGTAGATACATTTTTCCCGAGGCGGGAATTAAACTCTCAACCTCCTGCATCGCAGGCGGACGTTTGCCCACCACGCTCAGAGGTTTTCTTCATACATCCCCCAGGTAGGTATTTCTTCGTACTTCTAAGGTCCATCGGCATTATTTATACTAACTGCTGGGTATAGGCCTCTTGATGCTCATGCCATTTACCACGGTCTCGCGCTAGCGCTATTGACGGCCACAAAGGCCATCGGCTATCTTAAAGAAAATAATTTCTAACCGAATTTCGAATGTTAAAACGTCCAAAGAGTCTGTTAGTAGGTACTTGCTACTGCTATACTTGAACCAAGAACGTCGAGGATCATTGATGTAGGTATATCTAGTTGTGGTCAGATCTAGAGTCATTTTATATGGACAGATGTTTATCTTCGAACATGATACGTATTATAGAAGCCACGCTCAATCTCATTAGCTCACTGTCAGTTCATCTAATCAAGGAGCAAATTGATCTTAATTCAATGAAAAACTTTGTCAAAGAAGCCAAAGTAGGTCGAGTTACTGAACTAAGCGAGCAAGGTAGTTATGAGTATTTAGGTCAGGTAGAGTTCATAACAAGGTAGAACCGCACAAGTTGTCAAGAAGTTGAATTAAGAAGAATTTCAGTAACTACCGACTCTTGCTCACTTCCTATTCATACTTGTTAACTAATCTGTACCTAAAACGAACATTTAAAGTGAAAATGTTACTGCTCAAACTTTGAGAATGGCTTTAATTGGCAGATCAAAAACATCCTTTACTAATTTCAATAAAAAATTGCCTCTGAAACATATTTGAAACCTTGATATATTTTAGTAGAGACACACTAAAATATATCAAGGTTTCAAATATGTTTCTCAAAGTTGAAATGATAAAAGCACAGAGCGTGTCGCACGTTTTTCGCCCCACTGACTGACCAATGACAAGTTTAAACGAACGAAAAATGTGACATTGTGTACCAACACCTCTTTGTGATACTCAATATCTCCCTTTTGGGCGAACGATTAGGGATTTATATTATTAGGATGATATCAATTTCAGTCTATACACAATAGGTCGTAAAAGCGTAAAATATAGATTAGGATTCTAAGCTTTAGAAATACTTTAGGTTATCTGCTCATTTACATTTTAATTACCTAGGTAATTAAATTATACCTATTGATAGTATCAGTTATTTAAGATCAGTGACTGTAGCAGTTGCTCCCGTATTCTCCAATATGCTCTTACTCCAATATGCATTTTCTCAACTATTTTTCTCCTGTACTCTTTGAAAAGTTCTTAATTCTTAATTATTTATTGCGTAATAATATACAAAAAAAAAAACGTTAAAAGAAATGGCAAAGGCGAAAAAGTTTTATGGAGGGTTTCCGAATCTGATTTTCAATATCCAAAATATCATACAATTATGTACATATTAGAAAAATGTTATATTCTTGTGACCAATATGCTTAAGACAAAATGTGGATATTTTAAATTATATTTGACAATTTGTTAAAATAAAGTCTTATTTAATTTTCGGTGCCCTTCCAGGGTAGGTACCTAGTGGAAACTATAATAACCATTCACATACATACACCTAATAAATATGCAAGCCAACATAAATAAAATATTAAATTGATCAGAATGCCTTTTAAGACTCCTTCTTTTCAGGTATCTGAAAGTGTATAGTAATAGTTCAGAGGATTTAGAGATAGGTATCAGTATGATAAATTGAGAAGAACGTAGAATAAAAACTATGCCTTCACGATTTAGTTAGACCCAACGGGCCTCTTGGTCAATCTCTATGGTCCCACACATGATCTAGAGGTATAGGTACGCGACCACGGTATAACCATAATACTATAAACTGATGGTTGAATGATGGCGGTATTAGCCTCGCATTAGCAAAGTATTTTCTCATCGTTTGAATGAATAGTTGGCACAGGCATTCTGAAACCCGACCCGCTGAGAGCAACATCGCGTGCATTCGGTCGGAACACCTTCCTATTCCTACTTCTCTATTACACGCTCACGAGATTGACAGAACATAATCTGTGTTATTTAACACTTTGTTGCCTAACTGTTCAGTTTAGGCTAATAGGCGCATTGGCATATAGAATTTTAATAAGATACAATAAGTTCTTTGTGCCTTGGCACTACTTATGTTTTTCATAATTATTTTTAGCTGTTTTTATTTTGTTTGTGTGAATGAATGACTCTTGACGAATTAATTTGGTATTTTATGTGGTCATTAATTGTATATTGTCTGAAATAAACAAATTTTATTTCTTTATTTATTTTATTAATGAATTTGTGGATAAATTCCTCAAAAATATATGCAGCTAACGCCATAAATATCTTAAAATATAAATCCGCGTGTCTACTATTTAGTAGGTAGGTACTTACTTATTCCGAATCAAAGTTTTAATGGTTTTCCAAAATGGCCTCCACAAAGTCAATAAAATGCTTTCATTTACAAGATTCGTGAACATAAAAGGGTAAATTTACATTTTGATATTCGCAAGTGCTACGGGACTAAAGTGGAGTTCGCTCCCTAAAATTTTAAAACATCTATTTGCATATGCTTTGAGTACATAAACGACACTTTTCCGAAGCACTTTGGCTGGGAGGAGGGCTTTTAGTCTAAACAACTGCTCACTTAAGATTGAAGAGAAGATGGTTTAACTATACTTCTCGAATTTTCTTTATAGTAATTAGAAAAAAATCTTCGAAAGGGTAGTTTAATGGATATAGTATAGAAGTTTAGTTCTGGAATGATCTATTTAAATTAATTATCAATGACGATCATAAGTTACTAACGAAAAAAGCACATGAAGACTTCACCCAGTTTTCCGTTCTATTGGGTTACGAGTAACAAGTAAAATGTCAAGCTTTCTTTGTGACTAGGCATAATTTAAGACGTTTAGAACTAAGATTTTACTATCTACAGATAGTTAGAATCACGATTAATGTAGATTAAAATTTTTAGGGTTAAGTAAAGTGGAGGGAGCAGGGGGAGGCCTTTGCCCAGCAGTGGGACACACCAGGCTTAATAACTAACTAACTAAGTAAAGTTTTATGTACCTAAACTGTTAAAAATAAAGGGTTACTATTTATAGTAAGTTATATTCGTATGTGTTATCGTGGTCGAATGACTGTCCTCCATACTAGTTAATACTGTAGGTGGCAGGTAGAACACGATTACCGCTCTAAAATCTCTCTACGTATTAGCAAAAACACAGCAGCACCAAAGCTGTTCCAACAGTAAAAGGGCAATTTGCATAGGTTTAAGTCTTCAGAAGTTGGTGCGAGTGAGGAATTGGGGTGGTATGGTAAGGGGGTAATCAGCGTAATGGCAATCATGCAAATGCCGAGATCCGACTGAAAGCCACCGGCTTGTTTCAGGAGTTAAAATGGAGATCCACTTAGTGGCACACGCAGCTCACATACGCAATTGATGTTGGGCTCAAAGAGTTGCCACGCAGGCACAGACGGGCCATTCTATAATTCTTAGTAAATATATTAAGCAGTAGTTATCTAAATTACTGATAAAAGTATATTAATAACAGTGTATTTATAGTGTCTTATTTTGCAAACGTGTTTTTAGTATAAATATATATTTTTTTTATAAATAAATAAAATTAAGACGGTCATTGAAAAATATATTGCAAAACTGCAACAAAAAAATTATTTGGAATGGTGGCTGTGTGAGTAAAAACTACAAGGATTTTCCCGAATTTTGAATGGCGAAATGAGTTCTGATTTCACTGGACATTGTGGTTGTTTGTTCGTACGCTGACGAAGCGTTTCTTAGCTAGCAATGGTGATTCACCGAGTGCCACCTCATCAAAATGCATTATTTTCACTCAAGTTGCTTAAAAGTCCTGTCCTATCTTCAGCTAGCTTCTCTATGATCTCAGAAGCGAACACATTGCGCGCCTAACGAATTTAAACGCCGGCATAAACTGAGCTGTATCCTCGCTAATTGAGGATTTGTAACACGTTGGTTTTGCTTTGAAGAAAGCCAGCTTTTCAGCTGCCTTTGTGGACATTATGTAACTACAGTAGATATTTGTTCTATAGGATTTTCTTTCGTGGAAAGTTTGTTAGTAAAATGTTATTGGATAGGTAAATGGTTTTATAGATGGTGAAGTTATGATAAGACTTACATGTTGAAGATGCATAAAGGATGTAAAGTGGACAATTTAGATATTTTCCTCCTAGGTATTTCAAGATATGCTTAATATTTAGAACTATGACCACATCTAGAATAAAGCATTTTACAAACCGATCACAGGAAAATTTTAGATAAGATATGCGCCTATTCTACCTACTTGATTCTGTACTGTAGGCATGCTATGCTACTTAAAATTTGTAGGTAGATAATAAAAAGTTTTACAGTGCTGAAAACTCTTCGTCTTAAAAAACATTCACCTTCTAGGTACGTGATTTGTTTTGAAAATTGAGTTTAATACCTAATACTCTGCTTAAGTACTTATTTATTATTTAAGCACTCTCATCTTTCCTGTGAAGTCATTGAGAAGCTTTCCAAAATATCAATTCACTTCATTTACACATTAATCAGGACGGTTCATTTTATTCTCAAATATTTTCCATTAAAGGGTGCTAAAAGCAACATGGCCGCCAAACGCGCGCCAATTTCGTATTCAGAACGTGGAAGCGACGAAGAGAGCGTGGGTTAATGTTGCCACTTTTAAATATTAAAATTAGATTATTGTATTGCGAGAGAAGTGTCGCAAATTGGTTCTAATATATCTGAGTAAGTAGGTACTCGCACCTACTTTAACATTACACGAATCACATACCTATAAACGCAAAATTATGGATGTATAAGTGTTTGGAATTTGGATATTTGTTACTTCTTCTCGGTAAAACTAGTGGATATGCGTTGCTTCACCTACCTTGCATATCTACCTACAGGCTATTGTATGCCTGGAATAAAACACAGGCCCCACAGGCATTTAATCCCTTAATAACGAATAGAATAGCCTTTAAACGTTTCCGTCGCATATCAACCTGTGGGCAGACAATATTTGGGTGAAAAGTCAGACCCAGAAAACTGCCTATGATTTCGCAAGACTCATATAATATTTTGAAACGAGATCTGTTATTATTTCTACTATTATCACTTGTGGGTAAGACTTGAGAGTAGTGTGTAAATCCTGTTGAGACATTGGGAAAAATGGGTTAGTAAGATCGCCAAAATTAGACTCAGTTGAGTGTGTCAATGACTCACTTGAATGTCAGCACCGTAAAGAAAAGCTCCAGGCAGGCTCCATTATAACTTAAGATTAAGGATTTCAATTGAATAACAATCGCTTGCTTAATATTTAAGTCTTACATGATGGATTGGTATTGATGGAGTCATACATAAGGTCTTTAATAGAAATTAGCTTAGTTTATATAATAGATTATATGACATCTGTAACTGCCTAGAGGCAGTTGCAAAACACATTGCAAAAACTTGTAAAAGCAGTGAAAAGGTACAAATTATGAGAATTAACATATCAAACGCGACTTCGTTATTCGCTACACCACCCCATTGTACAGCGGTCGAGATGTCTTGGTACACTGCAAATGTTTTGAATTGTGATGAATCTAGTATTCGAGGTCTGGGTACCACAAATGGTGAATAAAACAGTTCCTGGGTGTCTAGATGCACAGTTTTCGTTCTTAGAACAAGAAACTTACGCACGTGAGTTTTGACTAACTACACAACTAACCATTAAACCATGATATCTGGGTCATATCTGATTGATCGCCTCTATTTACATCTCATGAACTACAAAACGTTTCAGTTCTGTGTAATCTATAATTCCATACTAATATTATAACGTAATTTATGTCCGCTTGTAATTTTATCAAAGCTAACCCGGTTCAACGGATCTTAATGAAATTGAGTCCCTGCAAAATTTTATTAAATTAAATTTCATTATCTCCCTAGATAGACGGTATTCCTGGAACCGATATTGGCTATTTTTTATCTCCCAGTTATAACCCAGTTATAATTATTATTAATTAAACTCTTCCGTGACCTTTCTTCGTCTTTTAGTTCGATATTGAACTTCCCGCCAATATCAAGATATGTTGTCATCAGGCAATGTGAAGGTGGCAAACGAGACTGCATTCGCAGAAATAAATGACATTTTAAATTGGAATCACTGCAAGTGTGATCTCGTCGCCTCATACGAGGGTGAGAGGACTGTTTTTGAAAAAACCCTCATAAAATAGAACACATCGTAATCTGATAGTGGGAATTGGAAAGTAAGCCAAGTAGGGTCTGAAAATACTGGACCGATTTGAAAAAATAATTCACTTTTAGACTACGTTATACCTGATAAAAATAAAGAATATTTCTAAAAACATTAGGGTCTCGTATGAAAAATATGAATATTTTTTCTACCTCAGAACGGGGGTAATTGCCGGGTGTTATGATTGTCTTCAACTTTTTAATAAAATATATTAATTTTTAGGGAAACCATCAGCACACTATACGATATTGATAATACAGTAGATAATTTATGGGCTATTAAATGAATCCACTGATTTATTTGATACCCTGCAGATGCAGAACAACTACACCGAACTGCGAACCCGCATGCCCAGCGTGGGGAATGTGGGGATTATGGGCAATAACCCCCACGTAATGATGCCATCTATGGCGCTCATAAGGGGGGGCCTATGTCCAGCAGTGGACTATTATAGGCTGATGATGATGATGATTAGCATTTAGTTATGTCAAACAAAACAATTACACGAGCGCCTTATGACTAAATCAATATGCATAATAATATTAAATTATATATAAATAATATTAAATTAAGATTATGAATTCAAAGGACAATTGATAAAATACATACATACATATTTTATCAATTATGTATATTATATAGCCGTAATGAGGCTACGTCATACAAAATATCGAGTTTTTAACATGGCTGTTAAAAATTATCTCCCCAGATCATTTAGTACCTATATATCACGTGAAGTGTAAACCTTTCTTTAATAAAACACAATCTGGCTCCCCCTGTGGGTGTGTCCTACCTCAGGCTTTAGTTAAACGGCCGCTAAACGTTTGGGCGGCCCGCCCTACGCACCTCGACATCAAACAGTCACCCTTTACAAACCCATAGCGATTCTAAACCTTATGCTTATGAAAGGAAGGCGAAGAAAAACGAATTTCTGGAAGATGGGACTTTGACGAAGTAAGCAGAGGTTGATGTCTCTACGTATAGCTTAAACGGCGTTTACCTATCGTTTAGCGGGCGTGACTGCTTTCCCTCTTTATAAATGCTGCCTACTGATACCTACAGTTAGTTGGTGCGTGTTGACGTTTACAAACAGTACATTAAATAGATAAAAGAGAAGTATAGAGATAGAGTAACATGAAACTGTAAATACATAATGTTTTGTCCTACTAAAATTAGTCTACATTTCTTATGAGAGTACAGTCGATATTTTTACTTTTGGACGTCTAGCTAATTTCGATATTTTATAACAGGCAAAAGCTGTTGTATAGAAGATCCTAAAGCTCAAATGGCAAAAGGCAGGCCATATACAGCGACCCCCGAAGAGCTGGACACAAATAGGATCCTTCGAGACGCCAAGCGCAGACGAGGCCGACCGACAAAAAGCTGGTGTGACACCAGGGAAGTAGTACCAAGGGAAAGGACAGAATGGAAAAGCTTCGGAGACGCTTTCAGGGTCTCTACCGGAAAAAAGTAAATACTTATGTAGTTTCGTTATAGATTTATTAGTTATAGGTTTACGGTAAGGAAAAGGAAAGCTATTTTTATTATTATTTTTTGACCTGATAAACGCGCTTTGCATTGAAGGCAGGACTGAATGTCAAGCTTTTGGATAGCTAAATTAAAAAATCTTCATGAAATTGCCCTTCATTTTTGAGAATCGTTCAATTAAGTTTTAATGTTCAATGGAACTCTACCAAACACCCAATATAGGTGTTCCATTGAACCTTAACAATGCCCCACACAGATAAGGCCATTTCCATCTTGACAACACCACCTATCTACTGTTATGTATAGTTTATATATCGCTAGTAAAAACTATAAGGACGGGCTAAGTGAACCTCTCTCACTGGGATACGATTAATAGTCATCCGGGAAAAATATGACGACAGGGGAGGACTTAGATCAATATAGTGTGGTGTAATGAAAACATAAAAGGGGGCAAAGGGTAAAGTTTTTACTAAAGTATATCCTCGATCGGTTCCAGCGGTTTCTCGGTTCTGATTAACCCAGTGGCTCTATTGTCTAACTCAACTGGTAATCGTAATCGGCTTCAGTTTTGCTTTTCAAACCTAGCCTGGACTTCGATTGTCACTTTCGTATTGTGTAAATAGCTGAAACCAAAGACCAGTTGAAAACCTTAGACAATACCGACAACATTCTGAGTCTACAACTGGTAATCGGTTTGAAGTTCAATGGTAATGGATTTCAAGTTAGACAATAAGGCTGCAGGTCCGCCATTGAGAGTGAGTGACCATGGCTATGTTAGTACTATAGAAGTTATTCTGTGCTGCGACATGGGTTTCGCGATTTAGAGGTTTCTACGTTGAAGGGAATATCCAAAGTTGTTTTTAGATCTACAGCAGGGAAAATAGGTCAAAGTAGACCCTCAAGGTTACAATCCTTTTTAATATGAATTCGTCAGGTCACTTCCTCAGCTTATTTCCTCTGTAGGCTAAACAGGAAGTAGGTACCTAGGTAGTAATCGTTTTCGTTTACTTCCTTTTGTTTTAACATTTCTGCCTCCAATATTATTTATTATTTGATAGATACTCCAACTCATTCGACTCTGTACATACTTCCCGCCCTGAAATACCCGATCCGCTTTGACTTCGTACTTTTTTGCATTAGTCAGGGCTAATAAACAATTTCCAGTTATGAGAAATAACCTATTTCGTAAAATTTTACTTGTTATAGCTTGACTGCTTGAATAAACTGAATATATTTCACAGGAGTTGGTTGGATAACAAACAAAAGTACGAAGACACATCACTCACAGCCTTTTAACTTTGCTAAAAGCAAAATCGCAGTAAGACATTGGCTAGCTTAAAATGCACAAAGTTTTTTATACTGTAGAAATTATATACTCTCGAAATAATCTACTTTAAATAATGGACATAATTTATTCCATGTAAAATTCCGCCTTAGGCAAAAAAACTGGTATAAGCTAAAATAAAACGATAGCATTTCGGGTTACACTAAACATTTCGAAGAATCAATGTGTTAAAAATGTTCAGCACCCCTGAAGCGTCGTTTTTTTGCCTAGCTAATAAGCGTCTACTGGTTCGTGAAATATTACAAATTGCGTCCCCCCACCCCAGGGGGAGCTCCCAGTTTTTACACTGGCTTTTCACGCCAGCACATCAAGGGCCGATGGCAAGTGTTAAATGTACGCGTCTATCCATTTAGTCTTTGATGTGCAAAACGATTTTTTGATTGGAATATTATAACTGTTATAATCTTGTTGATAAAAATACCTACCAAACGAATAAATATTATCGTCGACTCTCTCTGCTCTTTGTTTTGGGAGGAATCAAAGTAAATAATAATAATGTAAAAGTGTAATAATGTGTTTTTTTAATTAGATAAATAAATGTATGTAGAGCTTATTATTTTGTACGACAGCAGTACCGCACTGGCATTGATGAGGCGAACAACACCTTGCGTCTGAAGACATGTTGCCATCTGGAAAGTTAAGGGATAATCCAATATAGTGGATAAAGTGCGAGTGTTCTAGGAGTCCTCGCCCTCGGTTTGTAGAAAACAAAAACTTCATATTTAGTTATTTTAAATTTTCTACTTTTGAAGGAAATTGACCCAAAGAACTACTGCTGATCAAACGAAAATAACAAAGACTAGTGGAGTGCTTACCCGTTCAACCCACAATTTTTCACCCAATATTTTACTAGGAAGTAGGATTTTTTGCCTTTGCCCTGCATTAGGATCATACAGGCTTTTAATATTTGTTAAAAACGCCCCGAACACTATGGACAAATATCTAAAGTTTCATCATGCAAGCGAAATTCATCCTATTATTCAAATTAATTGCATTCGGTACATAATTAATTGTATAAAACATAATAGCGATAGATCCAATCAATTTCCTGAGGATGTAATATAACGTAACTTTATAAATGAAGGAATTTGGAAAGTGAATTAAAGCCCCACAAACTGGTTATATCAATCATAAACTTATTCGATTAATTACGTTTTGCGGAGTTAATAGCGACATCTAATATTGAGGGTAGGGATTAGGGATGTGCTCTTTCTTGAGGTATATCGACGATCACTGAGTCAGATAAAAGAGAAAATAGATGTTTTTGCGATCAAAATCTTCCATTCTTTTAGTTTGAACGAAAGTTATAATTTTTTTATCGTAATCGCTTTATCCTTTTCGTGGGCACACACAGGAAACTCTATCACACAACTATTACCATTTAAGCATCGGGGTATAAAAATCTGCGGACCAACGGACTTGCATTATAATAAACTAGTCTGGATTTTTACAGAATAACTTTATCACTCCAATATTGAAACGATGAAGGATATATTAAAATATTTCTATACTAATATTACAAAGAGAAAAGATTTGATTGTAATTTTGGATCGAATATGCTCTCAAATACTAGAGCGCTTTGAAAAAGTCTTTCACAGTTAGAATTCTGATGAACATATGCTATAGAAGAATATTATCATAAAAATTAGGGATCCGTATCAAAACTTCAATAATCTTACCCAATGTTTGTAATTTTTTACATTTTTGTTAAATATCAGTGAGAAGACGGGCCGGCCACTAGAATTAAATAAATCTACACCACTAATTACATCAAGTCCACAGTTTATTCGTAAAGGATTCATATTAGAATGTTCGACAATCACCAAATCCAACTAGAATTATCGTAAGATCATCGAAGCTTCCCAACCCTAGACAGCCCATTTCGGCAGTGTCATTAGGCAGGCTGTTAATGATTAATGCGGCGCCTACCCCTCCCCTTAACCCTCGCAAATAAAACTCACTCCGACACTTAATCGACTACCCCTTTTGATGGAGAGCTCTGTCCTTTAGGGTCTTGTATACGAGGTAGGGCGAGCAGAAATAGTTTTTCTTTTTCAGGAATTTAAAAGTCGAAATTGTTCATAGTTCGTCGCTTGAAAATACTCAATGTTATGTTTTAGTTGAGTTGATTAAAATTCGTTGAACTATCTTTTGAAGTAAAAGTCTTTTATTATAAAAGAAATACAATTAAATAACCAAATTAGAACTTGAACCTATTTACAATTGAACCAATTGAGCTAACTGGAGACTGTTCAACTATTATTTTCTAATACCCTTCACGAATCCTACTGTTATAACTTAGTGTAACAAGATGCACATGACATATCTATGTCACGTATCTAGATTATAAGATCCATAAGATCCTCCACGCATGTCGCGCAACCAGAGCAGTGAATGCGTTAACGTGTCCAATATGTGTGACTATGTTATTTTAGAAAATCGGTGCGGACATTCCGATGTTTTTTGTGATTCAAAGCGAAATCATGAGAAATTTAAATATTTTAAATTATCTCTTTTCCAAAGATGGCTACCGCGGCGTGCCTCGGCTGTAACGGTATCGTTTACAGACATTCTTATTTGCGAACATTTTCTGAGACTGGCCTATGATCGAGTGGATTACTTACGATTGCCCGAGCACGATTCTTGTATTGCATTGAGAGGTCATTATTTGCTGAATTATAGCTTATTTTTGATGATTCGCTAGTTTTATTTGATTTTGTCGTGATATTTATGTGGCTTCGGTATATTTACTTTTCTGACTTACACGAAAGTTGTGTCATTAAAAACTTTTACTATAATGTGCAGGGGCGTTTCATGTTTATCCCTTTATATAAAGTATGTGTTTAGCTTAACTTTACCATTTTATAAATATGGTATAAACTGTATTTAAACTTTACATAAGTACCTGTAGGTAAAGCGAGCCGTATAAATCTTCTCACGATAATTTACAACCTAATAAAACCCTCCCCTGCATCCATCCGAACCAAATAACCATACTTAATCGAAGATAATTCACGAACAAAACATCCATCACATATAAAGTACATTAACATCCTCTTAACATCAACTAATGCACTTTACTTTTTGTTCTCACTTTTAATTTTGCAATCGAGGCTCGTATCTCCTTGGCAATTACCGAACCAACGTGTCCAATGTCGATAGGTGACCAGTAAATGACGTAGACATTACCAATTTATCTCTTCAGCCGAATATGACGCTAGCGGTGAGTCTTTCCGAGCATCAGACAAACATTTTCAAGGTAACGGCCTGAGCACTAAATTCCCTCACATGCAGAGATAAATTGGTGGTAGTGTATGTTCAAAGGACGAATTAAAAAGGATAAGAGAGCTGATGCGAGGTAGCAAGTAATTAGTCGACCCAGATGATGGATGACGCCCCTCGCCGATACTGATGGCCACAAAACGAGCAATCAAAGCTTGTGTAAAGGCGAGACGCAGTGGGGGCTATCTACAACGATCCTTCATACGTTTTTAGAGATAGGGACTAACATAGGTGAGTTCTATTGGACTCCAGATATAAATTGAAATAACTCTCGCAAAACAGAACAGTATGCATGATTGTATTGTTATAGTCGTGGTATTGCAAATTCACTGTGTAAGTTGCCTACCAATTACCTAGGTCTTCATAAGTGTAGGATTATTAGGTGTTTGGTTTTACTGGTAAGTCTACTGGGTACAAATTTCCCAATGGTCTTACTAGTAGGTTCGTTGCAAAGAAAATTCACAGTAGTTTAACTGGTGAGAGTACTGGAAATAGGAAAAAATCTACTCTGCTTCTTACAGGATTGTGGATTTCATAAACAAATACATTCACATTATCAGTAACGCAAATCTATTTATGTACCTTTACTAAGACATAGTAAATATATTTGTGTAACATTCAAGTTGATGTGTGAAGTTCTTCCCACGCCAATATCCTCAAGACTGACGTCTTCAGAGGCTCAGAACCTTTATAATTCACCCAGTATCATAGGACCCTTTCTCTTCACGATGTGTCTGGGACGTCTTCCGCAGCGCATATTAGCATCTCCTATGCGGGAATATACCGCTTGCCCTCAGCGGATTTCCCCTCGGGGATTTGGTCACACCTATCCTATGGCTCCGTCGCGTCATCGCGATCGTTCTCCGTCCACCTTGCCGCTGACCACGAGCCTTTCCAGGTTAAGTGGACAAAAACCGAAACTTTTTATAATCTAAACTTCTAAATCCCTAAAAATCTCCGTGTACACCAGCCCTTAACTCATTATACGCTTCTGATAATACTATAAAGCTGTACTTAGATATGGAATATTCGATGATTACGCTGCGGTCGCGGCGAACAGATTATTTTAAAGGAAGTTAGCGTATTATGTATTTCTTTTACGCCTCACCGTATATGGAAGCCGTATGTGTAATGGCCTTTTAATTCGATTTGAGTGGTCATAGTTTCTGTGTTTGGAAATTGGATAAGACAGGAAGTAATGAAAAGAGCCGCAGATTTGGTTCAGTAGCGAGTGAGGTTTTGTAGAGTCATTCATAATGCTTTTCATGACTCTTTAGAAGTTTAGAACTCTTTAGAGATTTGAAGTGGCGTGTAAGGTAATCTCTACTTATAAATATGATTCTGTATTGTCCTACTGCACAGCAAAGGTATACTTTAAACTTTAATATTAGAACGCAAGAATATGATTGAAAACTAAGGCTTTTCTTTTTCAATAGGTTGATGTTTTTAATTGGAATTTACAAAACAAATACATAAACAAAAACTTTGGTTACATGTTTAAAACAATACTACCATTTGCAGAATTTGCGGTTAGTTAGGAATTTCAGTGGTTAAGAATATTCTGTGGACTATCAGAATTCCTATAAAAGCTAGTTATTCCACAAAATATAACCCGTAAACAGCATAATGACGTTTTTACCGAGCACCTCCGCAGCAGCCATAACTCCATCGGACACGGTGATCACGTAAGACAGGGCGCGCCATTACCGCGCATCAACTCCTGCGCAGGTGTCGCGTTAGCCACGCTACTGTGGGACTAGAGGATGGTTTGTCGCAGGGCTTTGTTGGAAACTATAAATACGCAAAGAAGACCGAATTACTATTAGATTTTCAGAAATTGTTACAAATTGCAGAGGAGTTGAGTGCGCTATACTCAACTCCTCTGCAATTTGTAACAATTTCTGAAAATCATTATTTCCTGTAGAGTTAAATAAAATAATAATAACTGGCTGTCCGCCCCGGCTTTGTACCGGCTAGTTAACAAAAAATTCAAAACTTATAAGTTTATCCACACCCAAAAAATACACATTGCTTTATTATGACCTCATTTAAGAAAATCGCTTTAACCGTTATGATACATTATTGGAGATAATGGGTAGGCATGTAATAATATGAGTTTCCGCGAACCACAAGCTACCCCTGAAAAAGATAATCTACGCCTCACAGTCGCAATTCAAAAGAAGTCGTAGGTATTGATGTAACGTCTTCGTGTCAAATACCGACAGATAAAAAAACTAAATCCAAACAATCTAATCATACATAACCTAATTTGCAGTAATTGAACACGTAAGTAAACTTTCAGAAGTAGCTGCACACGTAATCTATTGTTATAATTAAACGCGCTATTGTCACACACCGTTCTCATACATAACTGACTTGTCAGTTGAATTATTAACATGCACGTTAGGTTTTATAACATTCTTGGAGATAAGTATAAAATTAACATAGAGGACTCACTTTTATTTCAATAACAATATATTTATCTTATCATGCGACAAGCTGAAGACAGGGCGCTATAGCGCTCATTAGGGGAGGCCTATGTCCAGCAGTGGACTAATATGGGCTGATGATGATGATGATGATGATATTTATCGTTATTCAAAGAAAATTACAATTAAATAACTAAATAAGAAAAATTGTATTTACAACTGAAACAATTATATTTTTCTATCTTTGTTTTTTCAATATATTATAAGTATCATATAAATATGGTAACAATGCAATGGTATCTAAACTTATGAAACAAACATATATTCTATCACTGCATAGTATAAAACAAAGTCGCTTCCAGTTATCCGTACCCATAAAACAAGCTCTGGGGTTAGATAATACTACGTGAATTATCCAGCATTATCAATATAACAAGCAACCCCTTTGATCCTTGAGGGTATTATATCATACATAAGATTTGTCTAAAAACCTTTTAAGCCTTATCGAAAAATGCCAAAACTGAAGTTAACCAATAAACAATTAATGTTCGCGTCTTATTTCAAATTGTACCTGTGTAGCCATAGACAATCCCCCCCCCCCTCTCCTTGATTTCTGTTTCCTTTTCTGGTTCCTTGGATGACCTCGATTTCTGTACTAGACCGCAATATACGCGCCATGTTGGAAAGCAAATTACGCATCTTTTAATTTCTCTCCTATCTCAATTAGCAAGTCAGGCTTCCAGTCTAAAATCTAATTATCACCGTTACCTCACGCCAAGGAGGTAACAATTAGCTTAATGTAAATTACTTATTTTTTAAATCCTAGAATCTTGTATTTTTTGGTGTACAAGCTGTAGGCTAACCTATTGTAAAAATAAAAATAAAATCAATTACCTGTAAAGCAGTTTACCTAACTCGATCAAAGCCGCATTCGGAAGCTAGTATACGATATGTGCAAATTTGTAAGTTGCGTGTTGTCATATAAGATAATTTTATCTTGTCATTTTGTTCCCAAAAATAGCCCCAGGCCTATCAAATTATCTGGCATACTTAGACTCATTATTTTAGTACCATTTTCAGGACATTGACTCTGTTGCGTAGTGGGTTGAGGTCCGCCAGAACGTCGGGAAACGTCAGTGGTCGCAGGTTCGGTTCCTGCAGCGGGACTTGTTTGTATTATCCGCTGGTATGTATTAGTTAACACTTCTGATACTATAATTGTTATTAACACTTTACTAGGCTTTATAAATAAATGATTTGTATAAGTAAATGTATTTATCGAACGAAGGCACAACAAACAGCTATCTTAAAATTAGGCGAGTTACATTAAAGATGTATTAAAAATACAGCCCACAACGTTGTACTCATAATAAGGTAAAATACTTATCAATAATTAACGCACAGGTTGCTGACTCTAGAATATCAATAAGTTATGTAAAAACTAACTTAAATAAGTACTAAATGAAATTAATAACACAACAATAATAAAGGTAAGTGTAAAAGATTAGTAAAGGTAAAATAGAGTTTTATTTTATTTATTCTCAGCTATCAGAAATACAATTTGCCAAAACTTGCACTGTTATTACCTACAGCCAATAAAGGATTTACATTTTCTAAGTCTAACACAGTTTACATTATATTTTACTTAAGAATTAAAACTAATAGTGCTTTATAAAATAAATTACGTTATCTACTCCAGTTTAGTTAAAACCCGAAGAACCTCGCGTTTAAACCCCGATTTTGTATTATTAAAAATATTAAAAGAGTTAGGGACATAACTTTTAAAGGACTTGAGACTTAAACTTCCCAGTGCATTAAATTATCATCATAATTTGTAGGATCTGCAGATTTGTTCTGGGTGTTCTGGTCGTTTTCTAATGACAATTCTAATATCTATCTATGTAGAATAATCCATATTTATATATTTAGCATATTGTATTATTTGTATATAAGTCATCGAGTACCCATAACACAAGCTCTGCCTAGCTTGGTGCTGATGCTGTGGATCGTCCAGCATTATTTATTTATAGTTTTAAACTCTCCTTAAAAGAATCGCTTGCGTTTAATCCGACTCAAACGTTGTATTAAGCGAAGCAGTAAATTGATAACGGCGAGAAAAACAGTTCTGATTTAACATAATTCACACGGGTTATCTCGGGTTGAGTGCATATGGAGGTTCACCACAAGAGGTCTGATAAGGCTGCGTCTCTCTGGTTGGTTGATAAGGGATATTTGTCTTTATGGTGATTGGGGTAGGTTCAATTTGATAACTCGTGGGTGACTGTCAGGGAAGTAGGGATTCTTCTAAAAGTCAATCGGACGATACATTTTTACTGACGCTTTTGACAGAAGTTTGCAGATGAACGGCTGCTCGTCTGTTTTATCTAGACACTAGCTGGGTGCCCGAGGTTTCAACCGCGTAACTCCTGATCCCGGGATTTTCGGGATAAAAAGCCCATATGTTATTCCAGATCATAAACTATCTACGTACCAAGTTTCATCAAAACCCGTTCAGTAGTTTTTGCGTGAAAGAGTAACAAACATCTATTATAATAATAGTAGGATTACCCTGATATTTTTTTCTAACATATATTTTCAACTAGGGTTCTTAACTCTTATTAATCCTATAAGTTTTTACATAATAATCTACTATAAATCTAATTGTCAAGTAAAATATGTATAATTATTACTATGACATTTAAGAAACGCGATGGTAGTAGGTGCATGAAATTTGGAACAATGTAATTTACCCCTAATGGGCTTGCAATTACATTAAATAAAAGACCTGATGTAAATAATAAGTGATTTTAGTAGTGTATAAATCTGATCCCTACCGTGGGGATTATGGACAATAACCCCAATATCTATTGCGCTCATTAGGCGAGGCCTTTGTCTAGCAGTGGACTATGCTGATATGATAATGATAAATCAAATGTAATAAATATTCTACTATATGTAATAAGTAAATCTAATCTAATTATCTACTATATATTTGCTTGTTCCAACTATAGACACCTCCCATCCGTCTGCAGCTTATCCCTTCTTCTTTTTATTATAAGAACATGATATAAGAATAAAGACCATTTGCACAATGAAATTCTACTCCTTGATTTCAAAAGTTGTGAAAATGTTGCTACAGCCTGCAGGGTACTGCGCTGCCGTGTTATACAGGCTTCTAAAGTGAACCTGTTAGATAGCTCAAGATATTTATCTCCATGCTTTCTTATCTATAGATTTACAATGTGTAGATATAAATAACAAGGGAGATTGTATTCTGCGGTAAAGCGATAATTCAGCCCAATCTACGTCGTGAGCGCCTGCGCTTTGTTTCCCCCGCTGGCTTCTGTGCGCCTTTATTTAGAAAATTGATGAGAAATGGTTTCCATTACGATCTACCGCCTTGTAAAAGATATTGCTATGGATCTTCTATGCCTAGTCAGGCGTGGAGTGAGGGCTTTGTTTGGGGGATATATAAATAGGATGTATGTAGGTAAGAACCATAGTTGGTAATGCAGTACCTAAAATAGATAGATAGATAATACATTTATTTGACAACTGCAGCAAATGTTACAAAGGTCACAAAAGAAAAAGGCACATCATAAAATAACACAGATAAAATAGAGAACAATGAGTTACTTACCTAAATAAATAGTGGAATAAATTCAATTCACGTTAATAACTTTATTGGCAGACTAAAATGGTCCACAGACAAAACTGCAGAAAAACAATGGAACTAAATTAAATTTAAATTATAACTAGTGTCACCCAGGGATGAAGAATGGGACAGTCATAATTCTCTGATATTATTTGTCATTCATATAATTACTAACCGCTTATTGGCGGATTTTGGTCCCAGTCGAGTTGTTAAAATTGTACCTACTGTATTCTTTATTCGTCAAAAACTTATTCTATTCTTATTTCTACGACACTTTAAACTATATAAGGTTGGTCTAGTGTCGATAAATAGCCAATAATACTGACTCAAAAAATGCACGTTAGCAATCCAATCCCCCCCCCCCCCCCCCTAGCTACAACCCTGTGCAAAGTTCAGAGGGAGAGGATATGAACGCAAATTTGTTTTCATGATTGCGAGGTTCGGAATATCGAATTGATATCGATATCATTTCCTTGTGCAATCGTATTTCTCATTAGATATTTATGTGTGACCCCGTGTGAGCCCCTACCTTCACGATTTCCGATAGCTACCTTAGACAAATAATATAAAGCTTGGAATTGTGATTATCGAATAATGATATGCAACTGTGTAAGCAAGCTCTATGATTTTGTTATTTGAATAGGAAAATGTAGAACTGGCGGTGATTTTAGAAGTCTGCTTAAAAGTTCCAATTACAAATCCAATTCAATCTCGGATTCCATTTAACAGACTTCAATGGCTACATAATAAATATAGGTAACATGACGGTTGTATTATTTATTATATAGCCTATTAGCTGTCCGCCCCGACTTCGCACGGTGTTTAACAAAATAAATAAATATTTACACACACACTTACACGCTGATTATTATTACGTTATTATTGAAGTTTTCATACGGTTCCTTATTTTAAAAAAATATTCTACCTCTATATCTATCTATACAAGTATTTCAGCCTATGTCCATCAGGGATAATGTAGGATTCAAATAGTGAAATAATTTTTCAAAACGGTGCAGTAGTTTCGTATTCAATTCAAACAAACAATTAAATCTTTTCTCATTCAACTAGTAGGTATAGATGAAACAAATGACGATGGATCACACTAGTTCGAGCCTCTGTCGTAAATGATATTTCAGAACAATTTTAGCATTCCAGCGAGAATCGTCAGTAGCTAACACCATCTCAAGCTCTAAACGTATTATGCTATCTGTGCTCTAAACAGTCCGTTTTGTACGAGTACGTGCATAGCTCGTCCAATTTGCGTGTTCGCATCTCACCACGGACAATCGCGCTCAAATTGCCCGCCACTGATTGCCCACGGACGTTTATCAATATTGCGGCCGCTGTTACTAGTATGGTACACTCGATAGCAGAGGTGAATAGTAACTTGATTGTGAACTTGTGAAATCACGGCTAAATTATATTTCTTTGATTCGCCGACTTTTAAAAGAGGAGGTTCTCTGATCGGCTGTATGTTTTTTTATGTAAATAAATTTTTCCGTCAATTTTGATTGTTTTTTCATCATCATCATCAGCCCATGTTAATGCACTGCTGGAGATAGCCTCCCCTAATGCCGTAGCGCTCTTCAGCTTGATTGCTCTTTTGCAATTGTATATACATATTATATAGAATGAAGACCTATATAATATATAAGATACCGAAATAATTCATAAAAATATTTGTTCTTCCGCAAAACTTAAAAATGTAGAAGTCTTTTGCCGCTGGCTATCGTTTTCTGTTGATAACAACACACACTGATAATGGTAAATTTCAAAGTTTACTCGAAAGTGTACGCCTACTCTAGTCAATACACGTGTTAACATTTATTAAATACTACGAACTTAATTTTCTTTATATTATAATTTTTGTGAATTATTAGTTGGATATTCATGAATGATCAGTACATATAGAATAGATAAGTACACCATCGCCGCAATGAAAGGTATACAATATTTTCATTAAATATATTACACAATTACCTCTGTGGCGCGGTTGACGAAGGTCCGCCTGCGACGCATGAGGTTGCGGGTTCGATTCCCGCCGATATGTAAGTACGTTAATATTTATACGTAAAGAGATCAATAAAAAGTTTCAACTGAATTGCCAAAATTCATCACAGTTAATGAATGCCTCTTTTAATTGTATACGACTCTGTACCTAGCAAATATCTTCAGCGGGTTCTATAAACTAGGAGCTATATTGGCTTCGTTTGTACCTGGCAAAGCCACTATAGGTACCTACTGGCGCTACGTTTATTCCGCCACATGATAGATTGAGTAATTGTACAGGAAAACGGAGACAGATGACGAATTAGTCGCACGTAACATTTCAGAGCTTTTGTTGTCCAAAATTAACTAATAACACCACAAAGAGACGATCATTAGTTTACTGTTTTACCGATCATCGGTAACCATGACCCGGGTGATGATCAGTAATTACAATATGTAGATGCGGAACGAATAGTTCGTTGGTAGCATCGCAGGGAGTCAATGATGCTCAGCGGCAACAAAGCGGGGGTCATTCTCACAAAGCCGTCACGTTTACCGACGTGTCGAAATGAGCATTCAAAATCGACACCGAAAAAAATATCGATTTCCGTAAATAAGCGAGTGTGGCACATTTATAATAATGATGAATGGTCGTCGGCTGTTCGCGTCGATATTGCGTGGCCAATCGCGCAACCGCCGCGACGCACTCCACTGTTCAATGTTCATTGATTCCTAATCGAAAAGGAAATACTGGAAGCATGTCCTGCCATTAATTTTGTATTATAACTGGGCCGTTCGATTATCTACTACGTTGTAAATCATAATACAATTTCAGCATAAGAAATCCTTGAACATTTTATTAGTTCCGAAATTTATTCCGAAAAATATTTATTCTATTTTTGAGTAAATTTTTCGCGGTGGCAAAGAGATCATAGACTGGTGTTGTGCATACTTGACCATACGCAGAAGTACAAGAGTAAGATATTATTGTGAAAGTTTTTTGTGTTTTTGCTAGACTTTCTTACAGTATCCAGAAAGAAAAAATTATGCCTATGAGCGGAGCGAGCCGCATTTATATTTTTTTGAATTTGATAGAGTGGCCTACAGTGGGGTCCAGATCTGGACCAAATGACGACATTTGCGAGCTAGTCAAGATTAAGTTGTGGCGTACATAGATATAATTTGCGGTGTAAACTTCCTGCCATAGACAGAAAAACAATCAAAAGTTTTCATTACATTTTGTTGTTATTTTTTACCAAATTTGGCAAATTGACCTATAGCTGGGGTCGAGCTCCAAGCATAGTCGAAAAACACGCCGCCGCCGATAACAAACGCTATCAGCAAAATGTTCAACCCGCTCAAATTTTGTTTTTTTTGCGTTGACTGACAAAGTGACCTTACAGATTATTGCTAACATTTTTGTGCTATTTGTTGTGGTTCAATTGATAGAAACTGACCAGACCACTCAAAATACGTTACTTTTTTGCCGTGCAGAGACCCAAGTTATAGTTTAAATAAAACTTTTTAAACCATCACGATTTGTTGACATATTTAAAGAATATTTATCGGGTATTTATCGCGTACCTTTTGTTTTTATTTTCCCCTACGTTTCCATCGCGTTGCAGCGATCGTGGTCACGGGGCGACTGGATGGTATAGTTATAGTTTAAACAAAACATCACTTGATGTAAAACGAAAGTTGCAATAGAACAGCTGTTGTACAAAGGTCGCTGGGTGCCGGCCACAGACAAAAGGCAGCGCAGTATAAACGCTCCACCAATTCATCGTCACTAATTACGTAATTATGGGGGAGAAAGAAAACATGAACAAGTGTGAGGATTATTGGTTTTGTAGGGTTCCTTCCTTTATTATCTTTGTTTGTTTTATAGTGCCTATGTAATGATTTGTGTACGTTTGTTGTCTATATTTTCCCTCACTTTTTTGTTGTATGTAAGCTAAATATTTTTTTATGCTATTCTATTAAGTTACCTGCTTGTCGTATCGTATAATAATGTCGTTACGTGCGTAGGTAAGGAAATAACTTTCTAGGGCGAATTTCATGTACCTAACATATCAGAAGTAGAAAAGGAAAACAAAATATTGTTTTAACTTGGTTCCAACTACCAAATCTCCAACAAACAAAATTAGGTTGGCACGTAACTTTTCTTAAAATCTACAGGACTAGTCTCATCAGCTTCACGAAATATATATTTTATACGATAGAGAGATTAACTTTCTCTGATTCCGTAGAATGAGATTCCAATGAGTAAAATTCAACTTAGAAGAAAATAGTGATATTGAATCGCTTATCAACGCAATTTTTTAGTGAACCTACTGACCCCTATTCAGGCATTTACTTAGTGACATAAAATTGTTTGACCAAACCGAAAAGATGGCGCTTTATTTAATTAAAAGGACACAGGACTCTACAATAATTTTTATTCATAATTCAAGTTCCCTGCAATCTATTGAAGTCTAGGATAAATAGGTTATTACTTTTCAGAAAACGCTTCATTATTTTGATGTACCTATAAGGATTTTTACCATTTCCGTGCGGTTATGGAACCCCAAAAATAAAATGGCAGGCATTCCTGGCGCCGAGTCGACACATTAACTCGCAAGCACGACATTTCTCGATCGCAACATTCGTAAAGTTTTTTTCTGCAAATTGAAAGTCATGCATGAGGAGGTTCGGTTGAAACATCATCACCATCATTATGTAAAAGAAACAAAGTTTCGGAACTTAAGTCGACTCATAGTACCTATACTAGCGGTCCGGCCCGTCTTCGTTCGATTATAAACATTGTTTTACATAGGTAATTGAAGTTTTTTAGAAGTTCATGCGTATCCCTAACTTTTTAAAATATTCTATAGTCAATGATCATCACGGATTATGTAGGATTCTAATGGTGAAAGAATTTTCAAATCGGTCTGGTAGTTCCGGAGCCTATTGAATCCAAACAAACATACAATAAAATATTTCCTCTATATAATATTAGTATAGATAAAGCAAGAGTCAGAACTTTATTAGTGTTTTCGGCATTTATTGTCGAAGTAGGTGTATAGTCAACGATAAAATAGCTTTTAAATAAGCTGTTCTAATGCGCTAATAGATATCGCAAGCTAAGCAATAATAAAAATTAAATAATTATTTATAGGCAAAATAATACTTAAATTGAATTAAGTTCCATGTAAGTAAAGAAAATATCATCGAAATAATCTTAAGCTATGTTCGGGTAGGATAATAAATTATTTCACAATTACTCGACTTCAGTGATTTAGGAGCGGTCTATCCCATTTTTTAATACTCAGTATAGGGTTGGTACTACCATTTGTGGATTGTGTACTGAATAATTTTATTATTGTACTATTCAAATATGCATATGGCAATTGTTTTATGATGAAAGAATATCATATCATTATCATATCCCCCATTATGTCACCCACATCTGGAAATAGGCCTCCTTTAGTCTTTGCCAGCCTCTAACCGGTGCCTATCGCATCTTATTTTTTCTTCTATTACGTGTAGTTATAGAATTTTCCGAGCGTTTATGTATTAAAACATTAAGAGCTGTTTGAAATTTGAAGAGACTATGTAAAAAGAAGTCTTTATAATTATACAAGCTGTGAAAAAGCGTGACCGGAAATACCCTTAAAATAGTTTTTAAATCATAATGTGATTCCAAACCGAAAACCATGTTTGCTTAATTAGCTTTTTTGTTAATTTACAATAGAAAAGTTAATGATGATTGAATATAACACTAATTGGTGTTCACACACACAAATAAACAGCTAAGTTACATGCACACTAACACAAAGTAGAGTCACGCAGAACTGTGTATGGTGTTGGTACAGTGCTGCACAAAATGTATTTTTATGGTCGAAAGCAAAAAGGCTTCTAACAATCAGTTAGCTTTTTTAACAGGGTAAAACGTTTATTAGCAAAGAAAATTAATTTCCTAACCAATTAAGAACTTTTAATTAAAATTGAAACAATAGAGCTAACTGGAGACAGTTGCGTGCGTTGCGTTGACGTTTGATTAGTGTCATAAATGAGCATTAAAATATAACTTTTTTAGACGATGATATTAATATCCTTCATTAAATTTCACGTTATTACCTAGATCGAATCCCTGGAATTGGATTTTTCCGAATTTAGTTGTACGCAATACAAGAGTTTATCTGAGGAGCATCTTATCCGATACCGATCCAAAGTACTATGGATCTACCTTAATATGACAAATATATGAAATAAAAAAATAACAATAATAAAAACTACCTAATCTAATATAGTATATACATACATTCATACATCATCTGAGAATATAAAGTAAATAATTATCAAAAGGACATAGACGCTGATTTACATTTTCATATACTGATTGCTTACCCATAATCTCTAACTACCTAACCAGCTATTTCATCGTAAACGAAGTTACGACAACTAGTACGAAAACAATGAAACACTTTTCTCCTCGGCCATCCCTCACACATGCACAGTTGCACACATGCACACCGTGGTCAGACACACAGGTGGCCGCGTCACCTGACACGGCGACCGGCCACTTCCGCCGGACGTGGCAATTAGCCGCGACGCTGACACTTTGACCCGCCGCGGATCGGGACCCCGCCGAGTAGATACCGAGGTTTCTGAAAAGCCCTTGTTACAACCCAAATCCGAACCTCAGTACTTATACTGCGGTTCAGATTTGGGTTTCAGGTTCAAGTCACACACTGACATTTTCTATGTAAGTACATATAGTAAAAATGTATATCTATGTATTCGTATATTATTATTATGTATATCAGTTACCGAGTGTTCAGAATGCTGGCAGCATTGTCATTTTGGATGGCTTATTCGTTGATCGATATAATAGCCAACGTTCCGATCACCTATGAACTCAAGTTTTGTGAAGTTTTTAAATGGTATTGGTCGTTATCGATTTATAATAAAAATATCTGTCTATTTAGTATATTGTATATCAGTCATCTAGCACCCATAACACAAGCTCTGCTTGGGGCTAGAAAATGCTGTGTGAATTGTACAGCATTATTTATTTTCTATTATTATTTATTTATTATCTAGGCCTCCGACACAATAGATCGCCACCGGCTTCTGTTCAGCGCCGCCTCCCTCCAGTCCGGTGTGAAGACTTGAAGTGAGCGAAGGTCCTTCTCGACTTCGTCTTTCCACCTGGTATATGTATATCTGATCTATATCCACCATATTGCTGGTATATTTCCACCATATATCTGGTTTCAGGTCCAAGTACATGCATTTATTTCAGTTACAAGGATTATTTTGGGTTTACACAGATTTATCTCGGAAACGAATCAGGTCGTGTCGCATCATCGCTATGCCGCCTTCGACGTCATAAAGTAAAATAAGGAGATAGGGTAACGGTATCGTATCAAAGTCGTTAAGATATTCTTCAAGGTCACTTATAATACGCATCGAGTTGAGGTCGTGACGATTTCTGAACTGAAGATCGTTGAGGGTTGATCGTTTGAGGGACCTCAAACGATGAAAATACGCTAATCTTGTCCGAGATTACTTATTTTAGCCGTTTGAAGTGAAAACCCGATATCCTTGAGGTCCTGGGGCACATACAATAAATAATGCTGGACAATCAGCACAGCATCACCTAGCCCCGAGCTAAGCAGAGCTTGTGTTATGAGTACTAGATGAGTGATATACATAATACAATATATTAAATAGATGGATATTTTTTTATTATACATGAAAACCCCAACGACAATTTTAAAAGAAGAGACAAAGCGCACAGGTGATCTGAATGCTGAATTTTATTCCGATGAATTAGCCATCCAACGCAATGCTGCCAGCATTTTGGGCACTGTGCCTTCTGGTGAAGGCTTACATTTTTAGGAAGTAGTTAATGTATAGACTAGTTGTAATTTATTCTGTTTAGCACTGCAATCTCTTTTTGTTAATAAACACTACACAGGGTGATGATGGATCTTGGCTTGAGCTTGGTGTTAACTTGTGTGATTTTGCGAGTAATAACTTGATCGCCGTTAAAAGGCGAGAAAATTAGCACTTTTTCATATCGAATATGAAGTCGTTAATAATTATTGGTACTCAAATGGTATTACGCAATCAGGTCTTTATTTGTCTATACTTATATTAAAAAGAGGTAAGGTATGATTGTTTGTTTGAATTGGCTCCAAAACTACTAGACCGATTTGAAAAATTATTTCAGCATTACAGCATTATTTCAGCATTAACCGAGGCGGGTTACCGCCGTTTGGGAGCAGCGAAACAGGCACAATGGAAATGCCAGTCGTGCCGATCTCCATCGCCCGCGCCTGCTTCGCTAGACAAAATAATGGAGAAGCTAAACTCAATGGAGATGAAGATGACTGCTCTTCCACAACTCTCTGAAGACATCAAAGGAATCAAGCTCAACCTGGACAAGCTGCAAGATAGTTGCCAGAATGCTGTAAGAATGACTGAAGAGATCGGTAAGCGCGTCGACGACATCGAACTTCGTACAGCCTGCCTTGAAGGCTCACTGTGTGACATGATTGAGGTTAAGTCGCAAATATTTACGTGCCAACGCAACGATCTTCAACGCGACCAAATGTCGCGTCAAAACAATGTCGAGATAAAAGGCGTTCCATATAAAAAGACTGAAAACTTATTCGACATTATTGAAATGATTGGCTCGTGCATAAATTATAAAGTCGCGAAACCACAAATCAATTATGTGAGTCGCATCCAAGAAAAATCTATAATAGTGAGCTTCCTAAATCGGTACGTAAAGGAAGATTTTATTGCATCAGCCCGCCTGAAGAAATCCCTCTCAGCTGCGGATATCGGCCTGAACGGTGGAAGGATTTATGTGAATGACCATCTATCTCCGGACTACAAGAAACTCCTCACAGAGACCAAACAGCTGGCGAAGGACAAAGGTTACCTATACACTTGGGTAAAATACTCCAAAATACATGTCCGAAAAAATGACACATCACCTGTTATTACTATTAGGTCACCAGTGGATTTAAACAAATTGGTTTAATATGTCACTTAATTCGAGAGTTAATTTTTTTTCATATGTTTATTTTCTATACTACTTTTTTCTACACATGCAACCTATTATCTTATCTTAGAGTTACATACTGCTACCGTAAAATAATCACTTGTTTTTGTCACTTTTATTATATCCGCAAATGTCGCACACAGTTTTCACAGTTTAATGTTTATTTTTTAACGAAAATGCTTTTAGTATTCGTATTTACAATAAATCTACATAAAATAATATTACAACAGAAGATAACTGTTTCGTTCACCTATACTCAAAACTTAGAACTAATTCCTAGTGTTTTTGTTTATACTGCCGCTTGGAATGTCAAGGTCACGCTCGATTCAATATTCCATTATTCATTATCAATACAGTACCTACAATCTGCCCTTAATGCACTCGGTAACACAAACAGCTGTTACTGAGTCTAAATACATAGCGAGTATGATATTGTTTTACCACTACAATGTATTCTGAAAAACTCGAATGTTACTACCAAAACGTAAGGGGATTACGAACGAAAACATCAATACTACGTCGCAACCTACAATTACATAACTATGATGTTATTGCCCTATCTGAGACATGGTTATTAGATAGTATTTTAGACACAGAACTGTTTGACAATAGGTACCTCGTATGGCGCAGAGACCGTAGGTATGACGTCACAAACCAAACCCTTGGCGGCGGCGTGTTACTGGCGATTAAAACCGGGTACCAGGTATTGTCTCGTCCGGAGTGGAGTTCTACCGCAGAGGATCTATGGCTTACTATTCGGTCTAACGGTATAGGCAAGACAATAGGGTGCATCCATGTTTGTGTCTTATATTTATGTAACCAGAACCAAGGACTTAATTTCTCACAACAGCTTACAAATTTTTTAAATAATCTCCGTGATATTGTTACAGCTAATCCAGCCGATAAGTTTATTGTAATGGGTGACTTTAATCTTGGATCGATTCAATGGCAGCTAATAGATGATTTGGGTTACCTTATGCCAATTAATTTGTTAGGGAGAATGGAGATGGAATTAACCGATGAGATGGATGTTATCGATTTTCATCAATATAATTGCGTTCCTAATCAACATGGTAGATTTTTAGATTTAGTTTTAGCCAATCTTGATGTAAGTGTCTCTGATTGTAATAGCCCACTGGTACCTCTTGATGCTCATCATAATGCACTTGACGTGACCATAAATATTTGTTTAGAGCAGCTGTTAAAACCAGCACCTAGGACCAAATACTGTTATGATAAGACAGACTTCAATGCATTTAATCTTTGTCTATCAGAAATAGATTGGGAAAGTAATTTAACTAATAATTCACTCGAGCAGGCTACTGAATACTTTTATACATTATTGAAGTCTTTGCGTGAAAAGTGCTAGAAAAGTTTGTTCCATCCCGAGTAATTAGGCTTCAACAATTTCCACCATGGTATTCTGCAGCATTAAAGAAAGTATTAAAAGAAAAATATAAATTCTATAGTAAATTCAAACGCTATGGCATGTTGGCAGATAAAATTACTATTGATTACTTGAAGACTAGAGCAAAGGTCCTGGAAAAGGAATGTTATACTTCATTTATCTCTTCCGTGGAAGATTCTATTAAAAATAATCCTAAGTATTTTTGGTCGTACATCAAGTCTTTATCAAAGTCCACATCTATTCCATGCTCCATGACATATAATAATAGGAATACAACATCAGGTCCTGAGATATGTGATTTTTTTGCGGATTATTTTCATTCCACGTATTTACAGTCAGGTCAACAATCATCCGTAGCTTCATCGTCTTCTGTAGTTAGTCCAACCTCAACGCACGCAGTTGGCATGGATTGCGATCTATCGAGAATAGAATTGTCTACCTCTCTTATTAAAAATAAACTATTAAAATTAGATAAAAATAAATCAGCGGGACCAGATACTATACCCCCTATTCTCCTAATTAAATGCGCGGATGAACTATCTGTTCCCATATTAATACTATTTAATAGGTCACTAAACGAAGGATATTTTCCTAAAATCTGGAAGTCTGCATTTATCTCACCAGTTCATAAGAAGGGTGCAAAGGATAACGTCGCCAATTATCGTCCCATCTCCAAACTCTGCATTTTAGCTAAAGTGTTCGAGCGTATAGTCTATGAGCAGGTAATCGGACCAGTTAGGAACATTCTTCCATCCAGTCAGCATGGGTTTCTTTCTGGTAGGTCTACAGTCTCAAATCTGATTCTGCTGAACGAAATACTCACTGAAACCATGGATGGTGGTAGATATCAAACTGATGTAGTGTATACGGACTACGCTAAGGCCTTTGACCGAATAGATCACTGTATTCTACTATCTAAGCTATCTGCTGTAGGAATTAGAGGTGATTTGCTAAGATGGTTCACCTCCTACATCAATAATAGATCACAATTAGTAGTCCTGGGTAATTTTGCTTCCAAGTGGATGGGTGTTCCAAGCGGTGTTCCCCAGGGTTCCTTACTGGGACCACTCCTGTTTTTGATTTTTGTGTCGGATATTGATACTTGTTTTCACCACTCGTTTGTTTTGGCCTTCGCTGATGATATGAAGATTTTTCGTCCAATATCCAGTCACAGAGATGCTATGCTTCTCCAGGAGGATCTCGATCGTCTTGATGAATATTGCCTAATAAATAAACTAGATCTAAATGTTAAGAAATGTAATGTTTCAACTTTCACAAGAAAATCGAATTTAGTAAAATTTAATTATAAGCTAAAAGATCACACTTTAGAAAACGTTAGTAAAATAAGAGATCTTGGGGTCATTCATGATTCAAAGCTATTATTTGACGCTCATATTTCTTCTATTGTCAGTAAAGCATCTAAGTCACTCGGTTTTATCATGCGATCTTCAAAAGATTTCAAAAACATCAAGACGATCAAGATTCTCTATAGTACCTATGTGCGTTGCCACTTGGAGTATGCCTCCCAAATCTGGAACCCCAACTACTCTATTTATATAGATAGAATCGAAAGTATACAACGCAAATTTCTACGATACATAAACTTTAAACTACGATTAGATGAGCCCGACTACCTTCTTAAATGTGCCAAACAGCATCTACTTCCACTGTATCTAAGGCGTGATTTTGCAGATATAGTGTATCTGGCTCAAATTGTAACCTCGCGTATAGATTGTCCCCAGTTACTGAGCAGAATCCAATTCTATATACCAAACAGGTCTTTCCGACAAACTAATCTTTTCTACTTACCTCGTGTATCGACAAATTATCGCCAGAATTCCTTTTTGTACCGAGCCAGAAAAAAATTTAACCTTCTAAATACCGAGCTTGACCTTGATCTCTTCAATAGCAGCATCCCTAGTCTAAAAACCAAGCTTAATAAATCTTTCTTTGATAAATATCAGTTGGATAAGCAATATAAATAGTGAACGAATACAGTACATGACATTTCTTTAATAAATAAAAATATATATATATATATATATATATATACTAAATTAATACCTTTATAAAAGAATATTTTTGCGGTAAATGCGAATATTAAATTAATCTGTTATCATTATTTGTGTATCTTGTAAGTGTATTTTGTTTCTATAAGTGGGAACTTGTTAATAGCCACCTGTTATCTGTACACATTTCGAATAAGTATTTCTGTGCTGAAAGATCCCCTAAAATAAATAAATAAAATAAATAAAAAATTACAATCCTACATTATCACTGATTGATGAACATAGCCCATAGAATATTTTCAAAAAGTTCCGTATGAATACTTCTAATGTAACCCAAAGTGTGTAAATTTTTATTTTGAAATTTTTGTCACATACACGTGCGAAACCGGCGCGAACCGCTAGTTGGTAATACTTTCGATTCCGCTGGAAGAATCCACTTGAACAGTAGAGCTTGGTTATTATGTTTCATAAACTTTAAATTCCACTCAATAATCAAAGGAAACAATAACTTGTTAACGACCTATGGCAAATTGTCGGTGGATAATGAGGGCTCTCGTCTGACGTGCTGTCAGTGCTTTCAGCTCTTTTATATACTACCTCTAGACTGTTTGCACCAGTAAGATGAATTTTTGTTGTTTCAATTGTAAATACTAATTCTTATTTGGATGATTCATTGTGATTTTAATACTTAAATTTTATAAAATAATATAAATAAATAATAAAAAAAATAATATAAATAAAATAAAATAATTAAAATTTATTTTATTTTATTTATTAAAATAAAATAATTAAAATTTATTTTATTTTATTTATTTATATTTTTTGTTAATCGTTTTATAAACAAAATGTTTAATGACTTTTGGAAATTGAAAAATAGACTTTCATCTCATCGAGCACCTCTGCCAGCGTCCTTCGCAGATCGTCATCCCCCTGGCAGGAGGGCATCCTAAACTACGTTTACCGAGTCTCCACTCAAGAACACGTATGCCAGCAGTTGTCGGTTCTTCGCAAAATATGGCCGGGCCACGGCCACTTCAGTTGCAAATTTTTTGAGCTATGTCGATACTACGTAGTACGATAGTTAAGGATTGCCATATATCCTTAAAAAGTACTATAGCAAGAAACCTTTCATCTAGTATCCAGTATTTATATAATAACATGGCAACATTGGCAACCCTTAAAGCCCCTTAGCAAGAAACCAACAAGTCGTAACGAAGGGCAACCCTATTTTGATCGAGTGCTCGCATCCTCCGCAATAACCTGTCATTTTGTTATTATACTGTCATTTGTGGTATTAGGACTTTGAATAAGCGCCATCTGTAATTAGTATGCTTTAAAAGGACTTCCTTGAAACGCTAGTACTAACTAATGCAAATGACTTTTCAAGACTATAACGACTGATTATGGGATAATCTTCCATGATTTGTATGCAATCTTTTATATTTATTTGAAGGAAAGCCACTGGCTTATTATTAAATGCTAACAAATTGGTAAATAACAGTAGGTAATTTAATTTAAATATTAAAATGCATGGTTGTTATGTGTTGGCTGAAAAGCTTTTTTACCGAATGTGAAAAAGTTCTTGTAAAAAGGTTTTACCTAAGTTCGATTGCATGTTTATGTTGTTAATGTATTTTTTTTTATAAAAAAATAAAGACCGATGTTGATATCTTTGATTTTTGACGACAATTGTGTACCGATTTTGTTTATTGATTTACTTTATATTGTAAAATACAAAACAATTCTTTGTTTGTAACATCAAGTTACACGTCGAACATAAATAATTCATATAAAAAAAGATTCATTTATAGAATTTTGTATTTAGAAGATATTCTCAAAATAGTCTCATAACATTTTTATTTCCGAGCAATATGTAAAACCCGCAAAACTTAAAAAAACAGTGCACATTAACGAATATATCGCGGTTTCTTAGTTTTTTTTTAACAATCAATTTATTTTGATAAATACGCTGCAGTCTTTTTTAACAGTTGATAAACTTGTCACCAAGTTGTTTATCATTGCAACTCGACTCACAATGTCAGTAATATATTCTAATTTTAAGTTTTTTTATCAAAATCTCAGTCAAAAGTTTTACATATTCCAACTGGACCTTTAAGATTCCACTTCAAACATTAACTTATCTTAATTTTATCGAACAGGCATAAAACCAGACCAAACTTAAAACTCAAGTTAATTATTCATATTTTAAAGTTTTTGAAGCGTTAAAATCAGTAGAATGAAACTAGTTTTTATGATAATTTATTGTGTTGGAAAGTTATTATCATTATCAATAGGTTATGTAAATTACGAGCTTTCTATGTTTTTTGACTAGACCGAGGCGATAGAATTTAGTGAATTACAATTTAATTTATTAAACCGGAGCTAATCCTCCTATTCGTTTCTTTTATGATTATTTTTAAGAATGTTTAGCTAGGTTCGTTAAATTATTATTTTGTTTATATTCATTTAATAGTCCAGCGAAAGTATCGCAGATTATTTTAAAATATATACAACTATTATACATATAAAAAAATGTACTACTACCTGTGCTCTCTGTCCTTTTGAACGGGACCATTTCAAAAATTCTACTATATTTACCAATTTAAATTTTCGAAGAGAGGAATATTTTGAAATTTAATCTCAATTCGTATTTCGATATTGCAAAAATAGTTTAAGAAACTCCGGAAACAATAAGCTCAATTATCTGCAATCCAAACCCAGACGCAGAATTGAGTTCTTAATTGCGTTTTTCAGTTCCATACGTCCGCAATATCCATTATGCGGTTAAGTTGCCTCGCTAATGAGTGCGCGATATCGTCCGTTTTGTAGCACGTAATCGCGATGTTATCTCCCTCCTCTACCCCCCCCCCCCCCCACTGCCCCCTCAGCGGACCAGAACACCCCTGGGACTGGCAACACTGCGCTCGCGTTTGACAATTGTTGAGTGAAGTGTGAATGGGTTCTATCTTATTAGCTTTGGATGATTGTGTGGACTTGTATCGGGATCGGTGTGAGTTATTTGTAGTCTGTTGAGATTTGTATACTTGAAGATAAAAATATCTATCGAGGAAGGTAATGCATTATGACGAAATAAATATAAATAATTTTGTATATTATGTAAGTCACTTATCTAGTACCTGCCCAGAACAGAAGCTTTGCTCGTTATAGGCCTAGTAAGATGCCGTGTGATGTATCCAATAAATAAATAAATAAATAATGGTGGACAATCCACACAATAATATTTATATATTTTATGACTACAGAAACTCAAATTGTATCAGGAATATTGTTGGGTTTTCTATATATAACAATGGACAGTTGAGAGGAATTCAGGCAAGAAAAATGACAATCTCCATTATTACCTTCGTAAATCTAATTTCTGCGTCATAGCAGTAAAATTACAAAATGACTACACCATTATCTAGGCACGCGGGCGCAGCTAACCGCGAAACGTCCATTTCATTTCCATAATTTCACAAAATACCAGATTAAATCCGAAATCGCTGACAATCGTCCGGAGTATGTTGGCAGAACAATAGACCCGCGCCACAGTGTAGGCAACACTAGTAGCACAATGTCATACTTTTTCCGCGCATTATACAATTTGTCTGTCAAAACATAAAGTTGAGAGTCAGATGTGAGTGATACCTTGTAGGGATGCGCTGTACTATTGTCTAAAAGGTACCGAACAAAAAAACGTATTTTTTGTTAGGTACCAATAATATTTAAACTAACCTATAACTAACTTTTTAAGCTTTAGCTTTTTTCCAATATTTGGGCAGTTTCATAATAAAAGTTCGAAAATAAAAGTTATGTTTCGAAAAAATTTAAAACTCACATCTTAAATCATAATAAATATCACTTTCTTTATAAATGATTTTAGTGCTATGCATGATTTTACCTATAATATTTAACCTCTTTGCATGCACAAAAATTGGGAAGTCAACTGAAGACCCTTATGTGTAAAATAGAAGAAAATTAGGTAGGTATTTTAACTAACTAATAGAACTTAAATGAACATTAGTTTATTAAGCAGTTGATATAGAAAGTGTACTTACGTAATGAATGTCGTAAATCTAATATTTTTATCTATAATGATCAGTTTTAGTCCTTCTTAGGAAAATATGACTTTTTGCGAGACAGTATTATCCGATCTTTGACAACCGGAAAAAAGATCATAAAATATCCGGCAACCCTATTCGCGTGATATCCATGGCCAGTAAAATAATAAAACGTTGTAATGACCGGCCATTGTACACAAATGTGACGCAAATAATTGCTTTTCCCATAATGCGATGGAAAAGGTCACATAGTATTAATAAATACAATTTTCATGAAGAAGTATGGGGATTGGGGATGTCATAGAAGCCTTAAATCATATATGTAGGTGATGAGGCAACGAACCGCGTGTCGTATATTATATCGTATCGAAATATTATCCAGACATTTTTGGGCTGAATCTTGAAGAAGTTAACTTAACTGGCAGTTTGACAGGGGTTTCATTGATGTTGACTTCGGTAGCGCAGCGGGCGAAGTTTCGCCTACGACGCGGAGGCGGAGGAGGTTGCGGGATCGATCACCGCCTTGGGACAAAGTTCTTGTTCGATCTGCAAATATAATTTTCGGATGTTTTGGGTATTTTCTATGTATAGTAAATATCTATGTAAGTAATATCAATAGTTTGGGGCTTGATGATGCTGCGTGGATTATCCAGCATTAATTATTTTTAATATTATTTATTTTCTTAACAAGACAATAACAAAACCAAATTAGGATTTGTATTTATCGTTGAAACAATTGAGGTAACAGCAGACTGTTGCTAACAATCTACAGATAGATCCATATCATTAATTTATTATTTAATTTATAGATATAGTTACTTGAGCGTATTTTCAAATGCCACTTGTATCCATAAAATTTTTGTATCTGTTACCTATATCACAGATAACATAATACTAATACCTATATCTATCTAATAAATAATAAATGCTAGCCCATTAAACATTGAACAAATGAACCATTTCAAAGATAGAACCCAGCGATTGCGCATTCAAACCATCGCCATTCCATTACAAACAGAACTACAATTACGCTGAATCAATCGATACAAAGAAATTAATTACAAAAAAGTGCATACAAAGCGTGCAGTGGGCTTATCACGACAACGCGGGTCTAAAACGAAACGACTAATTACCGGCCTGGGCGATAACATCGCTGGACATACACCCCTTGGTAATGCTCGAGGAAGTGCGCTTTGTGACAGACTGAAGCGGGCTGGACGTGATAGAATAGGTACTTATTTATATCTAACATAAGGTATATATTTTATATAGGCCGTAGTTATTAAGTATTTAACTTCTTGGAGTAGACTAATGTTGCCTGAAATCAAATCATCCCTAATGACCCCATAGATGGCATTATACATATATAATTTTTTATTGGCCTGAAATAAATGATTATTATAAAACATCATATGGATCAGTTCATCTACCTACAGATTGTTTGAAACATTCTGCAGTTAGCACCATTGTTTCAATTGTAAATACTATGTCTTATTAGGTTATTTATTTGTATTTTTTTTTGGTAGTAAATATTTTATATAGGTATTACATACGTATGTTAGCCAATATTGATCTACCTGTAGATTATTTGCAACAGCCTGCAGTATGCTCAATTGTTTGCAATTGTTAATACTATTTAAAATTTGGTTATTTAATTGTAATTTTCTTAGTTAATAAAATGCGATAGGTATACATATTTTAGCAAATATTCCTAATTAGCATGGTGCACACTCGCTTTGTAGTTAGTTCATTATTATATGAATATGGTTATGTATATATGTTGGTTATCTAGTCTCTGCTCTTTTTATACGATCAAATTCCAACCCATAAAAAATAAATAAATAAGTTAAATTAAAGTATTTAAATGTTCTGTTTTCATGTTCTAATGCTTTTCCCATGCGTTTTAAAATCAACAAAAAACTCAGATGTGGATTTGTGATACGCTGGTACCGCATTCTAATGGTTCTGCTATTGGTTTATAATGTGACAAACCGCTCCGCTCATGAAACAACTATCCGCCCAAACATGGTGGGTCTTAAAACTACACTTTGTTAATCATTATGATTGAAATGAAAGGAAGCAGCTTGACAATTAAAATAATATAATGTGTATGCAGTAATTAAACGGGATATGCGTAGATAAGGCACAAAAATAGTTTATTTTATTGGTTCAACGATTATTGTAAACTTTTTAAAATTACGTGAGAAGTTTTGAAATTTTCTACCTCGTTAGTTTGGCATTTGACCAATTTTCAAAAAATGGGTCCTTAGAAAGAACGAACTATTGTGGAAGTTTTTACGTTAAAAAATATATTTTTGGTTGTCACATTAAAGCTTAGCAAAATTGGATTTTGATATAATTGTTTTCTCCTACTTATCATCTTCTTTTATAAAACGCCCTGTTTGTGTTAGACAAAACAAATCATAAAAATAAAACCCGATCGGTGAAGCTTTAGCTAATCGCAGCATATTTAAGTTTTAGCGAGACTCACGGACTGCAATTTATTTTTAGATTTACTTACGTACAGATAATATAGGTATTACTGAAGGCTTCGATTTGAGACGTCAGCGTGCATACAAAAGCTTTCAATATTTATAATTTTTTTATAGTTTCTTAACCGAATACTTAAAAAAACTCAGTAAAGCACAACACACAAACCTCGTTATTCTAAACAGCCTTAATGGGTAAGTAGTTAACTACCAAATTAATTATTTATACAGTTAATTTATTTTATAACTTACTAGCCCGTTTTTTGTTGCCGACTTTTTTATTCAAAATTACCCTAAAGCGTTGTGTGGTGAACTGTAGAACTGTCACTACCGAACCCACAACCTAGGCGCGTCCCACGTAAGACCGATCGGGCTAAATTCTTCCAATTAGTCAAATCAGAGCTTACTGTTAAGCCGAATCTATCAAACCACATAACTGTAAGGGAAATTGACCATTACACAAATCAACTAACACATATTCTTACCAACAGCTTTGAACAATCCTGCCCACTTATAACTCCCAAACGGAGGACGGACAGACATTGGTGGGGTCCTGAACTGCAGAGACTCCGTCGCAAAGTAAGGAAACTATTCAACAGAGCCATAAACACTAGAAAAGACAATGACTGGGTGAATTACTATAAAGCAAAGAGAATCTACAAGAAAGAAATTCGCCTCAAACAAACTGAATGTTGGGAGAGATTCTGTACCAACATCGAAAATAACAGCCAGGCAACCCGTATAAGAAACATACTAGCAAACGAGCCAGTAAGTACGCTTGGGTGCCTTATCAAACCTGACAACACGTACACCAAATCAGATGCAGAAACCAGTGAAGCGCTACTGAACACACACTTTCCAGGTTGTCAGGTTACAGAAACTTGCACATGGGAAGATACACCAGAGCTAGAGCCCACCGACCTAGATTGGACAATAGCTTACAACATGATAAACCGCGAGAAGGTACTATGGGCAATAAACAGCTTCCTTCCTTTCAAAGCACCAGGGCTGGACGGAATCTTTCCAGGTATGCTCAGATGGTGTAGCGGCATTCTAGCTGACCAGTTTGCATTTTTAGAGCATGCATCGCCCACAAGTACATACCACAGAAATGGAGGGAAGTGAAGGTAGTGTTCATACCAAAACCGGGAAGAAGTGACTACACACAACCAAAATCTTTCAGGCCCATAAGCCTGACATCATTTCTTCTGAAAACCTTAGAAAGACTCTGCGACAAAGAGATTAGAGACAATACACTCTTTCACAAACCGCTGCATCAGCAACAACACGCCTACAGCAAAGGCAAATCCACAGAATCCGCCCTACACAATGTAGTTTCACGCATAGGAGGCGGATTGTCGTCAAAGCAACCAACATTGGCGGCCTTCATTGATATCGAAGGAGCTTTCGATAAGACCACCTTCACCAGCATACATAGAGCCCTCACAAGATACGGTGTCGCGCCGACGCTGGCTGAATGGATAAACAATATGCTCAAACATCGAGCGATACAAGTGACTATCAACAAAACCACAAGAGGTATAGTTGCCAGGGGTTGCCCCCAAGGCGGCGTATTATCGCCCCTACTGTGGAACATAGTTGTTGACGAGCTAATCCGCAAGCTCAATGGCAGAGGACTAATTACAGTGGGATATGCGGATGACCTCGCGATCCTTGCGACCGGATGCTTCGAGAATACACTATGCGACCTGATGCAACTTGCCTTTAGAACCATCGAAACATGGTGCAATGACCACGAACTCTCAGTAAATCCAACTAAAACGGAACTTATAATGTTCACTAACAAACGACATCTGGGGAACATAAAACTCCCTAAACTTTTCAACACAGAGATCAAGTTAAAAAATGAAATCAAGTATCTAGGGGTCATACTAGATAGCAAACTATTGTGGAATAAACATCTTGAACACAAACTCCAACGTGCTACGACCACCCTCTACCAATGCAGTAGAATGCTTGGAAAAACCTGGGGTATCTCACCAAAAATAACCATGTGGCTATACACTGCTATCATCAGACCAACACTAACCTATGGAGCGATAGTCTGGTGGACCAGAACGGAGTTAAGCACCGTGATAACTAGACTACAGCGATTCCAAAGACTGGCCTGCTCAGCCATAACAGGCTGCATGAGAACCACTCCCGGCGCTGCCCTAGATATCATTCTAGACCTAGCACCATTAGATCTTCACATAAAACAAGAGGCTACGATGTCGGCTATAAGGCTACAGAACATGGGTTTCTGGGGAGCCACCAGCAGTCCACACGCCCAGATCTTGAACAGGGCCATAAAATATGAACCCCTTATAGCCGCACCTTGTGACAGAATGCTCAATAAACCAATACTAAACAAGCACTACCAGATACAACTATATGAACAACAAAGGGACGAATCTGGACCGCATGAAGTCAGAATCTATACAGATGGCTCCAAAACGGCTACAGGCACGGGTGCTGGGGTCCACTCACTGGACCTCAACATCAACATATCAGAAACACTAGGTAAACACAGCTCTATATTTCAATGCGAATGTATAGCAATAACTAGAGCAGCATCTGCTATACAAACGAGAGGCATAAACAACCAATGTGTTCGCATCCTCTCCGACAGTGCTGCCATACTCAAAGCCTTGGAGGGGAGCAGTTGCAACTCCAAGCTCGTGTACGAATGCCATCTGGCATTAGAAGATGTATCAATAAATAACACGATTATCCTTCAATGGATAAAAGGACATAGCGGATCACTAGGAAATGACGCCGCTGACGAATTGGCACGGCGAGGATCGGAAACAACCACAGAAGGTCCAACACCTTTCCTCCCCTTGCCTTTCTCATTATTCCAAACATGGATAAGGCTCAAAACTAGAGAGATGCATAACGATAGATGGACAAACTTACTCGAGTGCAGACAAACCAGAGCGGCGCTTCCATCAACATCACCGAAGCTAACAAAACGCCTACTAAACCTAAATAGACCGGACCTACGTATCCTCGTGGGTACACTAACAGGGCACTGCCCACTGAACAAACACCTATTCACCATCGGAGCGACAGACAGCCCTCTCTGCAGAGGGTGCCTAAGTGACGACGAATCAGCTGCCCACGTAATCCTGGAATGCGTGGGCGTAACAGCACAACGAACAGAAATCCTCAACTTGCCGAGGACACTCCGCGAAGCCTGTGAAGACCCCAGGAGGATTCTGCGCTTCTGGACGGAGCTAGGCTGGCTCTGCTAGCCACACCCACGCATAATGGACCAATAAGGAGTCCAAATGCGGATATAAGAGTACCCTTACCTAAACCTAAACCTAAACCCTAAAGCGTTTTCTCTAATTGCGATCTAACAAATATATTTGTATACTAGCGGCCAGCCCGGCTTCGCACGGGTATTAAACAAAAATTTCGGAAATTATATACACTAAAACGATGGGTTTCACAGTTTTCATACGGATCTTTACTTTTTTTAACAGCATTGGGGTTTTTGACATTGACTCGACATTCCAAAACTGACACTGGCCGTAGAGAAAAAGCAAGCACCGTGCGCTATACAACCTCTTTTTTCTATTCTGACGCGCCATAATAGAAAAAGAGGTTGAATATACAGCCCACGGTTCAATTATTGAATTTTTCATGCGGATCCCTAACTTTTTTGAAAATATTATATAGCCTATGTTCATCACGGAAAATTAAGGATTCTAATGGTGAAAGAATTTTTTAACTCAGTCCAGTAGTTTCGGAGCCTATTCAATTCAAACAAACAAACATACAAACAATCAAATATTTCCTCTTTATAATATTAGTATAGATATAGATTTATTATTTTCTCTACATATTATTTTGTTCTGAACTGAAGTTAAGTAGTAAATCCTATAATACACATAAAATCACACACTTAATTAACAATTGTTATTTTCTTAGTCAATTCAGATAAAAATTGGTATAAAACAAATAAAATTACATTTAAATAGTATTTAGAGTTGAAAGAATTGAGCTAACTGCTGACTGATGCAAACAATCTACGGGCAGCTACTGATTCATATAAATTAATGGTAATGCAATCCTACTAACATTATAACGGCGAAAGTTTGGGAAATGTGGGTTTTATTTTGTTACCCCCAAAACTACTGAAAGGGTCAGGATTTTTATGATTTAGAATTTTACAACATAGCCTAAATTATATAATAGTTTAGAGAATTATAAAATAGTCTTCTTTCTAAACGATAAATATAAGTCCGAAGTGGCAGACAGATGCTAGTCTTTTATAAATTAATTATTTGTTTTCACCTGCACAGGTTAGTCATGACGCTAAATATATTAATTTTTATGCTTATTTTATGATTGTTAAAAAATGTTGGAAGCTTTATCCGATATAGTTAATTAGCAATCTAGCCATGTAAATTACCGCCTGCTACAAAAAACTAAATTTTTATGTTGGTTTTGTATAAGATTTTCGGAAAATAAATACTTTGTTAGTAGTAGCCTTAGGTTGGAACTAGGTACATGAAAGTTATATCAATTTCAAAACATATAATGCAATTTTGTTACTGTATTGTCAGTCTAGCTTAAAAGTAGAGAGAGCGTATTTTTGTATGTTTCATAAACATCTGAAACTAAAAATACATCAACTAGCAAGTAACACTTACTCGGTTATTTTATGGTTGCTTTATTATGAAACTGTAAAATCGAGGTTTAACATTTTTATCACCTGGGGCTTTTTATTTACCATGCAAACGCGTTACACAGACGCGACAAGAACGCGGCGTGGAATCTGACAAAACCGTATTTAAGAATACGTTGTTGTGACGTCACACTCACACTGTTTGGGCAAGAAAGCTCTTTAGAGAATAAGGCCGCTGCAGATTGTAAGATTGATTCAATGGTCGATTCAAAGTCTCATTAAATTCCAAATCTGTTTCAAATTACATAAAATGTCATTAAATTGCTTCTACAAAAATACTGACGTGCAAGGCACTGAGTTAGGCTTCCTACATAATTAATTCTAAGATGGTCAATCCCAAAACAATTTTCAGTAAAAAAAAAACTAGAAATAGCATAACTACGGTTAGATGGTAACATTTCAGTTTCAAACGACTGGTGGAATCGTTTACGCGGCGGCGACTAAACGGTAAGGTTAATTACAAAGAGATAGCATCAGTTGCCATGTTCGTGTTTAAAAAAAAACGTTCTATTTTCAAATCGTTGTGGCTACTTAGCTATTTTGAATAATAGATAGCCAGTAGCATTATTTAAAACATAGGGTAATGGGACTAAACTGTCCTTATTAACACGAGGGTAGATACTCCGACTTCTATAAAAGATGGTCAATGCTAAATTATTCTCAGAATTTCAACAGATCACTCATCTATTACCTACTAATATAATTAAAGCGAAGGTAATTCGGCCTGTAACGTTACTTTTTCATGACTTAACATATTTTAATGATCGACAGGGAGATTGTAGGGGGAAGGAAAAATACCACCGTCTTATCCCGCATATTATCTTCTTATCTTAAAAGAAAACGCAAGTCTGTTCGTACAGCGTCAACTTTATTCAATGATTTTGAAAAAGTTCATGAAAAGTAAAGCGTGCCGTTTTGTGATCATATTCTTAAGCAGTGTTCATACAGCAGAATAAAGCGACTCTATGTTTTCGCCTCGTTTTAAAATTTCCACAGTTAATGTGCATACTAGATTTATTGAATCTGTAGCTGATGCGTGATCGAAATGACTTCATTGTTAATGAAATAGTCCGTTTATGAGTTGTGAGGAACATGCATGTTGCAGGTCGTTAAGCACATAATGGCTCCGGTTATGTGCTATTAGGCATTTTAGTTACGTAAATAACACATTGTTTCTATGTAAAAAACCGAAATGTAAGAAAGAAAAGAAATATTTCCTGTATACTGACTGACTTACTCCGAGACGCTCAGCTCAGCTATCTGGAGATAACAGACAAGATAGACGGTTCCCTTATAAATTCTCTTATACAGATCAAAATGTTGGTACTTCTATGTCACCTTCCAAAGTCACATATTTTGCAAAAAAAACCGAAGAGACCACTGCGTCACCACAATATTTACTTTGTTTAGACAATCCGACCTGGTCATAAATAGGCTCCTTATGTAGGTAAGACCTAAAATGACCTAAAATGTATCTACTAACTACTTTCAAAGTAGGTACTACTTAACTGCAATCGTAGGTTGCAGAATATTGGTTAAGTAGGAACCTTATTGCTGCAACGATACCTACAAAAACGAATGTGTAAACTTGTCCTAATCATCATGGTCTATCAACTCAAAACAGCTGCTATAAGTTTTTTTCTCACTCTCACTCAATAGGAGAAGAGAGAGACAAAGAGAGAGAGAGAGAAAGAGGAATAACAGTGTTTTAAGTTATCAGACTCTTATGAAAGGGGTATAGGTAGACATTAATTTGAATTCAACGAAATCTACGCCCATAGTTGGAAACGAATATTGCAACGCAACGCAACCAACTGCATTGCATACAATAATGAATGTGATATGAACAGTTAAAGTATTTTAATTGCGTCCATTAGCGGGGCTTACGTACCGTCCTAATTAATATGCAAATGGTAATGGTTTAATATGCCCTATCCGTTGATTCCGACTCGATGTGAATATGCTTGTATTTTGCTCTTTAAACTGCACAATGGTTTTTATTTATAAGTGATAACTAATAAAATTAAGACACTTGGTCTTCAGAAACCTGTATCTATAGGACGAATGTCTTAAACACAGGTTTGTGTTTTCTTTTGTCTTGAGGATGATTAATTATTGAATGCATAAGTATTGTATTTATTTTGAAACTAAAAGGAAGGAAGTTATCAATATTTTTACAGCACGACAAGAAGATTTATTGATTTATTCCATTCTTAAATTCATTTATTATAACTCTGTTTTTCAGCCCAGAACTGACCGAGAGCGAACAAAAAGAGTCCCAGTAAGATGCAGTATACAAACAACGTCTTGGGACTCGCATTCGGACATCGCTAGGTATATATACCCTAGCAATGAATTATTGCGGTTGTATAGACTGTGAAAATATGTTTTTATAAATTAAATAAAATTATGATGCAATGACTGACGGTGGTTTTAGTTCTCTTAATGGCCGTGTGGTGCCGGCATAGAATTTCACCACCCCATCTCTTCCCGTGGGTGTCGTAAGAGGCGACTAAGGGAAACACACCGGGGGGCGGGCAGCAGCGCCCTCTGCAGAACAACTCCAACGAACTGCGATCCCCAACCCGCATGCCCAGCGTGGGGATTATGGGCATTAACCCCCAAATGATAATGCCATCTATGGCGCTCATTAGGGGAGGCCTATGTCCAGCAGTGGACTATTATAGGCTGGTGATGTTGTTGATGATGTTGATGTTGTTAGTAAATAAACTGCTTAGTACTCATATGAGATAAAATATTAAGATAGGGTACTTCTTTTCTAAAGATGCGCCGGAATAGACAAGACGTGCGCTCACGCATGATGCGCAGAGCGCGTTGATGTCGTTTCTTAGCAAGTATTACGGCGTAGCATGGTACTTAGTTGAAATGTTATTCCTTGCGTTAGGTTAAGTTAAACCAAACGAATCTTATATTTGCTTCATATTGGTACTTACGAATCTTGTTAGTCATAACAATTACTTATTTTCACTGATCTATCTACCACACTTTTTGTTTTCTTATCGCGCTTATATGTAAAATAATCAAAGAATGTGAAGTGTTATCACATTTTCTTAGATGTGTGTTTCCTTTTGTTGTTTTTCCATCACAATTATCGTACATTTTAACATCTATTATAAATATTTACGACCATTTATCGCTTTTATAATAATGTGTTCAGATCGCGTAATAAAAAACTTTACTTTTTATTTCCTTTATTTAAAAGTAGGCTTACAGAATAACCATAACTACCAAGAGCCAGGTGTGTACACAAGTATAACGAATTTAAAATCTATCATTTACAGTTTGAAATTGATCCAAATTGATCCATGATTTTTTCTATAATATTCATTTTGATTTTCAATGAAATCCAGATTTTATGACGGAGTATAATCCGATCGATAGCAAGAAGTAAAATTCGAGATTCGAAATCTACTAAGTTCACATGTCTACAATCAGCACTTTACCGAAATAGTATCGAACTATGTCGATGCAAATGTCGTAACACTCTTGTATCAGTTGGAAATTGGTCCCATCCCACTTTGATTGCGCGCGGATTCTCAGGTATCTCTTACTAGGGCAACACCAGGTTTAATTAATCTGTAGCACGGCATGTCAGTTGGCACCCCTGGCATAGTAAACAATAAATCCAGCGTCGCAGCTGTAATGAGCAGCGTAATTACGTACACTGCCAGGAAACAGATATGTATCTACACAGGGACTCGCCGACCACTGATTTAACGCACAAACAAACACACTTTTTAAAATATAATTAGTTGGTTACGAGCCACAAACAATGGTACAGTGATTGCGTAATGAGGGCTATTTAAATCTTCAAAATGAAAACAATCACGCTTTTTATTTTTGCACTTGATGGCGCTGCACAAAAGTAAAGTGATATCAATGTCAATGATTGTTCTTTTTTTGACGCTTGATTACAGCGCCATCATACAGCGCCGTCTATCTAAGTCTATGGCAACCACTTTTTTTTATACATCGCATTGAAAGCTATCATTCTGGGAGGATGTGCTTGGGACGTCTCATGGACCGTCTGCGTCTGTGTATTGAGTGAGACGTCGCAAGCTTCATGATCACAGACCTTGAAAGTTTGATAGATTGTGGTGTATTTAATTCTACGTCCGTTGACTTGTAGTTTGTATTTAATTCTACGTCTATTGACTTGTAGTTTGTCTATGGCTCTGTGTATTATGCTATGGGAGTTGTTTATGGTTCCGGCTGCATCAGCCATGTTTAGTCATCTGTCTCTTTGTAATGATGTTTCTGTGTAACAAAATTGCCAAAAAATTGCCTCGTTTCTTTAGAAAACGTCTTTAATTAAATATAAATTAACATTTATGAAAGCAATTTTCAGTCCCAATTTACCAATACTGAAGTTTATTCTGATTGTAATGTACCATTACGTACTGTAGTGAATTTGTCCGTGTTTTCTATCTATATCGCTAGAAACCATGTTTGTTTGCTCTACCGCGACCGAAATTATAATAATCGTGGATATATTTTATGAACTTTAGGAATTTTTACTATTGTTTATAAAAACTTAGCTTGTTAAAATTAATCGGCGTGCTGTCTCATTGCAATTTAAAATAGGCCTTAACAATTTGAGTGGCAGCGTAAGGAAGTCATTTAGATAAACTGACCATGTCCATTCTGTTTTTACTCATTGCCCATTCGTTGTCTGAGATAGTTTATTCATAACTTTATAAATGAAATGAAATGAAATGAAATGAAACTTTATATTATTTTAATATTATGATTTGAGGACCTCTGTGATGGGTGGGCGAAGTTCTGCCTGCAGCGTAGTAGGTATACACTATTTCAGGCTGTTGTTGTCGTTTTCTATGTATAATAAGATATTTATCTAGTAATATATATTGTATCAAGTATATCAGTCATCTAGTTACCATAACACAAGTTCTGCTTAATTTCGGGCTGTGCTGTGTGGATTATGTATCATTATTTATTTTAATGTATATTATTTCATCGTAGTTTGACTTATTGATTTATTAATGTAAGTGATGCCTTCCATCACAACAAAATAAATCATATTGTTTTTGCTAATGCTAACGCCAACAAGACCTACTTGCGAATTTAATTGCGTATACTTCACCTGTGGGAATCTGGCAACCGACTAAATTTCCAAGATTTTTGGTTTGAATTCGAATGTACCTATTCTATCGATTCTATCGATAAAATTTTCATTTGTACCCTAAGGGGGTCAAATATATGGGGAGGCGGAGGTTTTCCAATGCTCGATTTTGATCAACGTAAGTAAAATGAGTCAATGGATTTCAAAACCAAATATTTTGTGGTATTTAGTCACAGATTTTGTTAGGACTTGAAATTATCTACATTATAAATTCATAAACTAATGGTTTCAGACTGAAACAAACAAAATAAAAATAACGTTAACCTTTAAATAAAATTAAAACATCCCAGTCTTTCAAAAATTTTGTAAGTTTTCAAAATCACCCCACTATAAAATCACCCTCATAAAAATCGCTAATATACTCTTTCTTTGTCTTTTGATTTAATTTGTAACTGCGAACTTCGGATATACTAGCTCACACTTACCTACCCCCAATCTATTTTCTAGTTGCTAACCGCGTGAGAAATCCTGGATTGTACTTGTACTTGTATCCTTACTCTATTTATTCTAACATACTACTCCAAAAAAAAAAAATTAAAAAAAATAGATTAATGAAACATAGGTAATGTCGGACACGCACAGTGCACATCACCAATCCGTTTGGCAGACGTCAGGGCCGCTTGAAGTGCGTTTACGCATCGAGTAACTAACCACTAGAAAATTACCGATTCGGTTTACATTTTCACAGTGGCTAGCATGAGTTTGCACAGTACCAAAACCGAAAAAGTTTTCGTTCACTGTAGAAAATACCATTATACCACCCAAAGAAAGAGAACATTACAAACAGACATGCTTAGCGTAGAGAAAGTATAAACGGCGACCTTATAGCTATGAGTGATCTCGTCCTGTTAACCTTGGTTTGGACTAGACATGAATTAAAACTATAGACTGTGGCAGTAGTTCCTTTCAGTATCTGGTAGGAGTTGCCAGCCACTAATTGTATCGAAGGAAGCAGATACTTTTACAGTTTTCGTAAACAGCGACACTCATCCTAAGGCCTCATTTTGCGAGTACGGTATTGATTTCAATACACCGGCCTTTTCGCTCTAGCAAAACAAAAAGCTTTCGTGTTGCTTGTAATTAAACAACGTTTAAACAGCATAAATATTAATTTTGCACTCGCGGATACTTAGCGTGATACTGCGATGTTTATTTTTTGTGTTCCGTACATCGATAAGCCGAGCCCCGCAAAAAATGGCGACCGATAGACGTTTTCTAATGGATCTTGTCTACAGCTGCATTATGAAAAGTAGGTAGCTAATATTAATTGTAGTAGAATAATAGGATCTATCATCGCGTAATTTGTTATGGATACTCCGATGATTAGTTATTTTTAATCGCTTTCATAAAGTTTATATTTTCTTAAACTTTAGCGAATAGGTACCATCACCTATAAAATGGAAATATGAAACACAAATTGAAGACAAAAAAGGTTCTAACTCAGCTATAATCCGGTATTCGAAGGTTATCTTCCAGAACTTCTCGATATCGTGCTTAATATTTGTTGTTTAAAGATGACACTCGTATGCCTATCATCACCAATCAAACCAATCAACCATTCCTCTACAGATGGGTAGTGATCAGCGCTTCGGGTTGTAATGTTACGTGTTACACAATGAGCGTTGCACTTTGTACGGTACAGTAATATAATTATCTATGGTACGGGGAAAGATGGAGACGGCAGCGAGTAACAAAAAGGATTGTAACACAGGGCGTAACGTGTCATGCTCGCTGAGAAAATTGTACAAGATTTTTATTATTATATTTTTATCAAAAATTTGTTGGTATATTACGGTCTACGAGAGCTACTGCCGACAAAGCTGTACATTTTAACAGTAACTTCATCATGTACTTTTAATTTGAATATAATAAATTCTAAAAAGCCCCGTAACACTAGTCAATACCCTTAATGAGAACAGCCCGGCATCATGGCAACGTCAAATCAAATATCCATTGTTCCATTTGCCGTGCTCACACTGCCCACGCTAGTTTGTAGGCGATTCTAGAAAACGGTCGTTTTGCGATTAGATCAGCAGGGAAGCAGGGGAAGGAAGTGTGGGGTTTCAGTGCCCACCACCCTCGGTTGTTAATTGCGCCGTTTTGTGAACACGGTGGCGTGCTCTGCTGGCAATCAGCGGGCGCTGACTGATCGCTTTTTAAATAGGTTTTATGCCCACTAAAAATGTTTCGGAGGAAATCGGTAGGGCTCGCGATTGTGTAAACGCGATCAGTACAAGTGTTACGCGACCGTGACTGTTTTGTTCCGAAAATTATTATTAATATCATTAACTTGCTATATGGTAACTAGCAATACTTACGTATGGCCAGATAGTATTAATAATACGTATAGCAAAGTATTTAAACCTCTTACACACCTGCCGTAGACCTTGCGTCATCGAACAATCCAACTATCTTCATTTGCCCAGTCGTTGAGGCTTCATCATTCAAAAAGCTGATTATTATTCGAATATTAAATAAGCAAATATAAAAATAACCGTTACTTAATATACTCGCGTAACCTGATAATCCCGCTAGTTAGCTTACAAGTGAACAATAGAGTGTAATTGCTTTCCCTTAGGTACATTACACCAGTAAATGCAAATGGAGATAGCACAGACAATTTAGCACGGGGCTATTAACAGTGAGCCGACGCCTGAGCTGATGCGGTTGCAACTACCGACACCTAGTGACGTCAAATATAGGCATGATGACGTCACTTGTCTATAGTAGCAGCAGATAGCTTCAAATTAAATTTTATGTATTTTTATTTTTATCGGTAAAACGAAATCCAAAGCTTTTAAACCTCTTATTATTGAATACAAAAGTTACGGTAAAGTTTTAAGTTTTAATTAAACCCTTATAGAAGTAATTTCAAAAATAAGGACAGTGACTTTGGGCAGTAGTGTATTACATATTTATATCCACTCGAAGAAACTATCGTATTATTTAGATAATTGCTTCCTAAGTCTACGAAACCTAACTATTACCTTGAAAGAGAACTAAAAACCAAGCAAATTCATTTCAGAAGCTTAACCATTAAGTAAAGATAAAGTCAAGTGTAGCTAAGTTATACAAGTCGTACTAAGCTGCGTATCTAATTATGTCGTGTCGTATCATATAAGCAGTCTCGATGGCGTGACAAAGCGGAGTTAGAAGCAGTGCACCGCCACCGAGGTGTTCGTTACAACTGTTCCATGCCTACAAACGATTAAGTGCATTTGTACATTCGTATTTCAAGCCGACTGCATTGGTCCTTCGAGCTTATCTTGAAAAGTCTATCTTAAAACTAGCTTTGCATTTTACTGCCATAATTTAGCACTTTCGTTGGAATTAGTTTGGAAATTTAACTTTAGATTAGGCGGTAAGTAGTTGGTTTTATTAATTGTGATCCGGAAGGCTAGGAAATCAAGAAAAACTTAAATTGGTAAAAAAAATATTTATCATTTGGGGGTTTTGCCAATAATCCCACACTGGGGCATGCCCAGGGTTGGGGATCGCAGTTCGGTGGAGTTGTTCTGAATGATAAATAAAAATAAAATGATAAATAATGTCTCTCATTAGGGGAGGCATATATCCAGCAGTGGACTATTATAGACAGATGATGATGATGATAGATAAAATGAAAACGTAAATTGAATTCTTTAACTTGAATGTTCTGGTACGATCTCAAAGTTTGTGGACGCACGTTGCCAAAAAGATGGCTGGTTCTTAGTAATAGCGACCCAGTGTTACTTTGCTTACCTAACCTACATTAAATTTATCAAATGGAAAATAATAATTGATGTTGAAAGTAAAACCAATGAATAAGTGCATTTCCTTTAATATGATCAGTAGGAATAATTTATAGCATCCAAGTAAAAACAACGATAATTTTGATACAAAAAATTAAGCTTTGTGCCAAAATAATAAAAACAATATGTAGCTATTTTAATTGACAACATTTTAATTTATGTAAACACCACAAAACTTATTTATCGGACAAAATGACATATTCTTGGATTGCATCTTCTATAGTAGCATAATTACTTACATACTTTTAATGCTTTAAGTTGGGTAATAATTTTAATACATACATTTACATAGTTATGCCTTGTTATTTCTTATATTATACAGTTTTGCACAGTATAGCTTCGACATACTATCGAATAACTATCGACTACTTTAGTGTCACACTTCACACCATTATGTGCTTTAAAATTAATAATTATATAATAAATTATTTAAGAGACAATAAAGTTTTGTATTATATCTACAGAAGTGAATAAAGCACCCAATGGATTAAAAACAAACTGTCAAAATTATGGCTTCTCTTTTTTTTGCTATTTTTTTAAATTTTATCAAAACGTCTGATATCAACTGGACCTCTAAATTAATAAATATAAAGAAAATAAATGGCAATATCTCTATGGATTTATGAAAGTTGCCAAACAAGTCACAGAATGAGATGTAAAATGTAAACACTAAAGTGATATTCTTATCAATAACGTATCTAAATTGGAATGAAACCAAATTTATTACATGTAACTAGAACTTAAAAAGCATTTAGGAACCTATTGCTATACTTATACATTTATCCACGACATCAATATATTACAGAATTGATGATGAAATCTGTGCTTACAATATCACATTGGACAATATTTTCACTGTCCTAAACTTTAATAGTGTCTCTTCACTGAGTATTCACTTGAATGGAAATACAAACCAAACAACTTGAGAATCTAACTAATCTCAAAGTCTCGTAAAATTGCTTTTCACTTTATTTTATTGTCCTGATTATTCGAACAGCACACACACCTTGTTATTAGGTTTCGTATTTCCCCCTGCATTTAGCACGTCTTCTATTGTACACTTTTTCTATTGTAGATCTTCATTTGTTTCAACTGTAAGTAGGTACTCTACAGATCTTCATTTACATGAACACGCGTTCTTTGTATATCTATCCCCGACCTTCATTTGTTTAACTTTAGACGTGTATGGTCTCATCGTCATCTTCATCGTCGGAGCGCCTTTCCACGGAGGGTTCCCGAGGGGAGCGGGGCGGGGGCGGACTGCCAGGGTCGACGTCGGGGGACGGCGTGCGTCGCGCCTGCGCGTAGTAGCTTAGGGCTCCGAGTGCCGGGGCCCCCAGCGACCCCAGGTGCGCTGACGGCCCGGGCAGGCCTAGGCCGAGAGGGGGGACGCCGCCTAGAGGTGCGCCTGGGTATAACCTGCGAAAGATGTGATGGTCAGTGATGGATAAAGTCAACATTGAGATTGTAATAACTAAAATTATGGGTAGGTTGGCGATTTGCAAAAGACTTTTTACTGCTTGATACGGCTGCGACGCTCGTTAGTCTCTTTTAACAGGAGCACTAGGTATCTATCCTCCGACCGCTATGATGATTATTAACCAGACAGAGGTGAAATGTTCTTGTTGGCCTTCCACCCCCCTTGTTTCAAATAGAATTGTTTTCGTATCCTATTATTATTTCTGAGTCTTTCCCCAAAGTTTTATATCGAACTGTAATTCTTCGAGATCGTAATCAATCAGTTAATTTCTTGCAACTCACCGATAAGGTAGAGGCTTCTGCAGCGTGTTAGCGGACGCGGAGGCAGCGGCCGCCGCATTGGCCGCTGCCTGCCGGTAGTAGAGGTCCGCTGCAGCGGGCGCTGGCTGCGCGGGGTACGCCGGCACTCCCGCCCAGTAGCCGCCGTACAACCGCTGGAAGGCTGCGTAGTTGCCTGCCTCCGCGAGGAGTTCTAGGCCCACTGCGGTCTGACGCTTCCATTTCGTTCTGTTGGCAAGGGAATAGGAATGTAAAGTAAACTTTAAGCGCTTAGGCCAAATCAAAAATAGTTTGTTCATATCAGATGTGGTACATTAGACAGGTGGTATAAATTCATAAAAAAAAATAAGTCATTGGTGTAAATAACTTTACATCATAAGAAATAAACAGTTTATTTCTTATTTTATTGTCTTTAAAATAATAGTCTCACTAAATAATTAGAAATTAATATCCTGATAGAGCCGACCGAAAAAGGCCTCAATATACATATATATTCAAGCGAAAACTTAGAGCAAGTTGTTAATCAATCTAAAAGTGGGACTGAACTGAACTGAAGAGGATTTAACTAATATTATTAATAAACATAATAATTGAAATGTCAAAGAAAAAAACGTTGTAATGGAAAGGATAGTATAATAATAAAAATAAACCATTACAAAGTTTGATAGAGATGACAATGCGTTCACGGTCCATTATCAACTCAAATAAATCGATACGGATCGCTGTGATCCCACAAGAAATTATACAAAAACGATTTATGAGACATTATTGACTCAAATCGACTCAAAAATTCTCTAAACTACCGTTTACGGTCCCCGAGCCCATAGATCACAACCCTACATGCGACCCCATGCTCCAACAGTCGTCAAATTTGTCACAGACCACTCCACTCACAATGAAGATACCGCAATGAGAGTAATAAAAAATAAATAAATAAAATAATAAATTTTTGACAAAACGTCTTGGGCACTCCCGTGTTCACCGGAGCGTGGTCTAGTACTTTAATTTGATTTATTTGATTCAGCTGTAAAGGGTGAACTCGTATAAATTACTTTGAATCGCTGCGAGAATCCTGCATAGCTTCTGCTGGCTTGTTTAACTTATTCATTTGAAAGTGGCAATTTGCCACGGCCTTTGAAAAAGTTCATAATTTATAACGCAAATGATGGAGTTGTTCCTTTTGTATTATTCATAGTCCAGTATCTATACATCTATGGTATTTAATTTTCTTTATGAAGGGCTACTTCATATCAAGACCTCACCTCAGAAATGGAAATAGGACAATAAGACAATTTGTTTGTCTATTCGTTATGGTTTTTTTCTGTACTTGCATTTTGATAACCGAAATACAAATCATGTGAATATCAAATATATGATACACGTTGTATATCAAATCGCTTAGTTATTTCCTTATTAGGACTCTTGGACACGTTTCAATATTCAACAATATTCAACTAAAATTACATAATTAAAACTGGGAAGTGAAGTAATCACATTGTTTATTTAATTCACTTCAATCTTTTTTAAGGTAAGCCTATGGCACAGCTACTTTACTCTTATTTCTAGTATTTAAATGTGACATACTCGCAGCTTAGTATTTCTGAAATTTCGGAAAAGAAATTTTGATGCATAAATTTTCTAGCTCTACATTAAACACGCCGAGCTATATCCAAAATTGAAATAGGGAGGAATTAAAAATAATAAACAACCACTTCAGTGTTCATCCGAGGGATTCGCAAGTCGTAAATAATACCAACAAACAATTCCTTTCTCCCCTAATTTTAAATTTAGTTTGGAGTATTCGATTAGTTCCGAAGTGGCTCGTTATTGTCATTGAGTGAGGTTTTTATTAATTCGTGGGGAGTTGTTATTGCAAGCATTGTCATCGCTGTTATTACGGTACGACACAGTCCTAAACGGAAAACTGGTGAATTTAAAAATGTGAACTCTACTGAACCAAAACTGTGAGTGTTTTATTTCTAAGACCAAGGTCAAGAGGACGTTGAAACATCAGCTATTCAAATTAAAGTAGTAAAAATTGCCTTACTCCAAAACTTAGAAATGTATCTTTATTAACAAGGAAAATTACACTTTGACAGCAAGAACTAGTGTCTGCTGCAGACTGTTACTAACAATCTCACGTAGCTCAATTGATCCATATCAATACCATTCGCCAGCGTTCCCAACAATAAGTGTCAGATTAGTAAAATAAGTCTCTTGGAATTTATAGTGCAAATAATTTATTTTAATCAATCACTTTCAGATGAGACCAATATTCTCTAAGTTCACTTTTTAACATAGAAGAAGAACCATACCATATCTCTTAAACCATGACATAAATGGGCAACTGCTTAGTTGTAAGTAGATGCTAACCCTCGTTAAGTTAGACTTAATATAGCTTAATGTTTGAATTAGAAATTACCGCACGAACGTTTCATATTATGTACTTGAATTGTGGTATCACTATAAAGCAAACTACGTCAATGTAATAGTATTCCAGCCATTCTTCCCTCGCCTAGCGAAGCGAAGCGCCATTGTCTGCAGCCTGCGGTTTAGCAGACGGTTCACTGGTTCCCTCGTTAATTAATATCTCTAAATGGATCATTTAATTTCATTAAATGCAAATGAGGGGAGTTCACGTACTACACATTTCTATAATATTAGGTCCTTAGATATGAAATTGGCGTTTTTCGTACTGGCCACTTTAATCACAAATTTCTCCTCTTTGGAAGCGGATCCATCGCAAACCACGTCCGAGTTAGCTGCAGGCTGCGGTGTTAGTGATAAAACTGTTTTAATTCACTTGAAGCAAATTGGGAAGATTAAAAAGCTTGAAAGGTGGGTACCTCACGAATTGACTGAAGCAAACCGGCAAACGCGCGTCGACTGCTGCGTTACATTACTAAACCGGCACAATAATGAAGGTATTTTAAACCGAATCATTACCTGTGATGAAAAATGGGTTCTTTACGATAATCGGAAGCGCTCAGCGCAATGGTTGGATCCTGGCCAGCCAGCCAAATCCTGCCCCAAGCGAAAATTAACCCCAAAAAAGTTACTTGTAAGCGTTTGGTGGACTAGTGCCGGTATTGTTCATTACAGTTTTCTCAAATCTGGCCAGACTATTACGGCTGATGTCTATTGTCAGCAATTGCAAACCATGATGGAAAAGCTAGCGGCTAAACAACCTAGGCTGGTCAATCGCTCCACGCCACTGCTGCTTCACGACAACGCTAGACCACACACTGCGCAACAGACGGCTACTAAATTAGAAGAGCTTCAATTGGAAAGTCTAAGACATCCTCCGTACTCCCCGGACCTTGCTCCAACAGATTACCATTTTTTTCGAAATTTGGATAACTTCTTGCAAGGGAAAAAATTCAACTCCGATGGGGCAGTCCAAATCGCCTTCAAAGATTTTATTGATTCCCGTCCGATTGGTTTTTTTAGTAAAGGGATCAATGAACTACCTATAAGATGGCAAAAGTGCATAGAAAATAATGGTTCATACTTTGATTAATTAAATATATTATATTAAAAAATATTCGACTTTTTGTTCCTCCCATACAAAACGCCAATTTCATATGTAAGGACCTAATATAATTTATCATGTAACCCTACTCATCAACTTTCGATTAAAAAATAAAAATCGAATAATTATACATTATCATCATATCTACTTAGCAGCGAGATACCCGTTTAGAGGCTGCTCTTTAATCCGAAAAGCTTGCCTAATTTGAATACCACTCTCTAATTATCGGTAGCTGACAATTGATCGATAGAAAGTGTCCTCGCTCCCATTAATCATATTATTGTGACGGGTTATTTTTAACATACGTCGCTCAAGCACTTATTTAATTGTCAAACGCTGAATGAAGGGCAATCTGCTCAGTGACACTGTTCGTTTTATTGCCGCCGCGGGCGACAGACAAAAAGCTCTCGAGACGCACTTAATTTCGGCCTGCCATCTCAAGTCTTTCAACGGACAATACTTTATCTCTGTCTTACAAAAGCATTCCACCTCAAGTGGGTTCCCCCGTCTCCCTCTCCCGGCGGAGTCTGAGTACGCTCCGCCCAGTGGTTTAGTGATTTGATGCTGCGTGAACTGATTCAATTGTTGTCCGAGGAGATTCGCCCGAAAACGCGCCTTACCAGTTTACGTTTAAAGACGAAAATGGTGCGCTAAAACGGAGCCGCTTACGACCGTTCTAAGGGAGAGGTTTGTTTTATCTCGGTTTGTGTTTTTCGGCGACGTGATGTGAATTTGGATTGTATATCCGGCAAACAAAGAGCGCTTTCATCGATCGCGCCAGTGAGTCGAGTTGGCGCTTGAGACGTTTTGCTGCGCGGCCGTGGAGCCCTATTTGAGCTTTATCGAACGTTATTTATACGCTGCTTAGAAAGTTTGAGAAACATGTTTGCACGAGTGTTTTTATGGGAATCGTAATAGTTTGTGAGCTTTCATGATTGTGAGCACCCCTCGTGTTATGTAGTTTGCTAACTACACGGGAGCTGGATAGTTACCTAGGTAATTGAAATGAACATGGTCCTTGTTGGAATACCTATAATTTTGCTCAAGACTAAAATCTGATTTCCAAATGCTTTAGGGTATACCTTAAACCATTTGGGAATCAGATTTGGTGGGGTGCTGGGCACCAAAACTTTTTATTGTGAAAACTTATAATTAGTAGTTACACATCACTTTTGCTATAGGTATTAATTTATTGCTATATTACTAAATACTTAAATTCTATTTTTCTTAAAATTACAAAATAAATAAATAGTCAAGAATTTTATTACCTGCCTAAATATAGAGCTTCACAAACCGAAACTAAATGGCACTTTTCAATTAACCAACACAGAAACCTGGTTGTGGTAGAACAATAGCTAAAAGCCATCAAATGTATGAGTAAATACAAAATTACTGGCGTATCGCATCACGATCTCAAGTTAGAAGTCAAATTACGGACTGCGAGCTTATAATCACAGAAGAAATCGTATTAAACCGACAGAAGTTTCACTAAAATATACCTACAGTGGTAACATGCGACGTGATAAGGAGAAAATTGTTTTACGGCACAGATACAAAAATGTTTTATTTACTTTAGACCTTACAACATCCATTACAGTGACTCTTTGACACTTCCAATAATTCAAATGCCTAAACTTTTTTAATTGTTATTTTTTAATTACAATATCAATCACAGTGTTACAGTATATTTGTTACACTTATACCTTGTAACCTTGTAAGCTTTGTCTTGGTTAACACATTAGTTTTCATTTAAATCGTATTCTAAGGGTAAATATAAGATAACTAGTCTAAGCCATGCCAGCATCGACTTTCATGTTCAACTTAAACTAGGACATAAAGTAATCGCTTTAATTTTTCGTTCACTTATATAACACTTCAGGGTATTTGTAACAATGTGTCACTGCAATGCAAATTATGAAATTGCGTGTGATTTTTTATGGGGTTATATTTTCTGCATCATTATTACGTAATGAGGTACATTATAACCAGCTATTGAGTGATAAACTCAAGTCCTACTGTAATGCATAAAGCCTTATAGTATTATTTATAACGTAATATTGAACCTAGCGCCAGCCCAATAAAGCTTATAATAAACCCAACGATGCTGATTTGGAATGCCTCACATAATCCTATCCCCTTATTAAAACCCGAAACCGAAATGGCATTTGCGTTATGATTAGTGGTTAAATGATAAGTCGACCGACCTCAGGGTCCTTGGTTCGAATCCCGTGTCTCTGAAGGTGTAATTTTGCGAAGTTCTGCATAACCGATTAGTTGTTTCTCGGTAGCTACAAACCTCGCATTATGTCATTAGGTCTGTGCACACACGTACACGCTTTCAATAAACTTCGATGAATCATGAATATCACAATAGTGAAAGATCCAAGAATTGGTACTGTCAGGTGTGGATCCTAGATAGAACTTTAGCAACATAGTTGAGAAAGCCAGGTGGTTACATGATATATTGTAGTGTATTGGTACATTTTGTAGCTTGCGGCCAAAAAAGCAGAAGGTTAAACGTAGCCAGCAATGCCCCATCTGCCGTGGTGGCTGAACACTGACCACACAACTGACCACATACGTAGGTAGGTATTAGAACTCACATGTGTCGGTTCGGTAACTGAATATATTGGTATACCAATTATAGGCATTCTGTTTTTTAAAATAGCTTTTAGGGTTTAACTAAAAAATAATAAACTCACGTATATAACCTTCTCAGAGAGATATTTAAAAGTATGATAAGTATTCGGTAATACTTGTGTAATAGGTATTTGTTATAATAAATAGATAGATAAACACTTTATTCTGAAAAACTTGACTAAAACCGCCCATTATTTTGCCATTGTGTTAAGTATATCTTACTTAACTCAAAGAAAAAATAATGGCTTTATCGCTTATAGCGATTTTTTCCAGGCAACCAAAACTTAAAAGAGAAGACTATAGGAAGGCGATACATTTCAATAACAGTATAGACCATGATATTTTTTGTAACTTCATACTAGATTCTGCGAAGTACGTCTTAAATTTATCCATATCTTTAAATGGATAAAATTGTAGCTTATTATCACAAAGCCAAAATAAGCAACTTGCGGAGGAATTAGAGTAGGTCGAAAACTGAGTCAGTCGTCATTACAGGAAAAAAAATTAAGAACTGACTCCACATTTGGCGCATAGGTAAATTATATTGGTACAGTCAGCCTCAAAGATTCATTTTAATGACTACGATTTATGCTTAGATTATGATGGTTACTCTGATAGCGTCAATATATAAAAATAAATAATGCTGAACAATCCACACATCATCATCTAGCCCCAAGTTAATGCTAGATAACTGATATGCTACAATAATATTAAGTACCTAGAACTTTTGAAAGTTCCATTTGTTTGATGAAACTTAGATCTTTCTGACATTGACTGTACCTAGGTTTGCATTAACGATCAAATAGGTATAATGTATTGTTTGGAATACAAAAAACCTCTGCCTAATTAATATTAAACCTTTCTCAAATTCATAAGCTACGTGTATATCCAGGCGGAAACTAAAGCGTTAGCGCATCATGGCATGTCATTAGGCAATCGCGGCCGATTACACGTCGCCGACGACTAAATGCCGATAAACGACATATTGCAGGCACCAACCGCATATTACAACTTTACGACGTACAGACTGCCGGACAATACTTTACGACCGCTGAATCACACGTCGGCCGAGTTTTAATTATAGCTGTGGAAATTGACGGTGAAAATCGTCTGAGGCCTTTGTCACAGTGAGCACTACGGGTTTCTGAGTTGATATTTGCGTCATTTACTTTTGTTGGTTAGGATATAGCTATTGACGTTTTTATTGCTTTTGCAGTTGTTTTTTGTTAGGTTCGTTTTTTGGTGTATTTTTTTATTTTTTTCCAATTAAATGCACAGAGATAACTATTAACTGTAACCACGCAAGGCATTTGGCCTTGCGTGGTTACAGTTAAGTTAAGTAATACTAGAATAAACGCTAAGAATTGAGGAAGCATTATCGCTATGAGCGATCTCTTCCAGGCAACATTCGAATGGACATACCTAATCACAAAGATTATCAAAAAACTTTTAAGAGTTCCTAATTGGTGTAGATCTTTTTTAATGGGGCTATTTCGAGGTGAAGGTCGGCACCGTGACATCAGCAAAAGGCAGTAGCAGGTTCCTAATCTCTATGAGATGGCATATAATAAAACAATCGCCCAAAATTACAGTGTCAGCAACTGTATCAGCGGCGCTGGTAATGAGTAGCCAGCAGCGGCGCCGACTGGATGACTTGCATCCGAACCCGCCTTTACCTTGCATCAGGCGGCGTTCACACGTAGCTGCGGAAATCGCTGAACACTATTGTAATTAAACTTCTTTAGTTTTTTGGCTGTCAAGCTATTTATGGAGTGTAGTGCCGTTCAGGTTATTTTGAAATTGAGTTAATTTCGAAATTACCTGAACGGCAGTACACTCCATATATAACTAACGTTAACGGGCACTAAATCTAGACAAGTTTTTATTACAGTTATATTAGTTATTGGTTCAGATACTTTTAGGAAATTGATGTTCATTGATTTTTTTATTGTAGGATGCCAAGATTGTTTCGTTGTTTATTTTATTCACTCTTATTATGTTTTGTGTGAAGATGTTTTGTCAATGTTCATGGACTTAAGTCGGCGACTGTACAAAGACCCCGGATCTTAGCGTTGATTTTGTTTAGAATATAACCTGAGATGAAAAGAATCTCTATTAACTTGAGATTATGCAACGAACAACCATACTAACTTATGCTTTTTCTGGATGGCTTTCGACCCCGGTCTTCTGAGTCGAGGCCCTAGACTTTTATTGATTTATGCCATATTCGTCCCTAGTTTTCGGCCCACATTATTTAAATGTCTTTGTACGTCCCGCACGATGATAGTTGTGTTTGATTCGTTCTTAATATTATGATACTTATTCAAGGCTAAACAAAGTTCATATTTGCTGAACACGATCAAAGTAGAATGCTATTCGGGTCTGTGATCGGCAAAAGGTTTTAGAAACTTATTATATTTTAGTTTACTAAACGAAAAATATGGGTATTACAATCCAACATACGCCATATTCCGACGTACGTTTCGGGTATTTAAACAGGGATTATAACTATAGGAATCGATAATGATTTACGCCAATAATAACTTGCAGTTTTTATTCTACGCACTGTTTGTAATTAATATAATTTTGCGATTTATATCAAACATAACTCGAATCCATCTAGAATGTTAATGTGTTAGTAAGTATTTAAATTGTTTGTTAAAAATATTCACTAATTAACGAGATAAGCTGTAAAAGTTATGTACGTAATTAGTTTTTATTTTATTCAATCGGTGCTCAGGCAGCGTGTCCGACAATTAACTATTTTGGTATAATTATTATTCTAGACTATTTAGGATAAACTAAGTAGGTAGGTAGTTATTTTTTGTGAGCTGTTTGAACGAACGTAGTATAAGAAAGGACCAGAGCCGCTCTTTAATTTGTCCGCTATTATTTAAATACACAGTGGGTGGGTAGCCACCAATATTCTATTAGTACCTTGTGAGGGCGGCATCATAAAAACAGAAGAAAGTAGCCGCACAAAAGCCATTACATACTTCAATTAACTCCGATTTCACACCCTTTCACGAACCGAAAAATCGAAGCCCAAACATTAGTTTAACCGAAATTATACAAAATCAACAAAAAGTCCGGCAAAAACCGATAGAGCAGGGCGGGACGGCGCCTGCGCCGGCGCACCTGACGCCACGACACGGTAAATAGACAAAATAAATAGATATTAGGTAAACATTTGAAGTAAGATCTTTTATGATGAACACAAAAATATACATCTATGTAATCTAACGTAATAAAGTAAATATCAGTCATCTAGTACTCATAACACAAGCTCTGCTTAGTTTGGGGCTAGATGATGCTGTGTAGATTGTTCAGCATTATAATTGGTAGACCGCCTTGCCAAAAAGCAGCAAAAAAAATATTACTATCAACGAATTATTCAATAATCTACGAGTTGGGCGTTGACTGCCACAAAGTCTGAAAAGCTTCGCTATGGTGTCATCGTTTCGATAGGTATCTATGATCAAATAAGTAGAAGTAATCTCAATAAATTATTTTTAATTTAGGTATCCATAGCTTTAATTATACCAGCATTTTGCGTACAAACAAATGTAAATCAGCATTGAAATTATTTTCGGTCATTTCTACTTTTTTTTAAGTGTTCTACATACTATGTGTACTATTTTAATTTTTAAGTGTGTGCTATGTTTTAGAAACTGAACACTAGTTTCCCTTTTTGTGTTAAATTATTTTACGTTAATGGTTTTTTTACTCGTCCTACTGAAATTTATATTAAAATAAAATGTATTTTGCTACTAATGGAAACTTTATAAATAGCCCTCAGCTGCACATGCAACTTTTATGTATCTATTTATATAATATTTCTTGTTATGTAATTTCCTAGCTGTAAATTTCCTACAATTCGAAAATAATTTCAAGGACCTATTATAATAGAATCCATTAAAGTTTAATTAAAGAACTTAACAGCAATTCTTTGCAAGAACAATCAAGTTAGTTAAAATTATTTATTAACAAGCTATTATCTATAAACATTAATTTAATCCGGAACAATATGATCTAAAAGAAATATTACCTATTCAATTTAAATATTACTGGCCAAGTACAATGATTTCATAGCAATTATAAGCTATTCAAAGGTTACAAAAAATGTTGGATACATTTTTGCTTGCATAATCCTTGCTAATATTTTAAAGGCAATACTTTGTGATGTGTAGTTGTTTGGCCTAAGATATGTAGAGGTAGATAGTTCGAAGACTACTCAATGTCTGAAATATTGCACACATATATACCTAGATCCGATTTTGAAGTATTGTATACATTTTATTTTTGCGAGTTAGTTTGGTTTGACATTGGCAAACCGATCTACCCTCATTCTTTATCTTTTGGTCACACTGGCACAGGAAACAGTGCATACTATAGGGCATACTATAGGAAAAATCAAAAGTAAAAAATCAGAGTACCGTTATAATTGCAACTTCATAGTTTGTATCTATTCCCCAGAAAAGAAACATTCTGCTTAATCCTGACGGGCTTAAAGATGTTAAATGTATAAATTAGGATAACTTATGTTATAAATTTGTTATATAAATAAAATAAATGATATACTGATACTTAAAATAAGGCAGGAAGTACCTGCTAAATATTCTGTGACCGTCAAATCTTTAAAGTAGACAAAGTCCTAATTACAGCCATTTGTTTTTGAAATAGCCGCTCTCGAAGTTTTTTGACGGTGACTGTGCCAGTCACCGTCAAAAATCTTTGAGAAAAAACAACCCATCATTTGACGACCTCTACGATTTCCAGTAGCCAGTTTTATTAACTGTATCTATTTTAGTTATAGTTAGAGTTTAAAGATCAGAGTTTAGAGTGAAATCTTATCTACAAGTTGGTATTTGATGTTCTTGTGTTTATCTTAATTGTTTTGAAAAATCTAAGCACAATATTACCTACACTATTTCTCTCACAAAACTAGTTTTTTAAGTTTTGTAATGAAAATGTTTTATGTGGCTATTCTGGGATAAACAGTAGGTACTCGTATATTAACAGTAAATAAAGAAGCTAAATACTTATATAATGCTGGATAATGCACACAGTTTTTCTAGCCGCAAGCTAAATAGAGTTTGTATTATGGGTACTTATTAACTGAGACTTTACACAATACATACATATATTTTTAACTATACATAGAAAACACCTAGAATGCCCAGAACAAGTATCTACAGATGGTACAAAATTTGTTGCGGGGCGAGAATCGAACCCGCAACCTTCTGCGTCCCTTGGTGGACCTTTGCCCATCGCGCCAGAAGTAAGAATTAATCTAACCGATTATAGAACCTCGTCCTTTTTCGAAGTCTATTAAATATATTTTTGTTTTATATAAAAATACAAAACAAAATATATTTGGTTTGATTTTAACATTATAATATCATATAGATACCTAATAGAGTACGGTCCTCAGATAAGATTATTGACCGCTTTGTCTACATTAATACCTAATCGTAAGTAAAATTAGCCAATATGCGTAATTCATTTGCTTACAATAACTGAATTTGTATTCAACAAATCTATGCTTAAATTATCTGTTATCGCCTGTACTGGTAGCAAATTCATCAGCACTGTATTAATTTATTATGTTGTTGGTAAATTGTATAGATATTTCCCATTATATCCTAATCATCTCTCTATATTGGGGCTCTCTGAGGCTGACTCAGCATCGCTTTGATCTGCCGACTCTCACGGTGAGGCGGAGGCCAAAGGGTTCAAAATAAGATATTCTAGAAGAGGCTTTGGTAATTTTATCTAGTTGGACATCTTTATGTCTAAGAATTAGGATAAATTTTGTCACAATATACGAAATAATGGATAGTTTAAAAATTAGTGATTTTAACCAATGTCATAAGTAATCTAAAATTCAGTAGGAAGCGTTTGTTTATTGTTATCATGGTTATCATCTTTTGATACCAATTCCGATTACTATCTCTGGATTCTGATCTAGGACTTTATATCCGAATTCATCTCGATGAGTATGGAAGCAGGTACGAATTCAATACAATATGAATTCAAAATTAAACTTTCCACCTTATCTGTTGCCGCCTCATAAGTTTCTCCGTCATAATTGTATTCATAGTCACACATTCGATTCGTTTTTAATATAAAAAAACTCACCTTCTGTTCTGGTACCAAGTCTTGACTTGCGTATCCGTAAGTCCCAGTTTTGCCGCCAACTCCATCCTGTCCTGAACGCTGAGGTATTTTTGTCTTTCGAACGACTTTTCCAAGGTCTGTAATTGGTGGTCCGTGAACGCTGTCCGCGCTTTTCTTTGCTTCTTGGAGAGCGCTGATTGGTCGCCGCAGCTCTTGTTTGATACGTCATCTGAGTCGTCTTTTACACCTGGAAAAGATATACCGGTAAGAAAAATACTCTAAAATTGTCGACTTATGTCTAAAATCCCAAAAATCACGGTTAGAGTTTGTACACAGTCCTATCCGACATTCCCTAAACTTTCAGTCAATGTTTAAGAAATAAATGGCTCAGTAAAAATTTTTTCAGGCATAGTGAAGCCCAAGACATAGGTACTTAGCCATAGGAGTACGTAAGTAATAAAGATTATTGATTTATTTTCTATTTCCATACGACTTACCTACCTATTATAGTAAATGCTATGCGAATAGGGTGAATTTATTAAAAATTTATCGTACCTACATACTTACTCGTAAAAGTTTAACAATTACAACTACTTTCTATGAAAAGTTTTCTACAGTTTAGAAAAAAATAAAAATGTGATGCTTAGTTTTTATTTATTTATATACACTTAGGTTTATCTATTTCCTAAAAATCTGAACCGTCACCATAACTCAGTGTCCAGAATGTGGCAGCATTGCCACGTTGGACGGCGATGCTAAATCTTTGACCGAAACAAAAGCCAGCCGATCACCTGTGGACTATAAGTAGCTTTGTGAGCTATGCGAATTAGCCCATCCATCAGTGTGAGTAGTTGCGGTTTGCCACCCGCGCGGCGCACTCGAGCGAGCCCTGCAGCGGCGCGCATAGTGCGGTTTGACAATGCACATTGTGAATCAACTGATAGGTGAAGTACTAAGGAGAAGTTTACTGGCAGTTCGGCCGAAGTTTGAAATGATTATGTAGCCTAAGTTCTTCACGGTAGGATTCTAATGGTGAAAGAATTTTTTAAATCGGTCCAATAGTTTCGGAGCTTCATCATTTATATATAGCTTCCATTCAAACAAACAAACATACAAATAAACAATCAAATCTTTCCTCTTTATAGTATTAGTAAAGATATAGACAAGCTCTATTAGAGCTTGTAGATGAAAGCTCGAAAGTTCGTAAAAAAATCTCAAAAGTCTCAAAAATTTGTAATTCAACTTGCTGTCAAAAATACATATACAGGGTGGAATTTTGTAATGCCACCTGGAGGGAAAGTACTCTTAATACTGTAGATAGAAAATTGTACTCAAAGAAAACATTCCTTTAATTTTGAAAAGAAAGAAAACTGCATTCAAAGATTTTCGAAAATTCGCTTGCGACACCCGGGAATCGAACCGACTAAAATCTGTAAAAATTACACCCTGTACTTTTATTGCATAGATCGTTAGGGTCAATAATAAGGATGAAATCTCTCTAACAAACTTAATAAATTAAATGAAAGGAAAACCATGAAATCTTAAATTATACATAAATTGAATGGGTCAAGTTAAGCAAGATCCATCTGTTTACTTGTGTCAGTAATTAATAATTATCATTGTCGTCATTTATCCATTAAAATTGACCAATTGAAATTTGCACGTGTTTGTACCTAATGCAGACTCCTTTTTTAGATGCAACATAACTGCACTAACTGAGATAACTGAGATCACCAGATCTCACCCCTTTAGATTTTTTATTGTGGGGATATGTAAAAAATCTAATTTACATGAAATCTTATGCGAATGTAAACGAGTTGAGAGTTGAAGTTCAGAATGCGATTTATAATATTCACCACAACACGTTATTAAAAGTTACTAGATATGAATTCGTTAGAAGAATAAATTTGTGTATCCAAGAAAATGGAGCCCATTTCGAGCAACTAATTAGTTAGTTGACTTTTTATTGTAAATAATTAAAATAATTTAAGATTTCATGGTTTTCCTTTCATTTAATTTATTAAGTTTTTTATAAGATTTCATCCTTATTATTGATCCTAACGATCTATGCAATAAAAGTACAGGGTGTAATTTTTACAGATTATAGTCGGTTCGATTCCCGGGTGTGGCAAGCGTATTTTCGAAAATCTTTGAATGCAGTTTTCTTTCTTTTCAAAATTAAAGGAATGTTTTCTTTGAGTACAATTTTCTAACTACAGTATTAAGAGTACTTTCCCTCCGGGTGGCATTACAAAATTCCACCCTGTATGTCTACGAAATTACATTTATGTCATATTATGCTCATGCTCTCAAAGGGGACAAAATATACTTCCAGTTGGGGCAAGAGCATTTTGCCTATTTCGCTCAATAATCCACTCACCCTGTGTCCACACTTAAGATATCTTAGCAAGAGAAAGATTCTGACGCAGTATCCCTAAATCATCCAGATTAACAGAAAACCCCTTTTTATACCCAATAAACTGTCCCAAACTAAAGTTAAGTTGTTATCTTATCCATTTGATAGCAAGATCGGATTCGAAGGCGTGATATCGACCTGATATTATACGGAACATTAACATTTTTATCTAATGGACGCCAGAGATTATTTAGCCATGAGTGAAACCGGAATACATTAAAATCAATGTCTTCTTCAATGTTCATTCAACGCGATACAATCAAAATAAATTAGGTAACATACATTTTAAGTGTACACGAGTGTAAAAGTCAGCCGAGGTGTTTTCTTAGATTTATTTTGACTTTAGTTCAACCTTCGTTGACTTTTGTGACAAAAAATACATTGGATTTTATACGAAGAATGAATTCAATGATGCGAAGATTGTTTACGATTTGGATGGCTTATCTGATTCATAATATCATAATGTAGAAATTTTTTATAGGTTTAATTGTTTGTCCTAGCTGGTATCCTGGTAACTATTACAACGTAGTGTCAAATTTGTTTATATGACTAATTAACAGGCTAACCCGGCTAACCATCGAAAACGATAACGTCACGATTTTTCGACAAATTTGTTGATTTGTCGAAAAATCGAAATTTCGTCACTTGCCACGTGCTTATATCTGAGTAGCATTTGAGTATTCGGCGAAAGTCCATATTGTAAAAGCTTGCTGAGTTACCGGTATATTCTAAAGTTACGGTTTTCTAGAGCTTAGAAGATTTGAAATCACTCAACCATAAATCGATGACCGAGCAAGTAAGCTTTCATACCACAGTTCTAAGAAAACATATTTTCTTTGAATGTAGGGTTAAACATTTATTAATAAACAATATTACAATTAAATAACGAAATTAGAAATAATATGTAACTGCAGACTGTTGAACACAATCTACAGGTAACTCAAAACATCTATATTAGTAGTTGCAAATTTTCTGAAATATGTTATACAAAATACAAAAAATACAAAATTATTTACCAGAATGACGATTACAGAAGGCTTAATGCTATATATATATATATATGTATATATTTAGATGTAAACATTGCTACTCATGGTCCGCGCAATAGGCTATGTTATTCATATTTAATTAAAATAATGAGTTTTATAAACTATAAGTCGTATGCGAGCCTGAAATAAGGCAACTTGCCGGGGCGTATCGATTGCACAAAACAAACCCTACGAGTTTGACCGCAGAGTCAAGATGCAAGGAAACGTGAAGAGGCAGCCGACCACAAGAAGCCTTACAGCGCGGCTTCAGCTTGTTGGCTGAGGTTTACTTTACGCGGATCCTGGTATACTCGTACCTACCAGTGAAGAGAATCAATAAACGCTTTATGTCTTATTTGACAATAATTTTGTTTTTAAAATTACTAAGTATAGATTTATTTGTTTTGTTTAGAGCGTTCTGGTCGTTTTTTATGTATAATAAAAAAAAATTATCTATGTAATAATATTGTATTATGTATATCAGTCATCTAGTACCCATAACACAAGCTCTCCTTAGCTTGGGGCTAGATGATGCAGTGTGGATTGTCCCGCGTATTTATTTATTTATTTGACTTTGACTTGTTTATGTACTGACGTTGTAAGCTAAAGAAATAGAAGTTATTTATTTGGATTTCACAAATCGAAATAAAGTCGAGCTAAGAGTTAGCTGCTAAATTATGTCAACATTTCCGAACTAAAAATAAAGTATGAGGCTTTGAGTCGAGATAAAGATGATACGTCAACAATATTTATTATTTAAAAGATTAAAAATCAAAAGTACCTACTTTAAAATGAGTTACGACATAAATCAACAAGAATAATGTAAATTTTAGGCTATTTATTGGATTGTTCATCTTTTTATATAGGTACTTATGTATTTTTATACATGTATATAAATCATGATTGCAGGTCAGTTGTAATAGAACAAGGCTGGTTATTATTTATTTTACTATTTGCGTTTTTATTGGAAACGAGGGTGTTTTCGTCCCATGTTCGTGCTCGGGTAATTTTGTAACCTGCAAAAGCTGCCATTTTGACCTCCCCCCTACCAACCGCTTACATTACATATCTTTTATTATGTTGGGAGAATTTAATGTAGAGCAGGTAATAAGGACTATCTGAATTACTTGGTAAAAAAAAATCGAGGTTGGAATAGTACTTAGTACGTACATGCAAGACTAAGGTTCGAGCAAATTAATTATTTTGCGTTGCACCGGACGCAGTGTTTACTTCAATAATGTTTTTGTAAAACAGTGACTAAACTAACCTTGTTCATAAATTGCTGGTGTGCACGGCTGCTGATTTTTTCACCGACCCTTTAGCGGGTTACACGGACTGTAGTGTGCGATGTTTGCACTGGCACTTTACCTGCTTAGGTGGTGTGATCATATTGGCCGTTCGCATATTTATATTAAATATTTAGTTATTAGCGAAGTATGATGTTAAATTTCTTACACAAATATATATTTATTTTTCATATTTTAAATGACTTCGAGAGAGGTTCGAGGAGTATGTTTGTATGTATGTATGTTTTTATGAATGTTCACCGATATCTCGTCAATATAGTTTTGTATAGAAAGTTATCCCCAGGCTATAAATAAATAATACCGTTATAAATACTATACTTCCAAGGAGTAAGTTGGTATAAAATAATTCAAAGTCGATTTTCAAAAGAATTACTACATATTTCGTCATATCAATACCTCAGGTAGGTAGGAAGTATGTGCCCTACAATGTGCCGTGTACTGTAATATCGAGTGTAATTACGAACGGGAAGCCCATTAGGGTACAGTGCCGTTAATTTATTATAATAAGGTCCAACCGCCGGCTGAGTTTACTCGACCGTGAAAATTATTATCATTACCTACCGCAATATTGCACCAAGTTACAAGTTGCATATTAACTCCTTAGATAATTAATTCTACTTAAATGAGCAAGGGTAGGTACTTACTTAGGTTGTGATACCTGTTTTTCATCCCTTTTCAAAAGATATCCGATTTTCTAGAAATTTTCCTGGAATGTCATCAACGGATTTATGTCAAGTTCATATTCTGATCTTTTTTAATCGTGTCGCAAATTAAACTATCCTCATAATAGGAAAGTCCAATAAAAGGTAAAAGAAGAAAGATAATAGATAAAGGATATTTTATAAGAATTTATGATTTTTGTTGGAGGATTTTAGATATTATATAAAATGATTATTAAAAGTAATAAATCAAAAAATCATACTAATTCCACTAATATTATAAAATTTGTGACGTTTATTCCAATATTTGGCCGAACACAAAGACAGAATAACTAAATGGATCTAGATAAAAAATTTCACACTCGTAGAATTGGACCTGGAATAACATTTAGTCTACTTTGTATTAAAAAAAACTTATGCGACGCTACGTTACGGAAATGAAAAAATATTGCTTTAATACCTTCAAACCAAAATCAATTAATAACTTTGAATACATGTTGCAAAGTTAGATAAATAAGTCAATAGCACTAATTGCTGAACAACGTCAACCTTCCCAGTGTTTTATGTGTACACCGATTTTTGGTTTTTCATTGTTACTGTTTACATAATGGTAAGCAATTTTTGCTGTAGACTGTGTACTAGATAGTAAAAACAAAGTACTTAGATTTGTTATAATCATCCGCAATTTGTATCATAAACATGCTAACTGCAATATAAAACGAATTTATACATTTAATAACAACGTAATTGTATTTTTTGTCGACGTAATAATAATGGGTGACCTCTGCTAAATGTGAATATGAAACAAAGCGTAGGAGTCGCTAATGTATTTTTAATGTACATTCTTAAAGGTAGAGTTTGACTGAACGTTTGAAACTATAAAATTGATGTAAAAGTGGAATTGGTGAATTGTTAGCCTGAGGTCATTGACTAATACCATTTATCAGCTGGTTAGGAGTTTCTTACTGTTGAGCTACCACTAGAATCTATTTACATAAATGTGCTGTTAGCTCGACGTAATAGGCTACTTAAGTCATATTGAACATGATGCAAATTTAGCGCAATGAATAAATATGTTCTGCAGAATACTGCAAAAGTTCTTCTAAATGTTCAAAACCAATATTCTGGATGAGGTTTACGCTAATTTAAAGACAGACAGCGTTTTCGCCTGCTTACGGAACGTAAACATTAAAAATAAAGTTCTTCGGTTTGGTCCTAAAAATATGTTTAGGTACTTATTTTTCCTCAAATAATTACTAAACACTTCTTTAAAAATTATTCAAACTAGCCTATTTTTTTTTACATATAGATTATACTCGTATATTGGTCCTTTGCTGATTAGGTCTCCCCTTTGTAAGCACTTTATTGGGTTTCATCATATGAGGAGTTAATGCCCACAATCCCCACGCTGGACATGAGGTTTTAGGATCCATTTTGCAGTTTACAGTTACAATTTTTAACTTCATGAAGCTGCACATTTCCCATATAAATAGCTAATCGAAATGACAGATGATTTAAGTGATCAATAAGCAAGACGTATTAGTGTAGTACATTATTGATTTCAGCCCTACGAAACATTGGCTGCAAGAATCTATGATTTTCAGGTAAATTGTGCTAAAGATAGAGAAAGATAAAGATTTTAAATGCAGACACTGTTTGTTTTTTGCTTACAGGGCCTGTATTTGTGATGTCAGCGAAAAAAAACAATCGCGCTATCTTTCAAAAGTTTATCTAATGTAATTAGCCAATGAAATACAATTAATTGCACACTGTATCATAAATACAAAGACCATGAGCTAGATTTTTTAATTTACAACATTTAAAACAATGGTCGATTTATTCTCTCATAACTCTTTATTGACAACGGTATTAATATAATTTGAAGCAAATTAATTTACCAGCTTTGGTATTGTTTTAGGCAAGGATTTTATCTATTATCTATACTAATATTAATTCGATGTTTATTCTGTCGGCCTGTTACGGTTTCACTGATAAGCTGAACGGATTTTAATTGCAGGTTAAACAAACTTACTGCCACGCGAGTCACTGCATCCTAAGAGGTTTTCGGAATTTATGGAAATTCGAAGATCCTGCGACATAGTGTAATTCACTTTACAACAAATCAGATCGTAACCATTATTAGGGCTACTATCTATCAAAGAAATAGAATAAAATATTGCTGTATTGCACAACCAACAAAAAAAATGGGTAATTCTACTTCATAATATAAAAGAATCTTCAGTTCTGATAAATTATTTGTTATCTGTAGCTACACAATAACGCACACTTATCACCTTCGATCCAACGATCCTATCTATCCACGGTTGTCTGGGAAAGATCGCTCTTGAGCAATAAGATCGCCAATCGTCACATTGTTCTGTCTATCTAGAAAGATATTAATACTTATATAATTATAAAATCAAGAAAGATTCAATGTCAGATACATAATTTAGAGAGAAATCTAACAGCGATCTCTTCCATTAGCCTATGACATTAAAGATTCCTTGCCAAAACTGGGGAAGTCACAACGTGTTCTAAATTGGTTTTTTTCGATTCCACACCGCTGTCTTGTCGATTGTAATGAATTAAGGCCCAGGTAGGAAAGAAGTCTCCGACAGACACTAGTAACAAATACAGTACAGGTACAAACGTTTTTTTAATAACTACAAATAAGACTTACACAGACATTCGTACTTAATTATGATGATTGTTCAATTAATAGAAACTATTGTGTATTCATTGCTTTGTAATGGGAATTTTAATCGAACGTTATTACGGATACGCTTGTACGAGTCCGCTTTTTGTCATATCCTACTTCTTATGTAAGTTACTATACCTAATAACCGTTTATAAACAATGAATAAACAGCAAATTATGGCATTGTTTATTGCCCGTCGAAATTAGCTGAGCAAACCGGACAAAAAATATAGTGCCTTGTGAAAATTTAATTAAACTAGCTTTATGAAGGTCCTCTAGTTACCTATTTAGTTGTCTGTAATCAAATAAGTAAGTACTAACAAAAACTTATACTAATTTAAACTGGATTTGAATGTACTTACATAATACTTACATAATGAAGACTTTTTTTGACGATGTGTGCGTTTTATAAGTGTGAATTAGTTTTGATCAAGTGTGTTGTTAAGCTACTTCTGCTAAAGTTTACACACATCAATTTGTTGTTGTATAATCCACCGAACATTAGCTTCAGTTTGTAATGCTGCTAATCTAAGTAAAGGTAATTAAAATCTAAACCGGTAGCGAAAATAATGGTCTATATGCCGTTTAGACAATTTGCCTAATTGCTGTAACGCTTACTTTCCAGTGACGCAAGAGTTAAGCTGTAACCAACCTACGGCGAGTGAGTCCATACAGTTTGTTGAAATTTTGATTTAGTTTTTAGATTGATTATCATGTGCGTGTTACTAGATTCTAATCTATCGCTCTTTGCACGAGATGACTCGGCATAAAATGTATTAATGAATCATATTTCCGATTCATAAAAGTTTGCCGACCTCTTAAGCTATACACTTCCGATTATTTGTATGATTGGCGGATCAGATTTAATTAATGTACTTACAGTATATAATATGAAAAATTCACAATAAAATATACATAAAAGCAATTTAATCCGGGTAACCTTATTGTTTTACCTGATTGTCTACGAATAAGCGTATTCGACTATCCGCGTTCGTCCCATACATTTCTCTCAAATACACAAATCTTCGGAAAGTCGAATGCGCCTATCCATCAGACAAAAAATCGGAAGTGTATCACCGACCTTAACTCACGGATGTGGACAAAAAATTGAAGTGAAGAGAAGATCAATAAAGTGATTGACTTTTGATTTCTGATAATGTAAGTCGATGTGAATCTACAAAAGTAAGACCAGGAGCTTCCTTCAACGTATTTTAAGATCACTACATTTATCAGCCCTGCCAAGATTTCAGATTTCAATAACTTTCCTTCTTTAGGAATCGTTCTTCTTTCGTTAAATGAATTAGCATCGCCATCCAACGTGGCAATGCTGCCAGCATCTTGGGCAGTCTATCTTCTGGTAACGACTTAGATTTTTAAGTGTAAATATTAGTAATAATTGTTTTATTCTGTTGAATTCATGTTGCTTATAATGTCTGCGATCCCCAACCCGCATGCCCAGCGTGGGGATTATGGGCAATAACCCCCAAATAATGATGCCATCTATAGCGCTCATTAGGGGAGGCCTATGTCCAGCAGTGGACTATTATAGGCTGGTGATGATGACGATGATGATGATAATGTTTATAAAATACGTACATACACTGTATAATATAGTGTCATGTCCAGTGCATCCCAAGGTTGCCTGGAAGTGATTGCAGAACGTTGGTGCTGTCACACGTTGGTAGGTGTGACGGCACAAAGCATTAGCCTAGAGCTGGGTTATATCACGATTGTGATGTAACAGGCGTAACGAGCGCCGCCTTGCAGCTCGTACAGCGCTTATGCGCCGGTAATGGTCGCAAATCATTTCGCAATTGTCGTTCGTGAAGCGATTATTGCCGTATACTTATGAATTTGACGGTCTGTCGACGTTTGTTTCGAATTGCCGAAATTATTGCTTTGTGACTAGACTTATTACGAAATATCTATCGGCTAAGAAGCTAAATGTTTATATTTTTCTTTGCCGTAGCCTATATGACCATAAGAAAAATACCATTTTTTTCATGTTTTCTTTACTCAAATAAAGAACTAGCTTCAGTCCGCGGTTTCATTCGAGCTATTAAAGTAACCTTCATCCATATTGTTTATCAGCCTGTCCGATTTCATCATAATCCGTACAGCCGTTTATGCGTGAAAGTATCAGACTGATTTACTTTTGCTTCTATTATTTAGTGTGGTATTTTGAATTTGACTTTGGTACCTATATTTCTTTGTATGTCAGGAATCGGATCGAGTGCCTGTACAAAAATCAAATAAATCCATTAAGTAGGTTTATTTTAATGGAAATACTTAATAGCTTGCAAAACTAAGTATTACACTGTTATTTTTTTTCTAAACTATAGAAGTTATTGTTTTTAAATAAAAAACTGTTTTATATGTATATTTTTACCTAAACAACTGTACATTTTTATTTCAATAAAAATAGTTTTTTTGTGCATACAGCGTAGCTTAAAATAAAATGAATCGAAATAAATAAAATTAAATCATTGTATATCAGTTATCTTAAGATAAGTTAAAGATCTTAAAAACGTATTCTATGGCCTACATAAACAAATACCTTACAGACTAACATAAAAACTAATATAAACCTTATTTTCTGTACCCGAAAGCATTGACTTGTAAGATTTCGATTTCGCAGTGAAACCGAATGAAAAATTATGCATTTTCCGATACTTTTGTATCGTTTGAGCAGATCGAAAGGCCATTACACGGTGTGTTCCCACGCATTACTGATAGAGATGTCTCGTAAGAATATACGAGTGCTGCCCCGTTCAACCCAAGATTTTTCTACCCAGTAGGTTTTTGGCTCCGATCGACCCAAGACATTTGATTTGATGATTGGAGTTCCCCTTTCTACCCTGTTTCTACCCAAACGTACTTATTCCAAATATGTATTCTAAGACGCACTTTCAAGTAATGAAAATTGTATGAGTATGATAGTTTTTCATTATAAATATTAGCAAAGGGTTAAAAAGTTGGTGTTCTTTCAACACAAAACAGGTTCGTAGTTAACCCGTAATGAACAATTAATATTCATAACGAAAACTAGTTAATTAGCATTCTTTAATTTGTAAAGCCACAAACACGTGGAAACTATCTTAATCCTTAATCCCATCAATTTATACCTGTAGATTATTTGCAACAAACTACAGTGAGCTCAATAGTTTCAATTTCTAATTTCTAAATCAGTTCTAATGAGGTTATTTTATTGTTATTTTCTTTGTTAATAAAGGTTCCTTTAAAATTATCAGTGTACATCTTCACCGGTTAGGAAAGTCCGGATATGATGGAAGCCGGATGCCCGGTATCTCTAAAATTCCACCATTTGCGAAGTGCGCTGAGCCGGTCTTTACTGCGATCAAAAGCTCTATAAGGCATCTTGCTTTTTAATCTCCGAGGATTTCTTGTCGCTGGAGACGTCAAAAAAATATTTTATTTTTTTAATTACAACAGAATAATCAAATTCCAACTAGTATTTACAATTGAAATAGTTAAGCTAACTGCAGGATGCTGCAAACAAACTACAGGTAGTTTTATCCGATATGGATCAGTATCCGGATAAAATACCTACATACACCGTCTAAAGAGTTCGTCATGTCCCTAAACGGCGGCCTTATCGCTATGAGCGTCATCCAGGCACTGGATGACGCTCATAGCGATAAGGCCGCCGTTTATACTTCCTCTACTTTAGGTATATCTGTTTGTATAGTTTTTTTCTATATGTGGTATAAGAATGTATTTTATTTCTATCTATCTACATAATAAACATAAGTAATGGTTTCACTTAATCATAATCATCAGCTTAATTTTAAAGTATTTTTTTTTTTAATTTTATGATTACTATAATATTATTATTATCATCAGATTTTACCAGACCATAGCTGGACCCATGTCCATCCGTGGTCTGGTAATATCTGGTCGAGGCTTATGCCAGGAAGCCTGATGAGCGTCTTATTAGGTAACGCCATAATCCCCATGCTACCACGCACTTTTGGATGGTAGGTATTCTCATAATATTAGACTAAATCGAAAAACAACCTAATAATAAAACTTATGTTTATTTTGATTGAGCTACCAAACTGGATGTTTTACCTTCCCGTTCAACACGACAAAATGAAAATAAATTTAATCCCCATTCAAAAAAGTACGCTTTAATCACCAAGTCTCAAGACCTTTATATTTTTAATCGGGTTCAATTTCACAACTCACATCGCCTGTCAAACTTGACATAAAGCCGCGAAACGCACTGTTATAAGAGGACCCAAACTGCCCCTATTTATATCAATGGTAATCTATTTATTGTGACTATAAAAAGTTTTGATGTTATCGTCTCGATGAAAGAATCGTCACCTTCGTACCTTTTATCGTGATGCTAAAAGTCACGGTGTTCACACGTCTTTTGATTTTCAACTCTCAGCCTGACTAAATAAAGATTTATTTAGCGAATATTTTCAAGGTATGCTAAGCAGCTTAGTGACTAGATCGTGGTCTGACGTTTACAGTAACGAGACAGGCGATGATATTGGATTGGGTAAGTACATCACTAGATACAGTCGATCACAAAACTGATGTGTTAACAAACGGGTTCAATAAATTTGATAAATCCACAAAAATGCTTCCGTTTTATTTATAAAATTCTATGAAGTTTGTGTTTAACCAACAATGAATGAAAAGAAATCTCCTCCAATTAACCGTTATTGAGCAAACGTGATAACTAACAATAAATTGAGCCTAACGATCCACTAATCACGACGCTTACCACAGATAACAGCCGTAATAGACATTTCAAGGAAAATTATTTTTTTTTACCGGAAATCGTTAGTAAATATTATAAATCGCTCATATTTTTTAATTTGCCATTGTTTAACTTAATAATTAAAAATATGGTTTCTCATTTTCATTCTTCTAATCAAATAAGTCTCTACAAAACGATTATCTATACACATTCATTACTTATTGTCTTGACTTGTATGGTCACTAATTGGTATAAACGCTGTATTTTTTCACATTCTCGGTAAATGGGTTTTTTCAAATTACGTGGCAAAGAGGTTTTGTATTTACAGTTGCATGAAACGTTTAATTGCTGGCGGCGGATGTAAGTATACAGTAATTGGAAGGTAAGTTCATGAGATAACGTACCCAGCTACGGCTTAAAATAACTACCATAATGCTTTCATTTTTGTCCATTACTTTTGTTTAATTTAACATGGTATCGCACTTTAGTAACCTCTCTTGAATATTCTGAATAGATTTTGTATTATTTCTTTATTGACTAAAATATTTCACTGGCTACTTCCGTATGTGTAGGTAAAATAACGTAAACTGAATGTTTTGTGCGCCCCTGTACCAACAAAGCTGAGCCACGGTACCTACTACCCTAAAGGAATCCGGTGAGCTATTTAAAATTTAAAAAGCGAACGTAGTTTGACGTTTTTACAAAAGCTGATTATGACGTCATTTTTTCCTTTTGCCCCGTAATGTCAAAGTCTTTTCAGCCAGGATTAATTCGGGCCGATTTATAAGAGCTTACTTATCCCCACTTTTAACTTTATCCCAGTTGGAACCTCGTTGGAACGGGTTATGGTATCGCAGCGTTTTATTATTTAATTTATTTAACGCCTCGGGTTTATCAGCTTGTCTATTAAATCGTCGAAGGGATAATGCGATCCGAACCCAAACATTTATTTGGCTTTAAGAACTCAGATTAATTGGTTTATGGCTGTTTTATTGAATTTGAGTGTTGGATATTTGTTTTAGAACCGAAATGGAGCTTAAGAGCTTTTTCATTGGTGTTTGAATTATTAAGAGTTTTATAATTATCTTTTAAGATGCTAATTTACTCGGCAGTAATTTATAAATTTAGATGAGAGTATTTAATTAAGATAACACTAATATTATATAATATCGCAGATAACAAGTTTATATTAGTAAAATATCATAATCACTAAGGTACTTTCCAATTTTAATCGCGAATAACACACTAGTTTCCACGAGAATGCCTTAATTAACAACACAATGTAGATTATTGAATTGTATTACAAATAGAAATTAGTAGAAAATTCTTGCAATAGCGTTTTCTTGAACTTACCTACTTACATAAAATGCATTTATCTAGGTAAAAGAATTGGTACCAAAATATGAACCAAACTTCATAAAAATAAATTTACCATAATATCTTTTACATGAACATTTATTTATTAATTCATAATTTTAACGCAGATTGGTACAGTATAATTACATAACTGTACATAATATTATTTTGCACCTTCGCCAATTTTAATGTTCCTTAGTGTAACCTTTTTTGTTAACTTAAAAAGTATCAAACTCAACTTTGTTTGAAATCAAAGTCACACATTATTTGTGCCGGTCGGCCGCTCGAAACGAGAAGTTGTGACAAAACCATTCGTATCAGATGACAACCTCCTGACCCTGCCAAGGTCGAGATCAACCACAACCGAACCTCAACTTTATCACAAAACAGTAAAAATCTAAATTAACTACCACCAATTTGTATCGCGGCCTCGTTAACCCAATAAATTATTTTGCTTTTGTTTTTTTGACATTATATTGATTTTGTTTATTGAAATATTGATTTGACTTGTTTTAATTGTCTTGGCATTTGAATATTTAAGGTTAAATTTATTTTTATTCTAATTTACGATTAGATACAGTATAAGATTAATAAGGCTATAAAATTTGTTTTACCACAAGAGCCCGCTTTGAAAAAGATAAGGCAAACGAAAAATCCTGGAGATCACAGTCTCATAATAAATAATTTATCGGAAACTTTGATAGATTCAGTTGGGTATTTTAAACCGTTGTTTAGATATAGATTTTTTTCTTACAAATTAAATATCACTTCCAATAATAATATAAATATAAACAAATTTATAAAAATTTAAAATAGCAGATACAATTATTATTAAGATTTAATATAAGCTGAAAAGGTGAGACGTTTTAGGCCCATTCAGTGGGTTGAACAGGGTGCAAATAATATATATTTAGGTTATCAAAATTTAAGACAACGAATTCGACCAGTTGCTGATGATTCAGTCATTAATGACTGAATTATGACTTATTATGAGTTATGGCATTAACGCCAGATAGTCGAAAAATACATAAAAGTATTAAAATAAACAGACAATAAATCCAAAAATAATTAATATCCGACTAACTCTACTACTACTCTACTGCATTCTTTGAATGCAGTATTTCTAACTTATAAAAAATCCAATTCCCTTTATGTTGCTTAAACAACCCTGTACAGAATCAAGTTAGTGTCATGCTAAAGTTTAACAAAAGGTCTACTAGCTTTGGGGGGATTCGGTTCATATTTTATTTTCTTAGAAGAAAAATGGAGACTTGGTAGTATTTTTTCACTAACAATTATATGAGTTTGTTTCGGCGGGTAAGTAAGCAAAAATAATTAATATTTGTTGCGTATCGGCGGGTATCTAAAAAACTAAAAACAGTTTAAGTTACGCTTTATTATTAAGCTAATATTGCTTATAAGCATATAATAATATAAGGTGGTATATTTTTGCGATAAAAATTAAATCTTTCTATTAAGTATAATTTTTAGTCTTAAATTTTACGCGTTAACTTTATAACCATATTCTTTGCATTGCAGCGCTAGTATTTTTTTACCTGACTGCCAAACGGAGTGTTATGAGGTTGGTACCCTACGTATGTTTGTTTACACAGTGGTCAAATGGCTGTAAATTAATAAGCTTCGATACAATGCCATCCCGCCATCACAGAAAGAGCAATGAAGTGCTCGTTGAAGTCTTTTACTAGAACGCTTAGACGCTACGACGTCATACCCCGTGACGTAACACGGTGCCACCGTGTTACTGGTTATGGGTTAATTTTATCCGGTTAACTCTTTACTATTTTTGTAAACGATTAAAGTCCCTATTATTTATATAAATCTATTAATTAGTATAGGTGAATTTGGAACTTTGAAATTTTGTCTTTGGTAAGATAAAGCTAGTGTCAACCCCTAACTCCTAGATACTCCCCATCTACCAGTTTCCTCGTTTCAATAGGTATCCATTATCCATCAAGAAATAATACGTATACATGAAGTATACATTATTTTTAATTTTATTTAAAAGGTGTTTTTGTTTCATTTCCTTCCTTATACAATTTAAATATAATTGAGAGCATCAAATGGTGTACCTACTACAAAGATTTTACTAGGTGATATCATGCTGATCTCTCCTCGTAAATCGTATTAAAATTGTGATCATACGATTTCGTGGCAAAGGGCGGCGAAGCAGGTTACAAATCACATTTATACATTAAGTAATGGGCGATACAAGTGATCTGCGTAAGTGCCATAGAACGAAAACCATTTTGAACCATGGATGTAAAAATGATTGATGATACATGACGATATTGATACTATGGTAAGAGTCTTAAACGTTACCTACCTGGCGAGTCGGTAGCGGAGCGATCCGAATCGGAATCCCGATGCGCACTGAGATCCCTCGGCGGCGCATCCAGGATGTCCGTGATCATGAACCGGGTCCGGGGCGCGCGCGCCTCGTCGCGTTGCACCGTCATCGCCACGGCGCCCGCCGGCCCCGCGCCGAGGCTCCTACACCATCCAGCGCCCCACGCCACCGCCCCGCGCGCACCACCTCGCACCACCCCAGCGCGACGCTTGCTCTCACACCCGCGCAACCATCAACACATCACACTGACCAAAAAGTTTCTACTACCGATAATCTTTTAGCACTATCCAAAGAGTTTTATATCCGAATTCGATCGTCGTTTTAGCACTACCAAAGAGTTTTATATCCGATCTTCGATCGTCCTTTAGCACTTCCAAAAGAGTTTTTATACCCGATTCTATTGTTTATCAACACACTAATCAGTGTCCAATAAGTTTTTACTATCACTATCGAAAAAGTTTTATCAGATAGGTACGTGATTGTGTGCTCACCGCTTTCCACTCTGGGTGTCACGAGAATTCATCACAATTTTTCACCGAGCTTTTAGTTCTGTCACCGTAAACACATTCCAGTAGCAAAGGTAAATTATAGTGATGATTTGTAGGACATCGGAACACGTCACACCGCCAGAATTCTTCAGGTTCAGCTGTTCACAACACT